>LPNX010386007.1:932092-1038588 GCA_001517045.1 Pseudotsuga menziesii | reverse complement strand
GGCTCCCACCTTCTAATGCATTCTGTCTGCTGTTTCAGGGTACCAAACTCCATTTGAGAAAACAAAGGATATGGCAAGCTGTAATGGAAGATCTTTTGGTACAGGGGACAGACAAAACCGAACATGTACGTTTTCCTGATTCTCAGCAACATTCTGTTCAGTGTGTATGTTCCGATCAGTTTTCTGTTATTGTAGATCGGGTAGATATGATACATTTGACTCATCAGGGGAGCATCGTAATCTAATTATCATGATATATTGTCGTCATATATTGTTATGTTAAATGCATCTTGATAAAGATTTAATTAAGCTTTATTTAAATAGTTGTTAAAGAATTGAGTAATCATTTATTTTTTTGGTTTAGTTTTGTTTATTAAATAAGAAACACAGTAAAATACTGAATAGAGAAGCATCTATTTAATTAATTAACGTGCATGGATTACATATTGTGCATGTTAAATTAATTTATTTACCAGGTCACTCTCTGGATTCTAGATACGTTAAATTATGGTTTCCTCTCTCCAGCGGTCTCGGGGCTGGCTGATGGCACGTTCTTATCTCCAAGCTCTGACTATATTGAAGATGGAGGATTACGAGTATTCATATTCTGATAATAACAGAAGAATGAATTATGGTTTCCTGAAAAACTTCGGAGCAATGAATCTCGATCCAAATGTGTCACCCAAGCTTTCAGCCCGTAATTCATATACAGGAGATTCGGCCGATGATTACAACGATGTGTTTGGAGGCCCGCCCAAGTATATTTCTTTTATGCAATCTCCCAAAGAGCATGGAGAAGGGCATTTATTGCTGGCGCCTTCCAGTGGGTTTTCGCGTTTACGTCTGTTTGATGAAATTCCTGTATTTGGAGAAACATGGAGGAAATATGTTAACGATGAATTTTACAACGATATTTTCGAAGCTGATTGCAGATTGTTATGATCTCCTCCTGATCTTCCGGTGCCGAGATGAATAGAAGTACTAGTAGCAGCTGCTAAATGATAGCCGGAGGTCCATAACTGCTCCGTGGATTGATTGATCCCAACACTGGCGGGTGGCGTCGAGCTCGAACCGGCGGTCACGGGAAGCATCCAAATGGTTCCAGGAATTGGCGATCGGCTGCTGGTAGGCGCCACGGTCCACACGGCAACGGCAGGAGGCATGAGCCCAGACACACGGCAGCGGCAGGAGGCATGGGCCCAGAACAGCTAGCTCCCATGCTCAGCATGCAATCTTCCACTTGGCAATGGGATAAAAATTTGATTTTTTAAATTTTAAATTATGATGTCATCTTGCCACATGTCGACTGAAATCCAGATACCAAACCCCAATGTTGACATCATCGCCTCTCAACCAATCAGCTGTTTAGAAAAATAGATTTTTAACAAAATTAAAACAAATATTTTGCAAACGCCTAACTCAAACTTTGGAAAACAGGTTTGATTTTTTAAAACAGCGTCAAAAAACACCAGGTAATAATCAAAGTCAACGCAGTTTGAAATTGAACGATTGCAATATACCAGCCGGAGGCAGGTATAAAAAGTTGTTTTATGTTTACAAGTAGTGATGTGCATTAAATGTATGTAGATATGTTGAATTTTTTAAATGTATTATTTTATAAATGTGATTTTTTCTATTGTTGTTATTGTTTAAATAATTGTTATGTTTTGGTTTTTTTTAAATGTTTTTTTAATAAGTTAATATCCAGTATCAAAATGTTATATTTTTATAATGTAATTAATGTATATTTGGAGTGTTTTTTTAGTATAAGTTTTTTTTTACTATGTTAATTTTTCATATTTTGAGTGTTTAGCTCAAATTTCTTTGGGTAAGTTATATTAGTGTTTCTTAAAGAGCTTACTAGATATACCATCCATAAATGTGGGGAAGATCTATTAGGTTTTCCTATATACCATCCATAAATGTAGGGAAGCATTTCTTGGGTTTTCCTATATACCATCCATAAATGTGGGGAAGCATCTCTTGAGTTTTCCTATAACTTTATAAGAAAATCCAATTCCACATTTATGGATGGTATATATAATAAGCCCCTTAGCATAAACTAGTACAACATCAAAATTATATATATATATATATATATATAGATAGATAGATAGATAGATAGATAGATAGATATTCCCAAGGAAGAAAATCTATTTATTCTTATTCAGAACCGGCTTGAACTGCTCTCAAGGAGCATACATTACAAAAACATTACAAGGCTTTAATCTATCTTTTGTAGCACGTTCCTGCCTTTCACCAATCGTATTCGTTTCTTCATATTACTACTGGAAAAGTGTACAAATTGTTCATCAATTATAAACATACAAGATGTTGTTCGATGTGTTCATATTTTATCTCTCTCACCTCCATTAGACCGTGATGGAGTGCTAGTGCCACCTTTGAGAGTATGTCCACTTCTTTAATTCCCTATAAATATGCGTGAATGTAATTGTATCAAAGGAGGATTTTTGTTCTTTGATTACTCTCAGAAGACATTGGAGGTGGAGAGCCTTGATCTGCATTTTACCATTTTCCCAGTCTATAACCATTTTGGAGTCTCCATATAGCTGCATATTCCTTAATTTTTTATCTAGTGCTAGTCTCAGCATTTCCCAATATGTGTGTGTGTGTGTGTGTGTGTGTGTGTGTGTGTGTGTGGAGAAATCTATTTATTCTAAGTTTTGGAATTTACAGTTAGTTTTGGCTGGACTCTAGTAAAAAAAATTTGGGTAAAATGTAAATTTGGAAGTGTTTAAATTGTGTTTTTGAATCCATAAATAGATTCAGCACACTCTACCCCCATGGCACCCAAATTATGTAATTTCCTTAGCTAATATATGTGATTCTAAGACTTTTTACAGATTTACAAGCGACTTCGAACAAAATAAGACAAAAAAGAATTTAGAATCACCTTGCTAAGTAGTTATCGATAACGCATTTAGTCAAGCTTTAGGGAAGAGGTCTCCTCCACGAGTTGATATGCTTATGGTCATCCAATGAAATCCAAAATGATTGGGTTTTGAATAATAGAAAACAAAAGGGGGTAATGATATCCATGCTAGCTAGTGGTTGTTTTCTAGGAACCTAGAATTTACAGACATAAGTCTGACTCCATCAGAAAGACCTTTTTAAGGTTTCCTTTCATAGCTTAATTCCACCTTAAGTATTACGATTTGTACAAGGAGAAGTATTTAATTTAAACATTGATCCCATAAACATTTCACTGAAATATTAACCATTTCTAGAATGTTCATTTCACCACACTTGGACAAATTTTGACTAAGTAAATTTAACCAGAAATAAAAAAATTCCCACAAAAAGAACACTTTCATCACACATTAACTCTAGTAAGTGTCCCCTTTCTACGTTGAATTGTCATTCTTGTTGACAACATCAACCCAGTACGCCAATTTACTTATACATGAGAACATTTGTGTATAGATTTGCAAGAACAAAGTTATCTATTGAAATTATCGAAGAAAACTTTCACTTAAGGAAATAACGTTTCAAGCATAGGCAGTTCTCAACAATTAGATAATTCTTGGAAAAAATATAGCTCAGTAGGTTAAACGCCTTCTTCATGGGAAATACGCATTCATAGGGGCATAATTACACTAAGTAATTTATTATGAAAACAATTGACATTATCAACAACTCCATTAACCTAAAATGACATATTTTACGTGCATTCTTCATTATTATATAAGGATATGAATTTGCATACACGAATATGAAAAATTCAATTTATAAACACTTCAAGAAATGAAGACTTCAACATAAACACAAGTGACAATTCACATTACCATGAATCATTCATCCAATCCAAATTCATACAATCTATAATGAAATTGATTCGGAACATGAATTACTTTTATCTATTATTGATAAATTGAGCAACTAGTTGCATGTGTGGCACGCTCCGCCCAACCATAGGTTTCCTAAGGTGCCACCCCCAAGATGAGACTATGAATTCACCAGGAGAGAAATCAATATTATCAAAGGTTAACAAACATGTTGACAAGGTAATTCCCACCAGGTTTCCTTTCAAGAATTCGACACTCACCATGGTTTCTTTTTCAAGAATTCAAAGTTTCTAGCTTTAACCAGTTCCATGCCAAACAACATATTTTTCTTCCTCGATTTCCTTCCAACAACACAATAGTGAATACTCACATTGTTACTCCATGCCCAAGAATTTCATTAAGGTCGATTCATACATAGTTCACCATTGAGGTCGGTTCATGCACAATTTGTCATTTCACTGGGCCTTTAGATATGGGTTCGACAACAATAGTCAATGCCCAACAAAAACCAATTAACATGTTCATATTTGGCTACAAGGTTGAATGATAGGTTCAAAACTCATCAGAACAATTCACTCGCAAACCACTTTCCCCATTTTAGATATGTTCCTCCCCTATCATACCAACTCTTCATGCATGCATGCTTTTAGTTACATGGTTAACTATGAGTTAATTTTTTTCACGTGGTATTCCTAGAAAGGACTCACATCCCAAATGTGTCCTTAAACCTTCATTTATCATGCCAATAAAACATAATTAACAAATGATTAAGGATTAATAATATTCAAAAGTTTGATTCGGGATTTGATCCTGGGAGGGTTTTGACGGAACGGGAGCAGAAGTGCGTGGAAGCGCTGTACAAGTTCTGTTTGGGGTGGAGGCTGCAACTCCCACCGAGAGGCCATGGTAGCAGTAACCTCCTGGAGCCATGCTCCCGAGGGGAGCGAAGGTGTTAGCGAAGATTCGAATGGCGGGAGAGATGGGCCTGGCATGGGGAGGAGATTAGGTCAGGGAGGGTGTCTCCTGAAGGCCCAGAAGATTCCAATAATCTAGATCTAATCGGAAATGATTCGAGGGAAAATTGAGATGTGGAAAGAAAAGGCCCTCATCAGGAAATTTATGGGGTTTTGGCCAATAGAAAGAGATCTGGTACGGTGGATCTAGGGCACTTGGAAACCTAAGGGCCACTATGATCTCCAGCTGGGGGCAAAGGGGTTTTTTACCATAGTATTTTTCAACCAAGAAGACAGAGACAGAGTCCTGGAGGGCAGGCCTTACTTCTTTTTCTTGGCAGGGCTCTACCTGAGACACTAGAAGGAACAATTCAACCCAGAAATTGAGGACCTGACAGTAGCCCTGGTTGTGGATCTGATTGGTTGGCCTCCCAGGAGAGTACTAGGATATGGAAATTTTGAGAGACATTGGTAACTCGGTAGGGGAATTTGTGAAGGTAGTCGAGCAAACCAAGAACTAGAGGTATACGAATTATTCCCGCATCTGCGTCTATATGGACTTATCTAAGGACCTCCCGGAGGCAGTAAGCTTGAATTGGGAGGATGAGGAATGGATACATCATATTAACTATGAGCACCTTCCTTTCCAATGTAGGATCTTCCATGAATATGGTCATTTTGGGAGAAACTACCCAAAAGGGGCCTGGGAGCAGCTAGCCTCAAGTCACAAAGGGGACAAGAAGCAGGACAATGACGGATTCACGCAAGTTAAGAGTAGGATATGAGGCAAGAGCAATGGGGGCCAAAACCCCACAAGGAAACACCAGGAAAAACCCCAAACAGTTCCAACCCCTTTCAGATCTTGGAGGAAGAGGACTCGAGGAAAGAGAAGACGGGGGAAGATGTCGTGAACAAATCTCAGGAAGTTGAGATGGGGGAGCTCACAAGTGGAATTGAGGTGAATAGCTAGACGGATGTCATGGAAGAATACGAAGTGGAGGAAATGGAATTAGGAGAACTAGATCTAGATGTGCTTGAAAATGAGTGCGAATAGGAGGGTAAGGGTTATGTCTCTCGAGAAAAGGTGGAACTTCTCTAGAAATCCATCATCCGGTCCAAAGCTCATCAAGATCTTGGGATCAGTGCAGAGCCTCAGAAGGGGGGCAAGAGGAAGTCTCCTGAGGAGGATCTGAAAAAGAGGCTGAAAGATGAACAAGTAGAGGATCGCAATAATTGGGGCCAAGTTAATCTAATCAAGCCAATACCCAACTATAAGGGCGACCTTCTTTGAAGTAAGTAAGGTTACCCAATGAAGATATCCATTTGGAATATTAGGGGGTGTAACCATCCGAGAAATATTAAAACTTTGGCTAGGAAGGTTAAGCAAGAAAGACCAGAATTTCTATTTCTACAAGAAACTAAATGTAGTTTTGAAGCCCTGAAGAAATTCGGACAGAAGATCTGGAAAGGTAGCAAGGTCATGGAAATAGACGTAGACGGTATGGAAGGGGGGATGGAAGTGCTATGGCACCCAATTACTATCGACCCCTCTGAGTGGTAGATCGATTATTTCTCATTGATGGAAGAATTTAATTTTTTAGGATCGGGGATCACAGGGACATTGTTCAATATATATGAGCCCAGTGCTTTCCCTAAGAAACAGGCCTTCATCCCCCTTCTGAACTAGCTGACTGCTTTGGCACATGAGGGGAACTAGATCATAGGAGGGGAGTTTAGCCTGATCACCTCTCTTGGGGAAAAGAAAGGGGTTCGAAGGATAATGGACAAGTACCAATAGGAATTCAGGGGGTTGTTGGCCCACAGCCCCCTAGCAGATCTAGAGACAGGGGATGGGTGGTTCACTTGGAATAATTGGCAAGGTGGGGAGAACTTTGTATCCTCCTGGATTGATATATTCCTGGTGTTAGAGAACATTGTTCAAGGGTCTGGGGAAATTAGGGAAAGTGTTCTCCCAGCAATGGGCTTTGATCATTGGCCAATTAGTCACAACTGGGACTAGTTGAATTCCCTCCTAAGCAAAACCTTTCGCTTTGAGAAGTTATGGATGGAACATAAGGAATTTAAGGGTCTGATGGAATAGTGGTGGCAGGAGTTGGACTCCCCTTGGGTGACAAGAATGTACAACTTCCAGCAGAAAATCAAAGCCCTTAAATCCAAGATACACACGTGGAACAAAGAGGACTTTGGTAACATCTTTGAGGACAAAAAGAGACTCATCTAGGACATTGACCTCATCCATCAGAAAGGTATGGAAACTGGATGGTACATGGAGATGAAATACAAGGAGAAGGATCTACTTAGCCAATTGGATGCAAGAGAAAGGTAGGAAGAGATATACTGGAGGCAGAAATCCAGGGTCAAATGGCTTCAGGAAGGAGAGAAAAATTCTAAGTTCTTCCATAACTCTATGGTTCACAGTAGACTAGGCTCGAATACCCATAGAATCAAAAGGAAATATGGGTCCCAGGTGGAGTGTAGGGGACAAATTGACGAAGAGATAACTAACTACTTCAAGGGGATAATGACTGAGGATGACAATGACAAGGATCAGGACATTCTCGAATCACTGCGCTCATCCCTAGGACTATAACCAGGGAGGACAATGAGATGATCAATAAACCTATCTCCATGCAGGAGGTGGAGGAAGTGCTAAGCCAGATGGCCCAAGGGAAGGCCCGCGGTCCGGATGGATTCACAACAAACTTCTTCCACTTTTTCTGGGACATGATCAAGGTGAGGTTTGGGAAATTGTTGAGGAATCAAGGCACAAGCTAGTAGTGCTCAAAGCCTTCAATGCAACCTTTCTCTCCTTGATCCCAAATGGGGAGGGTGCAGACTCACCAGGAAAGTTCAAAACTATAGCCCTCTGTAATGTGATATATAAAATCATTTCCAAGATGATTGCAAACCGATTAAAACCCCTCCTTACAGGATTGATCAGCCTAGAACAATCAAGCTTCGCTGAGGGTAGGTAGATTCTTGATGGAATCATTGTCGTCCATGAGACAATCCACTCTCTAAAATGGACAAGAAGGCTGATAATGCTCATTAAGCTTGATATCTCCAATGCCTATGATGAGCTCAACTGGAAATATATGGAGAAGATGCTGAGGGTGTATGGTTTTAGCATGGAATGGGTGTAATGGGTCATGGATTTGGTTACTACACCCTTCTTCTCCATCCTACTGAATGGATCCCCGACTAAGCTCTTCAAGCCTTCCCATGGGATCAGGCAAGGTGACCTTCTTTCACCTTTTCTATTTATCCTAATGGTGGAGGGCCTGAGTAAACTCATCCAAACCTAGGAAGGAGGAGGAGAGATCAGGGGTCTTTCCCTTCATGAAGGTATGGAGAAACATACTGACCAGCAATTCGTGGATGACACAATGCTTATGGGGCACCCTTCAGTTCAAGAAGCTCATGCTTTCAAAAATATTTTAAGGCTCTTTGCAAAAGCAACTAGGCTGGAAGTCAATGTCGAGAAATCTCAGGTATTTTTCTTAAACACATTACCCATTATCCAAAGGAATACTGTCAGAATTTTGCGTTTCACCAGGGAATCCTTCCCTTCCAAGTATCTGGGAGTTCCATTGGGGATGGGAGCCATCAAGAGTGCATCCTAGCAAGATCTAATGGATAGGATCAAGGACATATTCTCAAGCTGGGTTCTCAAGCCTCTTAAAATTCCAAGTAGGTTGGTCTTGGTAAAATCAGTCCTCCAAGCCATGCCGGTCTATCTTTTGTTTGTTCTATCTACCCCAAAATCCGTCATCAAGGAGATAAGAAGTATTCAGCCAAATTTCCCATGGGGAGGATGAGAAGCTAAAGCCAAGTTCTCTCTGCTTAGCTGGGATAAATTTTGTTCATCGAAGGAAAGAGGGGGTTTGGGTCTCCGCGATCCCGAAGTCATGGGTGAAATCCAGGGGGGCAAAATCTGGTGGAGGTAGTGTAACTATACGCAGGAACCATGGGCTAAGATTTGGTATATTAAGTACGCTAGGGACCGACCTAAGACCCACCTAATATGATTTAATGAGGAACCATCGGGATCTCACTTTTGGACGAAAGCTCTGACGAGACGTAAGATTGTTCAGGAGCATAGCTTATGGGATATCAAGGCGGGGAACGACGCTAATTTTTGGGATGATTTATGGAACCAGCTCCCCAAACTTGGGAACGACCGATGCTGGCAGTACATACGAGCTAGAGGGATCAATGAAGGAAATATCAAAGTGCATCACTACTAGGAAGAAGGAGCTCAGGGGGATTAACGACGATGGAGGATTTAGGATAGGGGTGACAAGCGAATCTCAGAGGACGACGTACAATCCTTCAAGAATGAACTCCAGGAAAGGTGCATTCTACACAAATACAGGGAAGACACCCTTCAATGGGGTTACACCCAAAAAGGATCCTTTAGCATAAAAGAATCCTACAATTTCCGAATAAGGAGCTAGGATGGGGAGGATCAAATTTGGATGAAGATTTGTGTGACCAATCCCTGTCCAAATATTGGCACCTTCTATTGGCTGCTGGTTAGGAAAAGAATATTAACTGGGAAAAACCTAAGATGTAGAGGAATCTATGGCCCCTCACAGTGCACCCGTTGCTTATGCCAAGAGGAGAGTAGGAACCATTTGCTCGATACATGTCCCTTTCCTGCAACGCTTTGGGATAGGGGTGCTCAGGTCTTTAGAAGGAGCAATCGATGCTGAGGTGATTTGGGCCAAAATTTGAGGGACTAGAATCCCAAAGCGTTTAAAAATCGCATCTTACAGTCTTTGTGGCAAGCCTTCCTGGGAACTTTCATGTGGATGGTTTGGAAGGAGCAAAATGGGTGAATATTCTAGGGAAAGCAGCAAATGACCGAGGAGGTTTGGAGGAATCTGGCCATGAATCTCTTAGAAACCATATGTAGCATGCAATGGAGTGAGCAAGATAAAGAGTTTATAGGACCAGAAACGATAATTGCGGATGGTTGGGGCCTGGACAAAGAACTTTGGATGGTCTACAATGAAAGTTAAAAGTTGTAGAGTCTCTAGCCCCAACTCCTGGGATCCCCCTCCATGCCTGGTTTTCAGACTCAATTTTGATGGATCGACGAAGGGAAATCTAGGCGTGGCAGGCTATGGTGGAGTTTGTAGAAATTGGGAAGGGGATATTCTTCAAATTTTTTATGGCTCCATAGGGTTCGACACAAACAACTCTGTGGAACTCAAAGGTATGCTCCAGGGTCTTAGACTCAGGCTCAGGGAAGGATGGCTCCCAAAAATTATTGAAGGGGACTCGAATATCCTAATCAAGATGGAAAAGCATCTCGCTAATGGGAAGACAATCGAGAAGGTCTAATTCAGTTGGCGCTTAGCCAGCTGGCTGGAAACCCTATGGAGCCTGGTTATTGCACACCCGACAGTGTCCTTCCACCACGTTAGATGGGAGGTGAATCAGGTACCAGACATGATGGCAAACATCGAAATAGAGGGGAATGGGGTTCACAGGATGGGACATCTGGAGGAATTCAAAGTGAAACAGTGGGCGCCACGGTGTAGACAGCTTGCCACACAAGACGTCGATGCAATCAGATAGATGACAAGAGACACAAGTGATCATCAAGGAGGAGACAGGAGGTGGAAGGAGCCTTCCATGGATCTGAACCACTTCCATGCGTGATCATGAAAGAAATGTACATTTTAAATCGAATCCATCACCTCACTCTTAAAATGGGGTACGGAGACCAGCTTGGAAGGAGAGGTAGGACATATTTTCTGTAGAATTGGGATTTGGATTTGCTGATGGGAATGATGCCTAAGTTCGTGCTGGGTATAGGAGAATGTGATCACTGGATTTGGGAGATTGTGGGATCGTACAAAACCATTAATCCAACCATTGCTCTCCTCCTTATTAATATCGATAAGGTTGCATGGCATTTCATCCACTTCTTGTGGAATGAGTCTGTTGGCCTGGTTTTGGTTAGGAGTAGTGAGCGCTCTTGGGATTTTTGGAGAGGTTCAATGAGTAATTGGGAGGAAAAGTGTAAGATGGGCCCTCCCTACGGTAGTCATGAGAAGACGAATGTGTGAGAAGCTTTGGCTTTGAGCCGTGACAAAGGAAAGGGGGTGGATAGGAGGGGCAAGGGAACTGCTACTCGGGCTCAACTCTAGGCCTAGGCGGTCGCCGAGTTTTTCTAATATCGCATTTCGTTGATCACCCAAAAAGCTATGGAGAGGGTGGAAAAGGACCTATGGGAGCAATTGAAAGCCATTCCAATCAAGGAAGTTCACTAGGAAGTTGAAGACTGGGTCATGGACCTTAGTTGTACATCTGGACGGGAGTCGACCCATGATTGTATGATCATGCTATACTGGGTAATAATGAACTTGGTAATGCATGTCACGCTTAACCTGGAGGCTAGAAAGGAAGAGGTGGAGGCCAAACAATAATGGGATGAGGAGCCTGCAAGGGTCTGCAAGGACCATAATGAGGACTACCGAGTGATGCACAAGAAGGTGGATGAAATTTCCTCTCACCTGGGAATTTCCCTCTACCATCCGGGGATGGAGCAGCAGCTTGGAGGAGGATCCAGCCAGAATGATGGTGGCCGAGGAACAAAGAGAGAGGGTGATGGGTACCCTCAATGTGTGAAGGATGTGGTGTAGACCTTTGGTTTCCCACGTTATGACCCTCTTCCTTAGTTCTGGGAAGTTGTCTTTGTTATACTTTTGTTTTTGTTTGCATGATAGTTTGTCAATGTCAATAGTTGGGGACGGGGTTAGCAAACATATTTCTAATAGTTGTGGTGGTATTAATGTTTGGATTGAGCTCTGTACCTTTGAGGCTCTCCCTCTTTTAGGGAAAGCAGGATTTTTTTGGGTGTGAAGATTGTAAATCTATTTTAGGCTGGGGGTTTGGATTTGATATGTTGTGTCCTATGTTTTGGGAGCTTATGTAATCTCTAATTTCATAGTAATACAATCATATTTTATTTACAAAAATACTATTCAAAATTTTTAAGGATTAAAATATAGTTAAGACACTTTTTGGGTTCAATTTAAAGGTTCGGGTCATGTTATTAACTCCCTAGCACACATACAACCCACTTTCCTTCTCATTAATGAATTCATAGGTCCCTTGTTCTTTTAGAATTTGCTTCATCCATAGCCAGTTATATTTTATATTAATATTTACAATTTATAAAAAAATTCATCCATCGGGAATTTCATCATTAAAAATTTACAACATAAATCAATAGTTCAAAACCAGGGGTGTTACATTCCCCTCCCCCTTACAGTTAACACCATCATTGTCGTTTCATAGTTCAAAACAAATGAACCAAAATTTATATTTACATTTCAAAATATCAAAACAGATACATGTACTTCACCTGCATAACTTCTTCCATTTCCCAGGTAGCTTCTTCATGACTATAATGGTTCCATTTCACCTTTACCTATCATATGTCCCTATTCTTGAGTGTCTTGAGTATTCAGTCCACTATGCAAACTAGTTGAACCTGAATTTCTCCCTCTGGTTCTACCTGTACCATAGACCAATCAAATATGTAAATAGGATCCTAAACATACTTCTTCAATAGTGAAACATGAAAAACAATATGCACTTTAATATTGCAAGGTAAGTCCATCTCATATGCTATTGGTCCAACTCTACTTAGGACCTCAAATGGTCCATAAAACTTGGTTTCCAACTTCTTACAATTGCCTAGATTCATTGAACTTTTCTTTCCACTAACTTTTAGGAATACTCTATCTCTCACCTGGAATTCTCTATTCATTCTTCCTTTA
The DNA here is from genome assembly GCA_001517045.1 of Pseudotsuga menziesii. NCBI lineage: Eukaryota > Viridiplantae > Streptophyta > Pinopsida > Pinales > Pinaceae > Pseudotsuga > Pseudotsuga menziesii. The sequence continues at coordinate 1,026,009 of LPNX010386007.1, read as the reverse complement.
TCAGGATAACTTTTTCTATCTATCATGTGCCACTTTCAAATTCTGCTTGATTTTGGACACTTGATCTTCCATATCCTATAACCTTTCAAGTCCAACTACCAACCTATCCACATGTTTTTCCCAATTCACTGGAACATTGCATCCATATAAGGCTTCAAACATATTCATCTTCAACAATGCTTGGTATTTATTGTTATAGGAAAACTCTACAAATTATATGTAATATTCCCACTTGGTAGGTCTATCCATTACATACATTCTTAGCATATGTTCAATGACTTGATTTACCCGCTCAGTATTCCCATCTGTTTGTGGATGATATGTTATGCTAAGATTGGATTTGGCTCCAAAATCCTTGAACAATCCCTTCCAAAGGTTTGAAGTGAACTTCGAATCTCAATCTGAAACAATTTCCTTAGGAATACGATGTAACCTGACAACCTCCTTCATATAGATTTTTCCAATCTTAGTTTCTTTAAAAGATGAATGGATATGTATAAAAGGTATAAAATGTGTATAATTTGTTAATTTATCAACCACCGTCATAATGGAGTCATGTTGCTTAATTATCCTCTGTAACTTAGTGATGAAATCAATGGTTACCACACCCTATTTCCACTCTAGAATTGGTAATGGATGGAATAGACTAGAAGGATGTCTACAATTTGTTTTCTCCCTTTGAAATTCAAGGCATTTAGAAATGAAACTTGTTATTTATTTCTTTATGCTCAACCAATATTACTCCTTGTTAACAATTGTAAGGGTTTTCTAATAGTTAGGATGGCCTGCATAGGGAACATTATACATCTCCTTCATAATTATTTTATTCGATCCATGTTTATCATGTGCATATACTTTATTTTTGTATAGGATAATTACATCATAATGCAATTCATAATGCACATATGTTGTTGGCACGCATCATGTTTGTAAGGTTGTTTTAACTTGTAAATAAAGTTCATCTTAACACACTACTTCCAACAATCTGTTCTTTAAATCAGATTTCCAATTACTGAGGCTTGTAATCTTCATCAGCTAATTTCTTCTACTGAGTTCATCTGCAACTCGATTTTCCTTTCCCTTGATATGCTTGATTTCAAAATTGAATTCATACAAGAATTCCATCCATCTGGCTTGATGAGCATTCAAGTTAGGTTGTTCAAAAAAATAGTTTAAACAATGATGATCCGACCTCAACTCAAATATGTTACCCATGAGGTAATTCCTCCACATTCACAGAGCATGTACATTAGTTGCAAGATCCAAAACATGGGTAGCATACTTCTTCTCATGATCCTTCAATTTATGTGATTCGTAAAAAATCACATGCCCTTCTTGTATAAGAACTCCAACCAGTCCTTCTAGACATGTGCATACTACATACTTCTTATCTAGATATACAATCTTTATAACTGGTGCACATGTGAGTAATGTTGAAATAATGTAACTTTGAATAATATTATACGTGTACTTCACATTATTATTATTCCTCCTTAGGGAGATGTCACTGATGTAAAAGGTCATGTCAAATTCATGCGGTAAACCCTTCGTTGTAATTTGGGTCAATATCACCTTGAAAAATATTAATATAATTATTATTACATGGTATTTCCTAGGTAGTTCGACCTAGTTAGGGAAAGTATCAATTGGGAAGATCAGTATAAATAGGGATGCTCCCTCCCTCATTCATACACACTCACACACACTTGTGTTGTGCAAGAGAGAAAAAGGAGGGACGGAGAAGGAGGAGGACTAGTGCCTTTGGTGTTTTGGCTCTTATGCTTGGGGTTTGGTATCTCTATCTATGAGACTTGGTTCTTTCGTCATTGCATACTGGTAATCTATATTGAGGAAGTTTTGTTGGGTTTTTCCTAGGTAAAAACCCAATGATTTTGTTTCTTTCAATGCTCCTCTTTATGATGCTATTATGAAAAAATATTAAATGATAATCAAGTTAGGACTTAAGCTATGGAAGCATAGAAAACTTATCATGGTATCAGAGCTAACCTGAAAAGAGTAGTTTTCATAGGTAAATCTATCTCTCCTTCTCCATATAAGAAAATTAGTGTGTAACATCCCTAAAAATTCAAAATAAAATAAAACAAATTTTTTACTGCAGTTAACTTAGATGTTATAATTCATAATTCCTGTAATTAGCTGTAAGATTCATGTACTTAAGATATTATCATCTTTCTTTACTTTGTGAACTGTCGCCATGACATACTTTGTGACATAAAAATATGATTTAAAGGATATGATTGAACTTGACAGTTTGTTGTTGTCGTTTGTTCGATTCTACTCTTGAGCTGCACAAGGGATGAGTCATTGTCTTACTTAGTTGTCACGACTAATGCATGAACCTCTGTTTTACTATGTGCAGGCGGTGAGGTACCTCGACACTACAGTTAAATAAAAAAATATATGCTAAGACGCCATAAGGGACAAAGAAAGGGAAACCCTAAGGTTTGGACAAGGATCTATCCCTAAACCTTTTTTCGATGTTCATATGCCATATTATATAGTTACTTTTTTTTTACATTACAAATATTCCATCCTAAATATATACTAAATGCCAAACCTTAACAATGCAGGTTGTACCACAATATAAAAATTTATATGCTATAAGTCTATAAGTGGTGGAAAGTTGTATAAGAGTTAAACCGTAGGATGGGAGTCAAACAGTATCATTTGTAGCACCTTGGGAGCGACCCATGCCACATGCTTAACCTTTAAAGATTGATACGATGGCTGACTTGGGAAACATTATGGTGAGTGAGAAAGATCAAGGACACAAATTTAAAATGTCTACCCTCGGACCATGTGATGGCCGTGAGGACTCCAACTGGCGATCACTTCTCATAGTGAAAAAACCTAAAGGTTTAATGCACTTTGGAGAGAAGGTATTTCATTTCGATGAGGTTTTATTTGAAGGTGGAGGTTGCTCTAAAAACACATTTGTCCTTCAGTTGTTTGGTCTTATCCTTTCTCTGGCTATGAGACGAGATAGAAGAGTTCTGAAAATTGATCCTCATTATTCTCCGAGTCTGTCTGAACCTATTTTTTTTGCTAAAGGAGTCTACAATCCTCATTTTCGTGATGACTATGTGCCTTTGAAGGCCAAGAAAGGTAAACAATACTTCAATATTTGTTTTATTTTTTTACTAGTCTTTTAAGATGAGTAAGGTTTTAAAATTCTAATGTAACTTTTTGTGTGCAGGACCATCTCTGCAACCGGGGTGTGGGTGGATCACTGGAAGGAAGCCTCTCTTTAGCTGGTAAGACCCATGTCACTACCCTGCATGGCTCTTGAGGAAACCAACTGGTTCGTGTGGTGTGTTTTTAAAATGTTGGGGTTTTTCCCACTCCGTGTTGGGTTGATGATATGGAAGTGATATATCATTTTGGTATAATATGTATATTCGCCTTAATGGAATTTGTATTACACATGGAGTCTTTTAAATGACTATGCCACTCTGTATAATTTTGTTGGTTCTAAAACTTGTGGATACTGTAAGTACCCATGAGGGTTTCGATACTGCAAAATCGGTTTTGTTTCACCAACTAAGAGATTGTGTAATTTCAGAATTTAAATAAATTGTTATCTTTGGAGTCTTGCAACTATGCCACTTTCTTTTGGAAGATAAGGTAATTATAAGTACTTCGATATTGTTTATGTCAGTTGTATCTATGTGCAAACTTTAGTTTGTTGACCCGTGAGGGATTCATAGCTTAGTTGGTTTTACAGTGCACAGCACTGCTATTGTAAGCCTTAATTCTGTGGATTTTTCTTTGTTTGCGCTTATAACCCACTTTCGCTAATCTAAAATCATTTTTCTGTTTGACAAGGGACGGGCTCTGAAATGAATATTCAGCCTTGTTTTACAGTTATGGTTAAATTAGAAAAAAATATGGCTGTGAGGTTGTTACTGTTGACTCTTGATCTTAGGCTAAAATGCCACCCTCATATTTTCTTTACTGTTTGTTGGTAATATAATGGAGATGTTATGGGATAAATCCTGTGAGGGTTTCTGTGTACACTCCTTGCTTTATTTAATATAATGGATGTTGCATTTTAATATGATTTACATTTCATTTATTTAGTCCTCCAATTGGTTTACCAATCTTATTGCAAATATCACAGTGAAGCCGTAATGTAGTAGCATAAGATATTTAGTTTAAAAGCGTTTATGATTAATTTACTATTTATAGTTATTTGAAGTTAACCTAAATACTGAAAGGATTTTGTCATGGAGTCTCAACCTTTCCAAGTAGGCTTTGAGAGACGGTTCGTAAGGCCTTTGTCAAAGGACTTCGATTGCCAAAATAAACTCTACGGAGTTTTTAGGTAAAGTTATAAATAAAGTTTTATTAGTTAAAAGAATGGTTACACAGTCGTTATACTTCTATTGACAGTTAGTAGGGTTTTGGAAACACTTAAAAGGAATAGTATTTCTTAGTGAGATCCTTAATGATATTATTTTAGTTTTATAAAAGACATAAGGGAACCATGATGGCCAATGGTTAATAATACGACTGTGTAGATATAAATGAGTTCAGTTAAACAAAAGATCCTAGGGTTTCGTCGTTTTTTTTAAAACTGTGGAACCTTTTATTTTGAGTATTTAAATTTATTTACATATTTTTAGTAGGCCATGAGTCTGTATGTAACTTCCACTACTGTTGAAAAGAAATTTATACTCTGTTAAGTTAACCATATTGTTTTGAAATTATCTTCTGCAAGAGAAATACTGCAGAAACAAAACCAGCCTGACCTGAAGCTTGTAACACAATGCCATGGTCTGTCGATAATCTCAAATTGGTGTTAATTAAAAATTTAAATGTTAAGAAACTAGGCTTAGAATGCCCTTACGTGAAACTAGCTTAGTTAATGATGTTCATTTTAAACCGTGATCATTCTAAATTAATTCTAGAGTTTGTTTAAGGGGATAAGACTCGATCCTAGAAAGATTATTGTAAACAAAAGTATTAAGAATGAAACTTGGTTTAAACATTAAATAAGTTCCAGGTTAGGTTTAAATCTGTATAATCTTATTTTAAGTTTTTACTCTAAATAGTTGACAGTGCTATGAACAATATTATGTTCTTAAGTAAATATATATAGATCCTTATAAATGGAAATATCTATGCTATAGTAGATATCTGTGTTTTGTTTACTATGGAACCTTTACAAGTCCTTACTGTGCTACAAAATTATTTTTATTTAAGCTTAGTCTACAAAATTATTTCCCTAGTACTAAATTTCTAATAGTTTGTAATACCTGTAGAAACAATCTAAAACTGATACAAAAAGAACATGGTTCTGATTATGAAATACTTTTGTAGAGACTGCTAACCAACATATTTATTCATTAAAATTTAAAAACTAATAAGCGTAGCATTCCTAATAGCATTAAGATAAAAGGAGTACAATATATTCAAACATCCTAATTACAGTTTCCTGACCATATTCCAAATGAAAGTACAGATTCATAAATTAATTAGCAATTGAACCTAGATAAAATGTAGAAACAAACACCCACGGGAGACTGTTCCACCCAACCTTCTCCTGAAAAATCCAAATTTACTTGCTTAGGACCCTCGATCCTGTTCACTGAACCACTAGGACGAAGATATCTGTCACACAGTAGACTTCTAAGTAAATTCAACTAAGTGCAAATAGTCTTCCCACTTCTTGGGATAGTCTCTAACATACATTCGTAACATATCTTCTAGTACCTGATTAACTCTTTCTGTTTGTCCATCCCTTTGCGGATGATAAGCAATACTGAATTTTAATTTAGTATCTAGCCCTTTGAATAAAAATTTCCAGAAATGACCAGTAAATTTTGGATCTTGGCCAGAAATTATTACCTTTGGAATTCCATGTAAATGAAAGATTTATTTCATGAAGATGTCAGCAATGTTAGCAGCTTTATAAGTTGTTTTAACAGGTATAAAGTGTGCTTCTTTACTTAGTTTATCCACAACAACCATTATTGAATCATTTTGTTTCTGGTTTTTTACGTAAGCCCATTACAAAATCAAGACTGATGACCTCCCATTTCCAATTTGGAATTGGTAATGGCTGTAAAAGACCTACTAGGTTTTGATGTTCAGCTTTTACTTGCTGACATTATATACATCTAGCTAAAATTCAGCAAACTTCATATTTTATATTAGGCCAAAAGTACTCTTTTCTCAACATGGTTATAATATTTTGATACCCCGAATGTCCAGAATAAGTACTTTTGTGTATTTCATTCAAAATCAACAGTTTAACTTCCAGTATATTTGGCACATAAAGTCTGGTTTTCATTAAAACTGTAATCTGTAATTATATTTTCAGATACATTCTAAGTTACCTTCTCTTTTAAACTCTGGTATTCTAGGTCTCGCTTTATTCCTTCATCCAATTTATCTTCTAAATCAGTTTTATAACAGCTAATAGCATCTACAAAACTTGTTACTGCATTTCTGCTTAAGACATCAACCACTTTATTTTCTTTCCCTTTAATGTGTTTGATTTCAAAATCATACTCGCTAAGGAAATCTAGCCATCTAGCTTGCCTCGCGTTTAGATTTTGTTGATCAAACAGATATTTTAGGCTTATGTTATCAGACATTAATAGAAATATTTTACCTATTAAGTGATGGCACCACATTTTTAAAGCATGGATTATGGCATCCAACTCTAAGTCATAAGTTGCTTAGTTATTTTTGTGAGTTTTCAACTTCCTTGATTCATATGCAATTGCATGACCTTCTTATGTCAGTACCCCACCCAAGCCTTCATTGCATGCATCAGTGCATACGAGTAAGTCTTTGTCTGGGTCTACTATTTTTAGAATGGGTGCAGTGGTTAATAATCCTTTTAGTTTATTAAAAATGTCTTCACATTTCTGATCCTAAATAAATTTCTTACCTTTTTTCTGTTATGAGGTTATAGGATTTGCAATTTTCGAAAATCCTTCAATAAATTTTATGTAATAAACTATTATTCCCATAAAGGATCATACATCAGTTACGTCCTTAGGAACATGTCAATCAATTATAGCTTTTATTTTATCCGGGTCCATCGATACCCCTTCCTCGGATATTACGTGCCCCAGATATTGTATCTTATTTTTATAAAATTCACATTTGTTGAACTTAGCATATAGCTGATGATCTCTTAACACTTTAAGTATTATCTGTAGTTGTTCATCGTTTTCTTCTTTTGTTTTAGAATAGATTAATATGTCGTCGATAAATGCGACTACAAATTTCTCTAAGTACTGACTTAGGACACTGTTCATTAAGCACATAAATGTTGTTGGTGCATTTGTTATCCCGAAGGGCATAACCAAAAATTCATAGTGCCCATATCTTGTCCTGAAGGTAGTTTTAAAGATGTCTTCATCTTTAATTCTGACTTGGTGATACCCAGATCTTAAGTCGATCTTTGAGAAAATTGTCGCTCTGCATATCTGATCAATTAGATCATCAATGCGAGGCAAAGGATACCTATTTTTAATTGTCATCTTATTAAGTTGATGGTATTATATACATAGACGTAAAGTACCGTCTTTCTTTTTAACAAAAATGACCGATGTTCCCCAAGGGGATACACTTGGTCTTACATAATGTTTGTCTATTAATTCTTGTAATTGTAATTTTAATTAATTCAGCTCCAAGATGTTCATTCGATAGGAGGGAGCTTTCGAATTAGGTACCACTCTGGGTGCTAATTCGATTGTAAAATCTAGATCCCGTTTAGGAGGTAATCTTGGAATTTCTTCCAGGAATACATCCACAAAATCTTGCAGGATCGGAATATCCTCCAATCCTGGTTTATATTCTTTACCAATTTGTTCATTATTTATTATGTGTACAAAAAATACTTTACAACCTTTTCTTACAGTCTTTCTCATCTGTAAGGCTAAAATTTGTCTAATAGATATTTTTCTAGGTATTCCTGTGATAGTAATTCTTTCTCCTTCATTATTCAAACTAGTAAAAGTTTTCTGAAAATAGTTTAAAATCACTTGGTATTTTTCAAGCCATTCCATTCCTATTAGGACATCATAAGATCCTAATGGTAAAACATTTAACTTGACCTGAGTTTTAAACTGACTCACAAGCAAATTACAATTTTCAACATAATTTAACACTTTTCTTTTAGTGCCTGTAGCTAACTAGACCATCCAATATTTTCAGACTTTTTTAAACATAAACTGCATTTTTCCACTATGCTAGGAGATATATAACTTAAACTAGCACCTGGATCAATTAAGATGGAAATAGTCCGATTTTGTACCATACCTTGCACTTCCACCATGGAATTATGATGGTCTGCCTGTCTATTCTCCAGAGTTGCATTTATCCTGGTAATCTCATTTTCCACATCTCCAATTGTTTCCTCTTCCTAGATAGTGTGTATGTTGCTAAAGTTCCCCTTCCGGTTCGGACAGTACTTGGCATAATGCGGTCCTTGACATTCCCAGTATTTCACAGCTTCCCTTTCTTCATTATTTTTAAAAAAGTTGTCAGGAATATCCCTTCCCTTTAGTGCTATAGTATTCTAGGGTACTTTATTCTTAAAATCAGTTTTCTGATATTTATTCTTGGAGAATTTCTGACATTTACTCCCAAAACTCTTATTTGACTTAAACCCTCTTATCTTCTGTTCAAAATGACTTATCTGTTTAGTATTCCAGTTAGGTAAACTTTCCCTTTTCTTACTTTGTTCATAAAAAAAATCATCCTTTCTCATAGCTTCCTCCAAAGTTTTCAGATTATCAGACTCAATCCTATCTTTGAAGCTAGTAGGAAGGTAGCTTAAAAACCGTTGTATTTTAGTCTTTTCATCTATTATGTAAGGTACATATCTTAGCAGTATTAGACACTTGCTGCTTAACTCTTTCATGGTCATCGAACCCAATTTTAATTGATAGAACTTCTTAGCTATTTCCTCGTAGTATTGTTCAAATAAAAAAAATCTTTTAAAATACTTCTTAAATACTCTCCAGGTTAAGTACTTATCTTTAAGATTCTTGACCCTTTTTATATCTTGCCACCAGATATCAGCTTTTTCGGTCAAATTGTAAACAAGCATCCTGGCCTTTAGTCTGTCATAATAGATGTAAATCTAGAAATATTTCTTCATTCCCGATAGCCAAGATTCTAATTCTTCGCCTTTCTCTACTTCCCTGTTAAACATGGGAGGTTTTATTTTTTTGAATTCTCCAGAAATTTCTTCGTAGGGTTTATACTTCCTCCTCCTAGGTTTAGTCACTTTCACTACTATCACTAGTGTATTTATGCCTTCCCCTATGTGATCTTGCATTAACCTCTGAATAAGATTCACTATCAAAATATTTTTCTTTCTTTCCTTTATGTTTGTAAGAGGTTGTTTCAGAATCAGTTTCATAAACATTTCGTTTATCTTTTCCTATGTTATGCATATTGTCTAGTAGTACTTGATTCATTTCCATAATTTTTTCATTGTCTATTTTTAGAGTTTGTAGTTCCTCTTTTAACTCCTTAACTATATGTAGTAACTCTGGATTGTTCAAATCTACATAAAAGTTGTTAGGATTGTTGTGCTGAGAGCCATTTTTAGCATATGCTTCAACACCTTCCATTTTTCCTACAAAACAGAGTTTATATTTATGTGCATAAATAAATGCAAATGAAATTAGTATATTGTTTTTCTTACTTATATGCGAGTGAGCCAATCATGCCTAGTGTTTGGAAACTCACTCTGATACCACATGTAACATCCCTAAAAATTCAAAATATTTTTTTTTTACTGCAATTAACTATAAGAGTCATGTACTTAAGATGTTATCATCTTTCTTTACTTTGTGAACTATCGTCATGACATACTTTTTGACATAAAACTCTAACTTAAAGGATATGGTTGAACTTGATAGTTTGTCATTGTCGTTTGTTTGATTTTACTCTTGAGCTACACAACGGATGGGTCATGGTCTTACTTAGTCGTCACGACTAATGCATGAACCTCTGTTTTACTATGTGTAGGTGGTGAGGTACCTCGACACTACAGTTAAAGAACAAACTCTATCCTAAGACGCAATAAGGGACAAATAAAGGGAAACCCTAAGGTTTGGACAAGGATCTATCCCTAAACCATTTTTCGATGGTCATATGCCATATTATATAGTTACTTTATTTTTACATTATAAAGATTCCATCCTAAATATATACTAATTTCCAAACCTTAACAATGTAGGTTGTACCACAACATAAACATTTATATTCTATAAGTCTAGAAGTGGTGGAGAGTTGTATAACAGTTAAAACCTTACGATGGCAGTCAAATAGTATGATTTGTAGCACCTTGGGAGCGACCCATGCCACGTGCTTAACCTTTAAATATTGATATGATGGTTGACTTGGGAAACATTATGGTGAGTGAGAAAGATCAAGGACATGGATTTAAAATGTCTACCCTCGGACCATGTGATAGCCATGAGGACTCCAACTGGCGATCACTTCTCATGGTAAAAAACCCTAAAGGTTTAATGCACTTTGGAGAGAAGGTCTATCATTTCGATGAGGTTTTGTTTGAAGGTGGAGGTTTCTCTACAAACGCATTTGTCCTTCTACTTTTTGGTCTTATCCTTTCTCTAGCTGTGAGACGAGATAGAAGAGTTCTGAAACTTGATCCTCGTTATTCTCCGAGTCTTTATGAACCTGTTTTGTTTGTTGAAGGAGTCTGCAATCCTCATTTTGGTGATGACAGTGTGCCTTTGAAGGCCGAGAAAGGTAAACAATACTTCAGTATTTTTTTTATTTTTTTACTAATCTTAAACTTTTAAGATGACTAAGGTTTAAAAATTCTAATGTAACTTTTTGTGTGCAGGACCAACTCTGCAATGGGGGTGTGGATGGATCACTGGATGTGAAGCCTCTCTTTAACTAGTAAGACCCATGTAACTACCCTGCATGGCTCTTGAGGAAACCAACTGGTTCTTGTGGCATGTTTTTGAAGCGTTGGGGTTTTTCCCACTATGTGCTGGGTTGACAATATTGAAGTGATATATCGTTTTGGTGTAATATGTATATTCACCTTAATTGAATTTGTATTACCTGTCGAGTCTTTTAAATGACTATGCCACTCTGTATAATTATGCTGATTCTAAAACTTGTGGATACTATTAGTACCCGTGAGGGTTTCGATACTGTAAACTCGGTTTGTTTCACCAACTAAGCGACTGTGTAATTTCAGAATGTAAATACATTTTTATCTGTGGAGTATTGCAACTATGCCACTTTCTTTTGGAAGATATGGTAATTATAAATACTTCTATATTGTTTCTTCCAGTTGTATCTATGTGAAAACCTTGGTCCTTTTGTTTGTTGACTCATGAGGGATTCATAGCTTAGTTAGTTTTACAGTGCACAACACTGTGGTTGTAATCCTTAATTCTGTAGATTTGTATTTTTTGGGGCTTATAATCCACTTTCGCTAATCTAAAAGCAGTTTGCTATTTGACAAGGGACGGGCTCTTAAATGAATCTTCAGTCTTGTTTTATAGTTACGGTATAAATTAGAAAACAATACGGTCGTGAGGCTCTTACTGTTGATTCTTGATCTTAGGCTAAAATGCCACCCTCGTATTTTCTTTACTGTTTGTTTGTAATATAATGGATATGTTATGGGTTAAATCCCATGAGTGTTTTTGTGTACACTCTTTGATTTATTTAATATAATTTATGATGAGTTTTAACATTATTTACATTTCAATTATTTAGTCCTCCAATTGGTTTACCCATATTATTGTAAGTCTCATGGTGAAGTCGTAATGTAGTAATAGAAGAGATTTAGTTTAAAAGTGTCTATAGTTAATTTACTGTTTAGAGTTATTTGAAGTTAACCTAATTACTGAAAGGATTTGGTCTCTTGCTTTCCAAGTAGGCTTTGAGATAAGGGCCGTAAGGCCTCTATCAAAGGACTTCGACTGCCAAAATAAACTCTGTGAATTTTTTAGGTAAAGTTATAAATAAAGTTTTATTAGTTAAACGAATGGTTACACAGTCGTTATCCTTTTATTGACAGTTAGTAGGGTTTTGGAAACACTTAAAAGGAATAGGATTTCATTGTGAGATCCTTAATGATATTATTTCAGTTTTTTAAAAGACATAAGGGAGCCATGATTAATAACGGTTAATAATACGACTATGTAGATGTAAACAAGTTTAGTTAAACAAAAGATCCTAGGGTTTTGTCTTTTTCTTTAAAAACTGTGGAACCTTTTATTTTGAGTATTCAATTTTGTTTTGGTGTATTTTTAGTAGGCCATGAGTCTGTATGTAACTTCCATTACTGTTGAAAATAAATTTATACTTTGTTTAGTTAACCATACTGTTTCGAAATGAAAATAATCCCTAAGGCTTCCTGTAATGATCTTCTGCAAGAGAAACACTACAGAAACAACACCAGCCCGACCTCAAGCCTGTAACTAGTGCTACTGTCTGTTGATAATCTTGACCTAGTGTTAATTAACAATTTAAACATTAAGACACTGGGCTTAGGATTCCCTTACGTGAAACTAGCTTAGTTAATACTGTTCATTTTAAACCATGGTTATTCTAAATTAAGTCTAGAGTTTGTTTAAGGGGATACGACTCAATCCTAGAAATATTGTTGTAAACAAAAGTGTTAAGGATGAAACTTGGATCTTAACATTAAATAAGTTTCAGGTTAGGTTTAAATATGTATAATCTTATTTTAAGTTTTTACGCTAAATAGTTTACAGTTCTATGAACAGTATTCCGTTCTTAAGTAAATATATAGATCCTTATAAATAGAAATATCTATGCTATAGTAGATCTATGTGTTTTTTTTTACTATGGAACCTTTACAAGTCCTTACTATGCTACGAAATTATTTTGATTTAAGCTTAGTCTACAGAATTATTTCCCTAGTACTAACTTTCTAATAGTTTTTAATACCTGTAGAAATAGTCTAAAATTGATACAAAAAGAACATGGTTCTGATTATGAAATACTTTTATAGAGACTGCTAACCCACATATCTATCCATTAAAATTTAAAAACTAATAAGTGTAGTATTCCTAACAACATTCAGATAAAAGGAGTACAATATATTTAAACATCCTAATTACAGTTTCTTGAGCATATTCCAAATGAAAATACAGATTCATAAATTGATTGGCAATTGAACCTGGATAAAATACAGAAAGGGGACAAACACCCATGGGAGACTATTCCACCCAACCTTCTCCTGAAGCAAACAAATTTACTTGCTTATGACCCTCGAGCCTGTTCACTGAACCACTAGGACGAAGATCTCTGTCACACATCAGAATTCTGCAACATAGCACTCAGTAGCAGACTTATATTAGATAATTGTTAGAATAATCAAACCATAGTTACCTACATTAAACATTAATTTAATCATTTTTGTCTTATTACCTACTTTCCTAGATTCCATTCTATGCTAGTTGCCTTCTACATGTCCTAGCAATCAACACATGCTAAAAATAAGTCATGGAGCACTTGGAAAACATCCTGGAAACCCATTTTAGCATGTCTACTTTATTCCACATTCTCCAAAGCGCTTACCTACTTTTTCTGAAAAGCTGCATTGTTTTATAGCTGATTTAAGGAAAAGGAAAAGTTAGACCAGGTGTAACTGCCTTGTTTTTTACCCACATCATCCTCCCTCTTTTTCTCCAATTAAAAGGATGTATGATTTGTCTTTCCATCCCTCTTTAGTTTTCCCACTTGACTTATCAAATTCGTGAGCATATACCTAGATTTGGAAACTGCTTTATGCACCTATGGGGGACTTGAGTATTTTTTGTAAGCCTTCTTTTTGTCTATTTCAAATGGAATCCTTATGCATTCGAGCCTCTCATGTAATTATTTATTACAACAGCCTATTACTTCACAAGGTTGTCTATTTTACACTTACTCAATACATATTAGTGTTATGCTCCAATTTTAGTCTCCTTTGGTGTGAATTTTACATGTTTGATTAGCAATTTTGTGAGTATTATTGTTATATCTCTTGGGTTAAGTTTCCACATGGTATCAGAGCCTTTGTAGATCGATGTCTCTCCTTCCTTATTGCTATTGCAGGTTCGACATCTTGACTGGGAGTGCATTCTGCTGTCTAGAGGGCACAGTTACTGAGCTATGGACCAATCTCAAAAGATCATCTTGACTCCATTCAATTTCTTTGAGTGGAAAGATGAGATGGAGATATTGTTGAGAGAAAATGGTCTCTACAGGGTGACCATGGAAACTGAGGCAGATCCCAATGCAACTATAGAGAAAATTAAATGGAACAATAGGAGGGATGAAGCCTATGGTCTTTTGTGTCTAAGCATTTCAAGAGACCTCCTCTTCCATCTTGATGGATTGACATCACCTAATGAAGTGTGGGAGAATATTGTAGAGATTTTTGGGAAGATAGATGAGATGAGAGGACATCAAATTGAGAATGAGATGAGCTCCTTGAGTCCCAGTAGCTTCGAATCATTGCAACTCTACTTTTCCAAGTTTAAGGCCCTTGTTTTGCAGCTAAAATAGTGTGGGATCGAAAAGAAGGAAGAGAAACTAGTTTTGGTCATACCCTCTAAGCTTGGTCCTGAATATTCAGTGTTTGTTTCAACCTTCCATGCCACCAAGTTGATTGCTTGATCCTGGAAGATGCCTAAGCTTGCCGATTTCATGGAATCCCTCACATAGGAGCAATACAAGTTGGTGATGATGGGCACCATCAAACCTTCCAAAGACCAAGCTTTGGTTGCTGGAGATTCAAGGGTGGATTCAAAAGGAAAGAAAAAATCTAAAAATCCACCTGAGCAAAAGAAAGACAATAACAAGTCTCAAGAGGAGCCCCAAGGCTCCAAGAAGAACTCCCAAAAGAAGAAGAATAAAGGAGAAATGAGCAAGTGCGCATACTGCAGTAAGGGCTATCATCCTGAGAGCTCCTGTATGAAGAGGTAGATTGACAAGTTGACCCAACTCCTGGAGAAGAATAATATCTCCCTTCCTGATTGCTCAAAGAAGAGGGAAGGAGGATCAAATTCAGAAGACAGAGAGAGAGTACATGCCTTGGTTGCTGGAACATCAAGCTCACCTAGATTCATCATAGTCTTTGGAGCTTCTAGACATATGGTTTTTACAAAATATACATTCTCCTCTCTTGACATGTCGAAAGTTCCACCAATAGTTTTGGGAGATGACTCTCTCACTAACGGTTTAGGGAAGGGTAGGATTGATCTTGACCATGGTAAATTCAATAATGTGTTGTATGTTCCAGGTCTTGCCTCTAATCTCTTGTCAGTGTATCATA
Source organism: Pseudotsuga menziesii (assembly GCA_001517045.1). Classification (NCBI taxonomy): domain Eukaryota; kingdom Viridiplantae; phylum Streptophyta; class Pinopsida; order Pinales; family Pinaceae; genus Pseudotsuga; species Pseudotsuga menziesii. The sequence continues at coordinate 1,010,675 of LPNX010386007.1, read as the reverse complement.
TGACTCACACTGGGTCTCCAAATAAGGTCATCTTCTCCCCTGATGATGTTGAAATCACAGAGATTTCAAATGGTAAAGTCATAGCAAAAGGTGTTGTTGATCACACTTCGAAGGTATACAAGTTTTCCCATTTTCTACCCTACTCAAACCCCTCTGCTCTTATGATTCATGCTAGTCAAGAAAGCAAGATTTGGAATGAAATATTTGACCATATTAACTACAAGTATCTTTCTGATTTGATTGAAAAATATATGGTCATAGGGTTACCAAAGATCAAGTTTTCTAAGGGATTCTGACAAGGTTGTATCCTAGGAAAACACCCAGAGCACAAGTATGAGAGAGCTAGTCACGAGATAACCTTTGCACCTCTTGATTTGATCCATAGTGAAATTGCTGGTCCATTCCCTCATATGTCCATGAGTCAAGCCAAATATGCACTCACTTTCATAGATGACTTTTCTAGGTATTGTTGGGTTCACTTTCTAAAGCATAAGTCTAAAGTTTTTGACCTCTTCAAAGTCTTTAGGGCCTTGGTTGAAAACCAATCTGGGAGGAAACTCAAGATCCTCAGATCTAAAAATGGTGGTGAGTATGTCAAGTTTTATTTCATTTAGTATTGCAAAGATGCAGGTGTTCAGATGCAGCATTCGATCCCTTACACACCACAACAAAATGGTGTTGCTCAGAGAAAGAACAGGTAACTGAAGGAGATGGAAACCTGCATGACGGAGGCTAATACTTTGCCGCCAAAGTTTTGGGGCGAGGCTATAAAATGTGAATCCTACGTCCATAATAGGGTGCATCATAAGCAACTTGATGGTATGACTCCTTTCAAATCTTGGAGTGGGCACAAGCCAAATGTGACCCATTTCAGGATTTTTGGCTCAAAGGCTTGGGCTAGAATTCCAACTGAAAAGAGGAAGGATTTGCAACCCTAAAGCCAAGAGTTCCTATTTTTTGGGTATTTTCAATATTCAAAAGGGTACAAGCTGATAAAATTGAGCACTAACAAATATTTCATTGAAATAAGTGTTCAATTCGAAGAAGAGCCTTTAACAGTAGTTGAAGTTGGAGAGTCCTCTTCATCACCAGAACCATTGACTATAAGTGAAGAGACTAATGAGTTTTTTGATTCTGACATGTATGATAATGATGTTTTGATTGCATATACTAACAGTCCTACAAGATCAAAATTGGCATAAAATACCATTCATGCAGCTGGGGAACTAGCTAGAAATCCTAATGACACTAGGAGGACTAGATCTCAATTTGAGAGTGCCCTTTGTGTGAAAGATCCTCTATTTGATGAGAAGTGCTATCTGATGGTTGAATCATATCCAACGACATATTAAGATGCAACACATGATCCAATATGGCAAACAACCATGAAAGAATAATTCAGCTCGCTCCAGAAGAACAACACTTGGGAACTGGTTGATCTTCCCCTAGGGAGGAAGCTGGTTTAGTGTAAGTGGGTCTTCAAGACTAAGTCTGTTGCCGATGGTTCACCTTTGAAATATAAGGCAATATTGGTAGTCAAGGGATACTCACAAGTACATGGTATTGACTACAATGAAACCTTTGCACCAGTGGCAAACATGGACTCCATAAGGATAGCTCTAACCATTGCAGCTTCAAAGTAGTGGGAAGTACATCACATGTATGTGATGTGTGCTTTCCTAAATGGAGATATCACTGAGGAGATTCACATGCAGCAACTTGAAGGTTTTTTTTCTAATCCATATTTAGTGTGTAGGTTAAATAAATCATTGTATGGGCTCAAGCAAGCCCCCAGGGCTTGGTATGCCAAGATTGATGGGTTTCTGCTGTCACTGAGTTTTGTTCAATGCAAGTCTAATCCTAATGTTTATTTGAAGCTGATTCATGGTTCTTTGATGATTATTGTTTTGTATGTGGATGACCTACTGATTACAGGAAGTTCAAAGAAAGATATTGCCTCCTTGAAGGATGCAATGAACCATGCATTTTCTATGACATATTTGGGATTGCTGAGCCAATTCTTGGGTCTCGAAATTCCTCAATACCAACATGGAATAAAAGTACATCAGTATAATTATGCTTTATATTTTCTCAACAAGTTCAAAATGAAATATTGCAATCCAAGCAAGACTCCCTTCCTTTCGGGAGTTAAGCTTGAAGAAGCAGGTACTTCTCCTATGGTAAATAATACACTGTATAGGCAGTTGATTGGGTATTTGCTTTATCTTACACACAATCAACCTGATTTATCTTATGCAGTTAGTGTGGCTTTGAGATACATGGATCAGCCTCATGAGATCCACTGGAGGGAATCCAAAAGGATCCTAAACTTTGTTCAAGGAACAAGAACTCATTGGATCTTGTACAAAGGAAATTCTAATCTTGATTTGATTGGGTTTACTGACAGTGATTGGGCAGGTGACAACACATATTGAAAGTCTACATCAGGATATGTGTTCATGTTTGCAGAAGGACCAATTAGTTTGTCAAGCAAGAAGCAGAGTGCCATAGCACTCTCATCTACAGAAGCGGGGTATAGAAGAGTTGTAAATGCATCAACTCAATGTTTATGGTTGCAGGGGATACTTGGAGATTGTGGCTTCGAATCAGAGTTTTCAACTGTTATCTACTGTGATAATCAGAGCACCATTCAAATCTACAATGATCTAGTTCAAATACAGTGAACCAAGCACATTGAGATCCATATGCACTACATCAGACACCTTTTGCATGATGGTACCATTGTTCTACTCTTTTGTGCATCTTCAGAACAAGTAGCAGACATCTTCACCAAAGTTTTTTGTGAGAATAACTTCAGCAATCTCAAATCACTGTTGGGGATTGCTGATCATGCTGTGAAGCATGATTGATGACAAGATTTCCAAGTTTTGTTTTCATGTCCATGTTTAAGGGAGTATTTTTTCCACTGGATTTTTGCCTCTTTCCTTGGTTGTATGGACAAGCAGTATGTAAAGGGTGACTAAGCCTTGTTGCTAGGACCTATATTTTTCTGATATTTAATCATAAAGTTAGCCTTAAGGGGGGGTGTTAGAATAATCAACCCATTGTTACCTACATTAGACATTAATTTAATCATTTATGTCTTATTAATTAGTTTCCTAGATTCCATTCTATGCTAGTTGCCTTCTACATGTCCTAGAAGTCAACACATGCTAAAACTAAGTCATGGAGCACTTGGGAAACATTGTGGAAACCCATTTTAGCATGTCTTCTTCATTCTAGATTCTCCAAAGCACTTATCTGCTTTTTCTGAAAGGCTGCCTTGTTTTATAGCTGATTTAAGGCAAAGGAAAAGCTATACTAGGTGTAAATTCCTTATTTTTTTCCCACATCATCCTCCCTCCTTTTCTCCAATTAAAAGCATGTATGAGTTTTCTTTCCATCCCTCTATAGCTTTCCCACTTGACTTAGCAAATTCGTGAGCACCTACCTAGATTTGGAAAATGCTTTATGCACCTATGGGGGATTTGATTATTTTTGGTAAGCTTGATTTTTTACTATTTCGAATGGAACCCTTATGCATTTGAACCTATCATGCAATTATTTATTATAGCAGCCTATTACTTCACAACGTTGGCTATTGTACACTTACTCAATACAGATTAGTGTTATGCTCCAATTTCAGTCTCCTTTGGTGTAAATTTTGCATGTTTGATTAGCAATTTTGTGAGTGTTATTGTTCTATCTATTGGGTTCAATTTCCACAAAAATCACTTTATCTATCCCCTCATCAAATTCCTTGTGTGCCTGATTTTTCAGTTTGCAGCAGTCACAAGGTTCATTCTCTCAGAAACCAGAATGAGTAGTGAGCCTCCTGCTTAATTTGATGGTTTATATAAGGTTTCCTAGGTCGTTGGGTCAGTTTTGAAATTAAATGAGCCACCAACTCACTTCCTCCTCTCAGGGAACATGACCACTTTTTTTAGGGATTATGCTCATGCAACAACTAGAAAGTGAATGCTAGTGTTGCCACTTGTCAACCAACCTTCTACAGCTACTCCTTCCTCCTAGTGGGCCAGTGAACACTCATTTAACAGTCTCCCCTGGATAGGTGTCTCCTTTTATTAATTATTAAAATAAATAATTATTCAATTACAGTCATCCTTGACCCACTTGGTGATAAACTTTACAATAAAAATTAACATAATGTTTTTACTGAAATAAATAATAAATATTTATTTTTCATTTCTGGATATGTTATAGTTTTCTAATAAAGTGGAATTTTTCAGTGCAAGTGACATAGGGAAGTGTGCCCCTCCTAGGAACAACTTTTGGCATTAATATCAAAGTTTTTTAGTGGGTAGATCCTCCAGAAAGTCAATCCCTAGTTTAGATTGAAACCAGAAAACCAGAAACTGCAGTCCAGGATCTTGCAAGTCCAGTTTCAAGGGTTAGAATTTGGATTCTTTAGAAATGGAATGTACCATCATACTTTCCTCAGTCAAGCACATCTTTTGGTGATTACAGTTTTCATTTCTGGGAAATTTTCCATTTTTTTCATTTTTTGATCTCCGGGACAAGATGTCTCTAAGAACTAAGTTTGATGACAAGTTGGAAGGTAAAGAAAATTTTCATTCTTGGAAATACATAATAGGAATCATTCTATAAGAGAATGATCTTGCAAAGTTTATCAAGGGATCTGTGTTGGAGCATGAAGAAGACGGAGCAAAAGAAAGCACAAGAAAGACATGATTAGGGCCAACAAGATCATAGTTGATTCAATCAAGGATCACTTGATTCCTCAAGTATCCTCTAAATATACACCTAAGGAAATGTTTGATGCCCTATCAAGAATTTGTGAAGGAAGAAACATCAACCGAAAGATGAACTTGAGATCCCAACTCAAAACTTACAAATATGAGCAACAGTGAATCTATCCATGAATACTTCACAAGGATCTCTCAATTCAAAGAACAACTAGAAGCAATTGAAGACAAGATTGATGAAATTGAACTAGTAATGACCGCTCTCAATGGTATTATCAGACCATGGGACTCCTTTATCCAGACAATTTTTGCAAGAATGGAAAGCATAAAATTTGATATCCTATGGGAAGAATGTGTTGAAGAAGAAGCTAGAGTAGCTAACTGAGAAGCACTACTTAGAGATCATGACCATGATCTAGCTACTCATACCAGAAGAAGAAAAGGAAAGCATCATTTCAAAATGGAAACTCATAAGGGATCTTATCGTCCTAAGAAGTTTCAAAATAATAAAAAGGGATATTACAAGCATAAAGATTACTCCACTTATCAATGTTACCATTGTGATAAGATAGGACACATTTCTAGAAATTGTCTGACAAAGAAAGAAGAATATAAGAGGAAGAATAACAAAATACATCATGCCAACTTAGCAGAAGAAGAAGAAGAAGAAGAAGAAGAACCTCCCAGGAAGTTAGCAAAAGAAGAATTTGAATAATATGTTCTCTAGAATATGTATCTGTCACTAGAGGGTGGCCTGTATGAACTGATAGGTCACCCAGAAGCATCCTTGATCCATGATCAAGATCTTCGTATGCACTTATGGGTTGAAGCAATAAGGAAAAAAATATATGTCTGGAACAGAATACCCCATCGTGCACTTGGATTCAAGACCCTTGAAGAAATGTTCACGGGAAAGAAACCAGAGGTAATTCACCTCAAAATAGTTTATTGTCCAGTGTTTGTTCATATACCAAAAGAGAAAACAACCAAGTTAGATCCTTCTGGAAAGAAAGGAATACTTTTTGGGAACCTAGAATTTATGAACATAAGTCTGACTCTGTTAGAAAGACCTTTTTAAGGTTTTGCTATCACAGCTTAAGTCCACCTAAGTCTTACGATTTGTACAAGGAAAATTATTTCATTTAAAGATTGATCCCATAAACATTTCACGAAAATATTAACCATTTCTAGAATGTTCATTTCACCACACTTGGACAAATTTTGACTAAGTAAACTTAACAAGAAATAAAAAATTCCCACAAAAAGAACACTTTCCTAACAGATTAACTCTAGTAAGTGTTCCCTTTCTACATGAATCACCATTATTGTTGACAACATCAACCCAGAATGCCAATTTACTTATACATGAGAACATTTGTGTACATATTTAAAGGAACAAAGTTATCTATTGAACTTATCAAAGAAAAATTTCACTTAAGGAAAGAACATTTCAAGCATAGACAATTCTCAACAATTAGATAATTCTTGGAAAAAATATAGCTCAGTAGGTTAAATGGATTCTTCATGGGAAATACGCATTCACAGGGGGGATAATTCCACTAAGTAATTTCTTATGCAAAGAATTGAAACTATTAACAAATCCATTGACCTAAAATGACATATTTTGCATGCATTCTTCATTATTATACAAGGATGTGATATGAAAAATTCAATTTATAAACACTTCAAGAAATGACGACTTCACCATAAACACAAGTGACAATTCACATTACCATGAATCATTCATCCATTCCAAATTCATACAATCTATAATGAAATTGATTCGAAACATGAATTACTTATATCTATTATTGATAAATTGAGTGACTGGTTGCATGTGTGGCACACTCCACCCAACCATATGTTTCCTAAGGTGCCACCCCCAATATGAGACTATGAATTCACCAGGAGAGAACTCAATCTTATCAAAGGTTAAAAAACATGTTGACAAGGTAATTCCCACAAGGTTTCCTTTCAATAATTCGACACTCACCAATTCCTCACAAACTTCATGGTTTCTTTTCAAGAATTCAAAGTTTCTAGCTTCAACGAGTTCCATGCCAAACAACGTACTTCCCTTCCTCGATTTCCTTCCAACAACACAATAGTGAATAATTACATTGTTACTCGATGCCCAATAATTTCATTGAGGTCAATTCATACATAGTTCACCATCGAGTTCGGTTCATGCACAGTGTGTCATTTCACTGGTCCTTTAGATATGGGTTCGACAATAATAGTCAATGCCCAACAAAAACTAATTAACATGTTCATATTGGGCTACAGGGTTAAATGATAGGTTCAAAACTCAATAGAACAATTCACTCGTGGACCACTTTCCCCAGTTTAGATATGTTCCTCCCCTATCATACCAACTCTTCATGCATGCATGCTTTTAGTTGCATGGTTAAATATGGGTTAACTTTGTCCACGTGGTATTCCCAGAAAGGACTCACATCCCAAATGTATCCTTAAGCCTTCATTTATCAATCCACTAAACATAATTAACAAAAGATCAAGGACTAATACTAATCAAAATTTTTAAGGATTAAAATATGGTTAAGACACTTTATGGGTTCAAGTTAAAGGTAGGGGTCATGTTATTAACTCCCTAGGCCACCTACAACTCACTTTCATTCTCATTAATGAATTCATAGGTCCCTTGCTCTTTTAGATTTTTCCTCATCCATAGCTAGTTATATTTTATATTAATATTTACAATTTATACAAATTTTTCATCCCTCGGCATTTCATCATTAAAATTTACAACATAAATCAAGGGTTCAAAACCAGGGGTGTTACATTCCCCTCCCCCTTAGATTTAACACCATCATCGATGTTTCATAGTTCAAAACAAATGAACCAAAATTTATATTTACATTTCAAAATATCAAAACAGATACGGGTACTTCGCCTGCATAGTGTCACGTCCCCTCCCGCCTGAGAGGACGCGACCAAGGCGTTGGTGCTATCATGTAAATGGGGAACTAATCCCCATGGACATAATAAAAAATGCATCGGAAATAAAAACATACATAGAGGCATAATGCAATCTACAGCGGAAGCAAAAACATTCATGCAATACATTCAACATGTTCATCATATTTCATTAAGAAAATACAAATGTAGAGATTAATAGAAGAGATACTTATCTTGGAAGAAGCTTGTCCCACAACCAACTATATCGCTGCAACATTCCACCCAACCATAGTCCAGTCTGCTCATCAATCTCTCAGCAGCACTGCCACCCCTGAGCTGGTCATGATTCCCACAAGAAATAAGGGAACACTAGCAGGCTCACACATAGCCAAAGACATGTCAAAATCTAGCCAAGCCAAAACTACATTTGGGTTTATCATGCTGCTAAAGAGGTGGAATGGTTGAATTGCTAAGCTAGTGAGCTCAACCACAAATCTATGGACACCTACACAAGATCTAACTTGGATTTCCCAACACCTACACACCCAACACAAGGAAGCATCCCCTTCCCTGCTACATAGTCCCTCAAGCTATGCATTCCATTCCAGTGATATTAAGGGTGTGCAAATAAGAAAATCCAGCTCCTCTTGATCTGGCTGTGAGGTTCCTTTCCAAACTAGGTTTATCAAGCTAATAATTCCTCAATTCCACTCCAAGTTGGTTCAAAACAAACCAAAGGATGCATTAACAACAAGATGCAAATTCTGGGTTTTAGGAAAAATATGTTTTGCATCCAAAATCGATAATGGTGAATGGGAAAAACAACCCTCTAATAGCAATTTGATTTTCAAAACTTCTATGGGCTTCACATGGGAAAAAACAGACTCAACCAACACCCAAAAATATTGGGTCTCTTCTCCAATTCATTGTGCAACCCAAAAACGTTTTTCCCAGCCGGGTAATGAGGAAAACAATAACAAAAATGTCAATCAAGGAGCCCAACCACTGATATTTTCAAAAACAACTTTCGAGTCATGGGGAAAATGAAGAACACTGTAAAAACATAAATGGAGAATGCACAGGAGCTCCAAAAACGCGAGGAAGAGAAAAACATGGATGCATGGTAGAATGGGCATACATTTTTGGGTTTTAACTTTCCCAGGAAGTCAAAACGCATTTTTCCAAAATGGGTGCTCTGCCCAATTCGAATTTTTCCCATACTCTTCACATTCCCATGCAATAACTACCTCAACCAATTTCTGGCAAAAATAATGATTGGGGAAAAAGACAAAAAATGGGTAGTTGACAGTTTTGATGGGTTCTCCCCTTGACATTTGAATTTTCCCCATTGGCTCAAAGGTTTGAATACCCCCCCTATCCTTAGGAAATCATGCACCCATCTCTTTAATGTTGCATTGAAATAGTTGGTTGTGGGTAATTTAATTAAATTGCATATTTACATAATGTCCAAAATTATAATGTGCCTAGCTAGCACAAAATACCATTGGCAATGATTTTTAATCGTCGAAACATAAAAGGCTAAATCGATGGTGGGGCTTTTTCCTTTAGCTCCACACCATGATTAAATACAATATTTACATCATATACATTTTTAATGCAAACGGGGTCAAAACCTGGTTGTTACACATAACTTCTTCCATTTTCCAAGTAGATTCTTCAGGGCTACAATGGGTCCATTTTACCTTTACCTATCCTATGGCCCTATTCCTAAGTGTCTTGAGTATTCAGTCCAATACGCAAACTAGTTGAACCTAAATTTCTCCATCTAGTTCTACCTGTACCATAAACCAATCAAATATGTAATTACGATCCTAAACATACTTCTTCAATAATTAAACATGACATAAATATGCACTTTAATAGTGCGAGGTAGGTCCATCTCATATGCTATTGGTCCAACTCTACTTGGGACCTCAAATGGTCCATGGAACTTGGTTTCCAACTTCTTACAATTTCCTAGATTCATTGAACTTTTCTTTCCACTAACTTTTAGGAATACTCTATCTCGTTCCCTGGAATTCTCTATTCATTCTTCCTTTATCGGGATAAATCTTTCTATCTATCATGTGCCACTTTCAAATTCTAGTTGATTTTGGCACTTGATCTTCCATATCCTATAACCTTTCAAGTCCAACTACCAACCTATCCATAGGTTTTTCCCAGTTCGCTGGAACATCGCATGCATATAAGTCTTCAAACAGATTCATCTTCAACAATGCTTGGTATTTGTTGTTATAGGAAAACTCTAGCAATTATATGTAATATTCCCACTTGGTAGGTCTATCCATTACATACATTCTTAGCATATATTCAATGACTTGATTGACCTGCTCAGTATTCCCATCTATTTGTGGATGATATGTTATGCTAAGATTGGATTTGGTTCCAAACTCCTTGAACAATCCCTTCCAAAAGTTTGAAGTGAACTTGGAATCTCAATTTGAAACAATTTCCTTAGGAATACGATGTAACCTGGCAACCTCCTTCATATAGATTTTTCCAATCTTTGTTGGTTTAAAAGATGACTGGATATGTATAAAATGAGTAGAATTTGTTAATTTATCAACCACCATCATAATGGAGTCATGCTTCTTAATTATCCTTCATAACTTAGTGATGAAATCAATGGTTACCACACCCCATTTCCACTCTAGAATTGGTAATGGATGGAGTAGGCTAGTAGGATGTCTACGGTTTGTTTTCTCCCTTTGAAATTCAAGGAATTTAGAAATGAACCTTTCTATTTATTTATTCATGCCCAACCAATATTACTCCTTGTTAACAATTGTAAGGGCTTTCTAATAGTCAGGATGGCCTGCATAGGGAACATTATACATCTCCTTCTTAATTATTTTATTCGATTCATGTTTATCATGTACATATATTTTATTTTTGTATAGGATAATTACATCATCATGCAATTAATAATGCACATATGTTGTTGGCACACATCCTATTTGTAAGGTTGTTTAAACTTGTAAATAAAGTTCATCTTAACACACTACTTCCAACAATATGTTCTTCAAGTCAGATTTCCAATTACTGAGGGTTGTAATTTTCATCGGATAATTTCTTCTACTGAGTGCATATGCAACTCGATTTTCCTTTCCCTTGATATGCTTGATTTCAAAATTGAATTCATACAGGAATTCCATCCGTCTATCTTAATAAGCATTCAAGTTAGGTTGTTCAAACAAAGAGTTTAAACAGTGATGATCCGACCTCATCTCGAATATGTTACCCATGAGGTAGTTCCTCCACATTTAGAGAGCATGTACAATAGTTGCAAGCTCCAAATCATGGGTAGCATACTTCTTCTCATGATCCTTCAATTTATGTGATTCGTAACAAATCACACGCCCTTCTTGCATCAAAACTCCAACCAGTCCTTCTAGAGATGAATCTGTGCATACTACATACTTCTTATTCATATCTACAATCTTTATAATTGGTGCACATGTGAGAAATGTTGAAATAATGTAACTTCAAAGAATATTCTACTTGTACTTCACATTATTATCATTCCTCCTTCGAGAGATGTAACTGATGTAAAAGGTCATGTAAAAGTCATGAGGTAAACCCTCCATTGTAAGTCGGGTCAATATCAGCCTGAAAATAATAACATAATTATTATTGTGGGGTTTCCTAGGTATTTCAGCCCAGTTAGGGAAAATGTCAGTTGGGAATATTAGTAAAAATAGGGATGCACCCTCCCTCATTTGTACACACTCACACACACTTGTGTTACGCAAGAGAGAGAAAGGAGGGACGAAGAAGGAGGAGGACTAGTGTCTTTGGTGTTTTGGCTCTTATGCTTGGGGTTTGGTCTCTCTATCTATGAGACCTGGTTATTTTTTCATTGCATACTGGTAATCTATATTGAGGAAGTTTTGTTGGGGTTTTTCCTTTAGGATTTTCCTAGGGAAAAACCCAATGATTTTGTTTCTTTCAGTGATCCTCTTTATGATGTTATTATGAAAATGTTTTAAATGATAATCAAGTTAGGACTTAAGCTATGGAAGCATAGAAAACTTAACATGGTATCAGAGCTAGCCCGAAAAGAGCAGTTTTCATAAGGTAAATCTCTCTCCCCTTATCCAGATAAGAAAATTAGTGTTTTCTAATAAAGTGGAATTTTTTAGTGCAAGTTACATAGGGAAGTGTGCTTATCCTAGGCACAACTTTTGGCACTAAGATAAAAATTTATTAGAGGGAATATCCTCCATAAATTCAGCTCTAGTTTGGATTGAAACTAGAAAACCAGAAAACCAGAAACTGTAGTCCAGGATCTTGCAAGTCCAATTTCAAGGGTTAGAATTTGGATTCTTTAGAAACTAAATGTACCATCATACTCACCTCAATCAAGCACATATTTTGGTGAGTACAATTTTCATTTCTGAGAAATTTTCATTTTTTGTCATTTTTTGATCTTTGGGACAAGATGTCTCCAAGCACTAAGATTGATGACAAGTTGGAAGGCATAGAAAAATTTTGTGCTTGGAAATACATAATAGGACTCATTCTATAAGAGAATGATCTTGCTAATTTTATCAAGGGATTTGTGTCATAGCACGAAAATATGAAGCAAAATAAAATCACAAGAAAGACATGATTAGAGCCAAGAGGATCATAGTTGATTCAAACAAGGATCACTTGATTCCTCAAGTATCGTCTAAGGATACACCTAAGGAAATGTTTGATGCCCTATCAAGAATGTATGAAGGAATAAACATCAACCGAAAGATAAAGTTGAGATCCCAACTCAAAACTTTCAAAGATGAGCAAGGGTGAATCTATCCATATTGAATACTTCACAAGGGTCTCTCAATTCAAAGAACAACTAGAAGCAATTGAAGGCAAGACTGGTGAAATTGAACTAGTAATGACCGCTCTCAATGGTCTTATTAGACCATGGGACTCCTTCATTTAGACAATTTGTGCAAGGAAGGAAAGCCTAAAATTTGATATCCTATGGGAAGAATGTGTTCAAGAAGAAGCTAGAGTAGCTAATAGACACTAATACATATGATCAAATTTGCGATGATTTTTCATTTCTATTTCCATGCTTCGTCGTCTCAATTGTGACAATAATGGTCACGATGTTTCATGCAACTTATTTCATCTCTATAATGATGAACTTTATACACCGTTGATGTAGAGATGAAAACTGGCCGCCACCTGTCTTCTATATAGTGGCCTTGAAATTGATTTTTTTTAATTCATTTTCTACGTTTCGTCGCTCGATCAACAAAATTGCCGTCCCTATAATGACGAAAATATGGCCAAAAACTGCTAGGAAAAAATTTGTTTCCACGCAAAACCGTGGAACATTTTCAATGAACGTTTGTCTCTCTACCGACGAATTCTGGAATTTGAACATAAATTTCTTCCACGCAAAACCATGGAAATCCAATCTCAATAAATGAAATATTCAAGTTGAATGATGACTTTTCCACGAAACTGCATCGCTATAGCGACGGTATTCATGGAAATCCACCTGGGGTTTCAACGGTTTTGTAATACTCGCGACGAAAGTTCGTCGATATTGCCACAAAACCTGGAGATTTCCAAAAAAAATAACAAATCGTGGAAAGGAACATTCCTTTCCATGGTTTTGGATCTTCAATAAGTGCTTGTGATTGATGTGCAGTCTTGTGGGAGTTTTTGTGTCTATGGACAAGCGAATCCATAGATATACTTCAAGAATCAGCAGTCGATAAATCAATACCTTGGATAACTTATCCGATTCAATTATTTCTAATGACATGATTATATGCCTAGATTAAATTTTGTAAGCACTTATTCAAAACATAGCATCTATTGTATATTGGTCTCATGTACACATTTCCATGTCGGTTTCTAATTACTTGCAATATTTCCATACTTATTCATCACAGCCAAGTAGGATCCTTACAGAATGGTCTTATTCACACCCTCTGTGCATATGAAAATTGTATGGTTTCATCTGGGTCCAATGTGCATCCTATGAACTTCCAAAGGTTTTATCAGGCGGACAGAAAGGTGATAGAAAAGAACAACGACAGAAAGAAAAACCAAGCATAAAATAACAGAAAATGAAAATTACAATAAGTCTCTCTACCACCATTCAAGTGGGATATATCATAGATGTTGCATGTATTACAATGTTATCTGCAATGGAAAGTGTTAACACCATATATGTCCTGTAAAGGTAGTAGGTTCTAGGCTCTAGCTTCTATTGAGAAGCATTATTTGCAACTATAAGATCTAGTTCCAGAAGAAAATGTTAAATGGATTGATACGATCAATGGACTAGTTGATGCTACAAGGGATTTTAGTAGTGAAGAATCAGGGTTTGAGAATTTATTAGTGTATATGTGAAAATATCCTCAAATTTGAGATCTGAATTAATAAATTAATTGCTGCTACAAACTTGAAAATGATATGTCTTTTCCAACCAGCAACCAAGATTTGTGACAACATAATGTTTTAACCTTTATTTAGATTTGAAATAAGGTACATATGAGGCTAAAACTAGGGAAGATCTAGGAATTTCACTTATTAATATGAATTTTTCAACCCTGCAAATCAACCTTTTAATTATGTTTTAGACCAAATTTAATCAGCGATACAGAGCATATTTCCATAAGGTAATTCCCAACCACAATCTAGGGAAAAACTACCATGTGATTTGATGTTTTAGGGATAAGTTTAATACATGTAAATGACAGAAATTTTCAGATCTTATAAAACAAAAAATGAAAGATGAATTAAGATTTAAAATGGCATAAAAGCCGTGATTAGTGCCTAACAAATCCAACTTAGGAATATGGGGTCAATTGAGGATCTCATGGAGGCTTTAGTGATTAAAGAGTAGATAGGGTTTGATGGTTCAAACCCAATCTGCTCCTTAATAACTAGATCCACTTCAGAAATCTTCAATAGGAAAATCCTAAGCTAGACATTAGATATTTGTCAAACAAGAGCCATGAGGTGGAAATGTCACCGCAATTCCTAAAAATTATTACTACAAGAGAAATGCTATAGAATGGAAATATACCTCTGTTTCAACCCCAACAAAGCTTCCCATGCCAAACCAAGAAATCTATCATAATACACTTGTAATATAACTACAAATGGTAGCTTTAGAGATGGAGGATAAAGGATAATTTCTCTTACTAGGTTTTAAAAATCGAGACTCCTCTTCCCCATGAGAATGTTGGAAGAAGCTAGGACGACAGGAAAAGCACCTCCATTTCCACCCAAAAAAGGCTTCTCGTGCAATATTTTGGTTTGGTAGAAAATAAATGGGAACAAAAAATTCCAAGCTTTTGGTAGAAAATGAAAAATAAAACACAATTTTGAATAGTAATTTAAAGAAGCGATGAAGAAATGGAGCCAAAAGATGAAAACAAACAGTTCTGATAGAGGTAAAGTGGTTAAAAAACAGAGGTGGGCAATGCACACAGAGAACATAAGAGTGCTAAAAGCAGGGAATGGTACAACAAGAACACAACAAAGACAGTTAAGTCTGATATTCTATACAAACATTGGATAGGAAGCATGATGAAGAGGCTAGAAATGAAAATAGCAAAGTTATATTATACGATAGGTACAAGCAAGTCATATAAAATATTAATGCCTAGGGAGAATGTAGGCAGTGCAAGAACCCTTAACTTATCAATCTCCTTTCGCTAGGTCCATTGGCCCATACTGCTTTCAAAGAGTTTTCCTAATAAACGGAAAACCACTGTGTTGGCTGGAAATTAAATTTATAAATTAAATAAATAATCCATTCCTAGATCTATACACAAGTGGTCATTTTACTAGGCATGGAAAATATCAAAATACTCTATGAATTAAAAAATGGGCATACAATTAAATCAGCTAGTGTTGTCTAGAAAGTGTGTTCTTGGGGTAATTCCACCAAGATATGTGGTTATGGAGTCACATTCCACATGTCCTACGAAGGAAATCAACAATCAATCTATCCAGCACACATTTTCCACCAGAATATCAACTCGCATTTAAATGCTATATTACAATATCGTTGCCTCACTGATATGGAAACTTGTCTTTATATTCGACGAGATATCTTTAACCATTGTATTAAAATTAAAACAACACACAAATTTTAAAGTTTAAGACAGGAATATATTAAATACACATATAAATAGGTTTTTACTGGAAATGTGTGGACACTGATAATACCACCATCCTGTCAAACAATATAAAACAAAAAACAAAGGAAAGAGTCATGTTGTCTTACTATATGAATAAAATGTCACTAAATACTCCAGATAAATATTTTTTATCTATGAAATGTTAACTTTCCAGTAAATAATATCCCACATGGGTGTGGCTCATTGGTGGTTCAGTTGTTATGAAGTCACTTGTTGTAAATTGGAGGTCACGAGATCAAATCCCACCCGAGTTTGCTTGTGTCCCATGTCTTGCGGCGGCTGTGGGGAACCTAGGGGTATAGTGGTAGCGGGAATGGATCCTTGGACCCTGTGTCACATGAGTACCATCCCAACTCCAGTTTTCGATTCCCCTAGTTACGAAAAAAAAACTTTCCAACAAATAATATTTAGATATGGAAATATTTGTTCTAACAAAATGCACTTTGAGGAGCTCATGGGATGCTTTTGTAGCGCACATATAAATACATTTTTGTTGACTTATAACAAAACCTAAAGAAACAGTTTAAGGGAGGGAGTTCAAGGATGAACCTGCAGAGATACGAGCATGGGCTTGTTGTGAGAATCATTGCATATGATGTTTCCATCTTTATTCGTTCTCCCATTGCATCTTCCACATAGACTTGGGGACCCCAGTGGATATTTCTTGACCCCTTTTCTATTATTTATTTCTCATATTTTCTCCTAACGGTCCTTACAAACTCAACGACCGACATCTTTTCAAGGGCATCCTCCAACTGCAAAGTTAAACATAGTTACCGGATTCGGCCCTAGGCCTAACCATACCCGAATCGGATTCTTGGATTCTTCCATCTCATTTTGACTAATATAAAGTTGTTTACATAGGATAATTAATGTTAATTAGGGTTAGGGTTCCGAATCCCCGACTCCTGATTTTGGGATGAGTGTCGAATCTGTATCAGATTCTTTGGACGATTCTGATCGCACCCACAGTTCATGTAACCTTGGAGTTAAATTCAAACCATTAAGAATCAAAATCCTGAACATGAATTTGTTCTCCTCAGGTTCAGGATTGGGTTTGTTCTTAGGAAGCACTCCAAGGTAGCCCTCATTGCTACTTCTTTTCCTCCTGGTAGAAGATTCTGCCATCTTGGACATAAGAAACGGGAAACTGCATAGGGAATATTTTGTTCTTCTATCACAACACTTGCCTACACTTAGAATTTGAAATAATTGATGCATGCAATGGGATTTCGTTAGTTTATACATAGAATTATATGGCTGGGGTCGATGTCTTACTAATTACTCAAAGCAATTATGCATGTACAACTCAAGACAAGCTCTGGCGTTCCACAATTGCTACAAAGCTCCACTCAGTAGCCTTAAAACCACTATAAGCAAAAAAAAACAATTTGCTATAGAACATTCGGGCTTCAAACTCCAATAATTCAAGTCTGGGAGGTTCTATCAAGCTTGTATGTGACCGAACTTCAATAAATGCCTCAAATTTAATTGCAATGAAGTTAAATCAATTCCATTTATGGTTGTGGACCTAAGTTACACGATACGGGGAAACATGTATGTGTTTCCAAAACTGAAACACACGAGAAACGTGACCACTCATTTATAAATAGCACATTATATTGGAACTTTGAAAGAAAGGATTATGAATAAATGAGCAAGAACATTTAAATGACAAGAAAAGTTCCACCATCGCTTATATTGGGATCGTCACCATTAGTATCACCCTCTGCCTCCTCGTCTAGATTTTGGCTCTACCTCAATCCTCCAGGGACATCGATTAACACCATTCAGTTTTGATGAAACTACCTAATACAAGCTTTAAAATATCATAGAAAAAGCTCATGCCTAATCAATGATTCTGGCTTGAGTGAAGGGTACATTTTTGCTAAGGCCATGATAGAGGAATTCAACAATCAATGGCACCAACATCGGGTTACATAAAGGGCTTGGTTCTCTTGATTAAATTCCAATCCCATTCCTTGATACATTATATAATCCAATCAAACGACTGGAATCTTGCCAATCCTAAAATCCTTTAAACTGTTAAGTTTGTTGAATTTTGAATGGAGTATGAAATTCAACTTTCTCCATATGAAGTCTGATGAGGTTGGAAAATTTCTCAAACATACTGCAACAGTTAGTGGTAATGTTCAAAATTTAAGTAAAAGGATAGAAAAGGAAAGATAGAGGAAATGTCAACTTTTACCAGCATTTTTGGTCAAGTCTAGAAAAAACTGAGTCAAACCAAGTCAAAATAGGTGGATGTAGAGAAGAAAACATGTTGAATGGACATTGGTATAGCATGGAAATTATTTTCCAGTTGTAGAAACATGTTTCTATTGGACATGTCTTTATGGCTGGTAGTGGTAATTGGTAACACATTTCTATTCTCTACCACACATTTATGTACCAAAATTTTCATGGTAGGGAACCTATTCTGGTCTTTTCGACAACTTATCCATGGACTATAGTGCCATGAAAAATGCATTTGGTTGCGAGGAACCTTCTTTCTATTTAATTACAAGGAAAAACAACTATATCTTCTACACAATTGTATTAGTGACCAGTGCCTTTCAATCAATCACTTCTATGAATGAGAATACATACTAAGTTGATTTAGTGCTTATAGATGCAAATGTAAATGATATCAAGTCAATGTATTCAATTCAAGATACATGGAATTAGTAGCAAGGTCATCCAGTAGCACTTTAGCATACAAGAAATCATTATCCATGTAACCATATACAATTCAATT
The DNA here is from genome assembly GCA_001517045.1 of Pseudotsuga menziesii. NCBI lineage: Eukaryota > Viridiplantae > Streptophyta > Pinopsida > Pinales > Pinaceae > Pseudotsuga > Pseudotsuga menziesii. Next base: position 992,088 of record LPNX010386007.1, on the reverse strand, counting down.
GCAGTATTTAACCAACCAATAACCTTCCATTCAAGTATGAGGACTCATATACATATAGCAGCAATAACACAATATGGCAATTCTAATTATGACAATTTTATAGCAGCAGTGAAGGTTACCAATGTAAGGTGTATAAGAGTTTTAGTTTTGCATTCAATGTAAACAACACCACTCCAAACCTTGAACACTATTCTTAGCAATATAGTACAGCCACCAAATGTATGTTCCAGATTTGTAGCTATGCAAATAATTTAAATTTTCAGACTTTATTTACCTCTCTTAAACAATATCACCATCCAACTAATAGTTAACCTTTGATTCAGTTCGGTGTTTACTCTGGTTGCAGGTAGGGAGGGCTGTCAAAGTTTGACAGTTTGCAATTTATTGTAGACTGTAGGCATCAGGTGGATGTGGGTTGATATACGGTTGTTACAGCCTTGTTTTCAAAATGGTTTCTGAAATGGTAACAACCAACATAGATTCCTCTCAAATAGAATACCTGGTGGCCCTTTAAAGAAAAAACATGGCATGGAGTTATCTTGGCACCTAAGAGAATTGGGTTTTCGAGTCCACGGAGCACCAATTATTGTATTATAATTATCACAATAGCCACTTACATATCCTATTAAAAACATTCATAGTCTAGCTTTGAACTGTCAATTCATGAGAATTTAGACATGATGCCCAAAAGGAATGAACAAAACTAGAAACAAACCCACATTTTGTAGACATGCAAACTAGATAAATACCCACAAAATTATATGAATCAAATCCGTATTTTATGGTGAGGATATGAACTTGCTTACCCTGATCATAAGCCGTGATGTTTGCACAAATCAGAAGCACCATCGAGAAAGTAAAATCATTCGGCCTCATCCCCATCATCAACGCTTGCCAACGCATCTTGAGAGCCTCTTCATATTTCCCATTCAAAGCATACACTGAAATAATATAGCTCATAGTGATCAATTACCCCCCAAAGGTGAAATGACAACAAGAAAACACAGGCATGGCAGCATTAAAATATCTCATTCCCTTCTTCCTTTTCCTCGATAATTGTTGGTTTTATTTCTTACATTCAATTTCCCAAGTTCACCTAGACAACTCGTGCTTCATGCTTGCAAGGATATTTGAGCCATTTCATCTCCACCACATCCACAACAATGAAAAAAACCATGAATAAAATAAAAACACAATAGGTAATCAAGAAAAACATAGAAGGAAATGAACCTGAAGGTCTAAACATTGCTGCCATTCTGGAGGTGGGGCAGGTGGTTCTAGAAGCATGGGCTCACATGCGAAGGGAATGGATGATGCACTAATAGAAAAATTCCTTCACCTGCCCTTCCTGTAAAAAAAAACATCATAGCCTGTTCCAGATCCTTCAGTGAAAGTTCAAAATCAAAAACCCCCAAATGGGAGCCAGAGCAAATCCTACGCGGGTGTTTTTGAATGCTAATGAGCTAGTGCATGGGTGCTTTTGAATTCTATGTTTTTTTGTTTTTTTATTTGCATATTTTATATTTTGTGTTTTGTTTTGTTTTTTTTATTTTGCATATTTATCTTTTGTTTAATTTATTTTGGGTTTTTTTTATTTGCATATTTTATATTTTGTTGCATTTTAAATTAATTATAGTTAAACAACTCTATGTTTTTAATTTGGTGTAGTTTAATTTAATTTAATTTAATTTAACTAGGATTTTGTCATAATTTGTATTGGTTGCATTGTTTATAGTGATATGCTATACATAAGTCCCTTCAAGGATGAACACGATGATGATGACAATGATCATGATGATCATGATGACGATGAAGACGACGAAGATGATGGTGATGACGACAACAACGACGATGATCATCATCATCATTATCCTCATCATCATCCTTGTCATCTTCATCACCATCGCCATCGTCATCTTCATCAATATCATCATCATCATCTTCATAATCATCACCATCTTCATAATCATCATCATCGTCGTCGTCATCATCGTCATCATGATCTTCATCATCATCATCATCTTCTGTATCATCATCATCGTAATCATCATCTTCATCATCAACGTCTTCGTTATCACCATCATCATCATATTCACCATCATCATCATCGGAATCTTCATCTTCATCATCCTATTCATCATCAACATCATCGTCATCCAATTCATCAGCATCTCCATTATCATGATCATCATCATCATCATCATTTTCATTATCATTGTCATCATCTTCATCATCATCATCATCATCATCTTCATCATCTCAATTTTAGGGGGAGCTCAATGAATGAAGACGTCTACATGATAGGGGGAGCAGCCAGTTAAGTGAAAAATTAAGGATTGCTCCTAACACCCATTCCAAGGACTAATCTGACAATTCAATATGATCCGAGGAAGTAGTTAAAAAAAATACAAATTTTTGGGCCCTGTGAAGCCTCCTATTCTTAGATTTGTGCACATGAATAATCAAGACTTTTGGACCTAGTCCAGTGTCTTAAAAGAGGAAGCTCCAAACTGAGCAGTTTGGTAGTTCCATAAAGTGCATTCTTTATAGGAGTGAATAATCACTCATAACCATTCTATTATAATGTTGGCGAAGCTCAAAACAATTTAGTGAATACCAAGGTAAATATCTTGTCATCACATCTTCATCATCATCATCATCTTCATCAGCATATTCATCATCATCACCATCACCATCATCATCATCTTCATCTTCATCTTCATCATCATCATCATCATCATCATCCTAATCATCATCATGATAATCATGATCATCATCTTCATCATCCTCATCCTAGTCATCATCATCATCCTCATCATCCTCATCATCGCCCTCATCATCATCATCATCATGTTCATCATCTTCATCACCACCACCATCATCATCATCATCTTCATTATCATCATCATCATCAACATCTTCATCATCATCATCATCATCCTCGTCATGCTCATCCTCATCCCCATCCTCATCCTCGTCATCATCATCATCATCATCATTTTTTTCATCATCATCCTCATCCTAGTCATCGTCATCATCATCATCATCATCATCGTTGTCGTCATCATCATCGTCACATCATCGTCGTCGTCTTCGTCGTCGTCGTCGTCATCACCACCACCATCATCATCGTCGTCGTCATCATCATCATCGTCGTCGTCGTCATCATCTCCCTATTCCTAATCAACATCTTCATCATCTTCATCATCTTCCTCACCGCCACCATCATCAACATCATCTTCATCATCTTCATCATCTTCATCACCACCACCACCATCATCATCATCTTCATCATCTTCATCATCTTCATCACCACCACCATCATCATCTTCATCATCATCATCATCATCAACATCATCATCTTCATCATCATCATCATCCTCATCATGCTCATCCTCATCCTCATCCTCATCATCATCTTCATCATCATCATCATCATCCTCGTCATGATGATGAAGATGAAGCTGTTGATGATGAAGATGGTGATGTTGATGATGATGATGATGACGATGATGATGATGAATTTGAAGATGATGATGATGAAGATGACGACGACGACGACAACGATGATGATGATGATGATGAAGATGAAGATGAAGAAGATGATGATGATGATGAAGATCATGATCTTGATGATGATGATGATGATGAAGATCATGAAGAAGATGATGACGACGATGATGATGACGATGAAGATGATGATGATGACGAAGACGATGATAATGATGAAGAAAATGATGATGATGATGAGAATGATGACAATGAAGATGATGACATTGATGGTGATGACGATGATGATGATGATGACGATGATAATGATAATGATGAAGATGATGATGAAGACGATGATGATCAACATGATGATGATGATGAAGATGATGATGATGAAGATGAAGATGATGATGATGTCGATGATGATGAAGATGTTGATCTTGATGATGATAATGATGATGATGATCTTGATGATGATGGTGATGATGATGATGATGAAGATGATGATGATGAATATGGTGATGATGATGATGATGATGATGATGATGATGATGGTGACGATGATGACGATGAAGAGATGATGACGGAGATGACAATGATGATGATGATGATGATGATGAAGATGGTGATGTTGATGATGATGATGATGATGATGATGATGACAATGAAGATGATGATAGGTATCCAGATTGGTAGCATAGGTTATAAAGGATATTCAACATAACTGAAAAATTCTAGGTAGCCAGAGTTTGTAGTGGAGGTTTTCTTTTTCGGTGCTTTAGGATATATAATTTGCACTCGTACATGTGTTTTATAATATATGCAATGATGCATATAATACAACAATATGTATTGGTGTGTATTCAGTATTTTCAATACACTAGTGCGTATATTGTAATGTTGGTGCACCAATGCATACATTGTTTGATATAGGCACCAGTAAGTATAACTTAAAAAATCAACGATGCATACTTTTTATTGTAAGTGCGAGTCAGAGAATATTTTTTATTATACATGAATGGATGCATATAAAATGCATAAAGTGAGATGGTGCATAATTGATATTAGAAACACATTGGTGCATATATAATGTAAAGAGAATCAATGTGTATATGTCCTAAAAAAAACATCGGTTCATACATTATGTAAAAGAGCACTAATGGGTAAAATACTTTGTTATCTTAGTTCAAGGAAATGTAAAAGATACACCAACTAGTTGAAATAATAGAATGTGTATGGTTCACTGATGAACTTTTCCACACTATGGATATGCAAATGCTATTTATTATTTTTACAAATTTTCAATTACTCATTAGAAAATCATTTTTTTATAATATTTTTTTTTTATATTTATCTGTTGCAATTGGATATAAGAGCCGAATAAACTTTTGTTCATTGTAAACATGAAAATCATTCATATAATTAAATTTGAATTAATTATCTACAAATCATATATTTTTAAAGTAATATTTGTTTTTATTTCTTAATTATTGTGCTTGGATAAACATGTTGATTACACCTTTGTTCATAGTCACAATGTACATCATTCATATATTTAATCAATAACGTAAAATTTTGTGACATTAGAGAATACGATAGATGAAGAACCCATTTAATCGATAGATGTAGTGACAAGTAATTGTCTTACCTACACAGTTTGGAAGCCTATTTTCAAATGATCACCAGATAATGCATGTGTATCAAAAAGTTCAAAAGGTGACATGGATCTGATCCTTGTTGAGGTGGCTATTATTTCTCCTTAAGCATGTTTGAAGAAAAAGTTGAATCTGCCAAAATGAGGTTTCATAATATATTTTAGAGAATGTCCTGAAAATGACTAAGTGTTGGAAAACTGGCTCAGGTAGCCTTAAGAAAATGCCCGCACCATATGGGGGTCTTGTAGATTGATATTTGGCCTACCTGACCACGTCTTCAAATTGTCTTGGAAGTAGCTGAGGAAGAAGTTATGAACCTGCCAAAACAGTGTTTTAGGCAGATTGGACCAGACTAAGAAAATTGTCAGTGTTGGAAAAACTGGCTCATGTGGCCTTGGGAAAATGCCCGCCATACCTTATAGGTGTATGATAAAAATTATCTGAAGCTATCATTCTACATCTTGTTAAAGAGGCTATATCACCATGGCCTCAGTTCTCAAAGACGATGTTTGATGACAAAGATAATGGTCTGCCAAAACATAGTTTCAGGTTGTTTTGCACTATTCCAGTACTAGCAAAACTGCCTCAGTGGCCTTAGGGAAATTCCCGCCCTATCTCATAGGATGATGAGAAAAATAATATGAAAGTGTTAGGATATATCTTGTTGATGGGTGCATCTAACAATGGTCTCAGTTATCCTGTTGTATGACAAAGATATAAATCTATCAAAAGTAAGAAAATTATTATTTTGCATTTTAAGAACACAAGAAAATTGGTTGTGTTAGATTCAAGAAATTGAAATGGCATTTTGAAATGCATGCAAGGAGGGGTTATTTTGATGATAAAATTCATTAGGTAGCATATTCATGTTCCTTGGTGAACTGAATATCCATCCATACCTTCAGGTTGTCTTATGATGGTCTCATATGCAAAATATCAATCTGCCAAAAATAGGAAAAATAATATTTTGCATAGTGAGAACAAAAGAAAATTGACCAAGTGTTAAAAACAAGAGTTTGAGAGGTCAGTTGGAAATGCCTGCCAAGGGCTGTTTTTTTGCAAGTAAATTTATCAAATGTCATGGATTCATTCTTTGGTAAGTTTTCCATCTGCTCTTGACTTCAGGTCTCCATAGAGTGTTCACATGTGTGAAATAGGAGTATGCCAAAATGGGAAGAATTATGTTTTGATGTTCAAAAGAGGTTGAGAAGCTATTTTGAAATGCTTGCCAGAGGTTGTGTGTGTGTCAACAGATTTATCTTGTGATATGGTCTTGTTCATTGTTGAAATGTCTATCTAGCCATGCTTGTAGGTTTCCTTATGGTGATCACATGATGGAGAAATCAATCTGCCAAAGTAAAAGAAAAAATTGTTTTTACAAGTTAAAAACAATATTTTTGTCCAAGTGTTAAATTAAACAATTTGGAAGCCTATTTTCAAATGATCTCTAGATAATGCGTGTGTATCAAAAAGTTCAAAATGTGACATGGATCTGATCCTTGTTGAGGTGGCTATCCAGCCATACTTTCAGTTTGCATTATGATGGTCATATATGCAAAAGATGGACCTGCAAAGTTAGTCAAAAATAATAAACAGAGTTTATTAAATAAGAAGCTACAAGAATGTATTTAGAAAAATAAACAGAAATTTAATAAAAAGAATTAAGACAGAGTTTTGAAGAGACACGTCTTACTATTGGAGAGATGCACTGTTTAGAAGAAATTTTAATTGATTATTTCATTAAAACAATAAATAACAAATAGAGATTTGAAGAGGTGTCTAAGCATGATGACATGGCAAGGTGTAATTGGAACAAGACATGAAGGACAAAGATGAATAAGGACATGCATAATGACATTGACAAGCAAGCATGACAAGCATGGAACATCTGGAGAGTCAAATGACCCATTTTGTGGTCATTTGAAGATGATTTGGGAAAGACAAAGATGTTGGTGCAAAGATGACAAGGAGATGGTGACATGACAATAGACAAGCAAACTTGATGACAGAGATGGCTGTGGACATGATAAAATAGTGGACAAGGAAAATTTTGCTGGCATCTCTAGAAGATCATGCGGGCATGCTAAATGAGGACAATTGCGGGCATGACAGAAACTATTGTAGGCATAATATATTGCCTATTGCGGGCATCTTCTCAGCACCACTTACGGGAATCCCTTATGGCCACCTGTGGGCATCCTAGTGTGAGATACAGGCATAAGGAAGGAATTGTTGCGGGAATTTGTGGGAGTTGTGGGCATCTTTGATGGCTCAAATGAGGAGTTGCATGCATCTTTAAACCATAGTTGTAGGCATCTAGATAGCCCTTGTGGGCATCTGAATACATTACCTACTGACATCTTGAAGATGGACAGTGCAGGCATACGTATTGGAAGATCAAAGACCCCCATACGGGCAGTTGAAGAAGGGTATGCAAGCATAAGGGAAGGCCAATCCTTAGCATAAAAAATAAAATTAAAATGATGATGATGTGGAAAATTAAATAAATTTTGGTTAATTATGACAAAAATAAATTGGTGATGAGGTCGGCCTCCTAAGACATGGAAATAAAAAACTATTTACGGCCAAAAAAGGATGCATGCTTACTAACCCGCGCGTAAACAACCAAGAGCCATTGAAAGCTGGCATTGGTTTAGCGGGTGTGATTTCTACTAGTAGTTTAAAGGATTAATTGTATTAGTTTGTCGTAGGTGCATTCATTATATATGAGACTACGCTAAATATTTTGTGGAATTCCTATCCAAGTGACTGCTTTTCTTAATTTCCTACTTTGATCTGTGTCCATAAAAAAATAGATCTCTTGTCATCATATAGCCTGTCTTGCTTTGCCATAAATCCAATAATTTGAATATTTGCTTCTTGCATTTGAAGGATTCCGTCAAAGGTAGTATGCTCGGCAAGTCAAAGTGATCCTACTGAATCTATAGAAAGTACCTCAAATGGCAATATGTAAGTCAAAATAAGTTCATTTTATTTCCCGCAATGAGGTCCCAACTGTACCCCCTTTCAAATAAGATTTAAATAAATAAAAATGTTAAATTAAAGATGGCCATATATCATTGATATAGAGACGAAAGTTCGTCGAAAATTAAAAAACATCGATATTTCCACGGTTTTTCCACCATGCTAAAAAAAAATGAAGTATTAATCAACGAATGTTCAAAACATGGAAATATTTCGTGGAAAAATCTGCCCAAATGTATTAGTGCGAGAAGCACTACTTAGAGATGATGACCATGCTCTAGATACTCATACCAGAATCAGAAAAGGAAAGCATACTTTCAAAAGGGAAACACATAAGGGGTCTTATCCTCCTAATAAGTTTCAAAATAATAAAAAGGGAGATTGCAAGCAGAAAGATTTCTCCACTTATCAATGTTACCATTGTGATCAGATAGGACACATTGCCACAAAATGTCTGACAAAGAAAGAAGAATATAAGAGGAAGAATAACAAAAGAAATCATGCTAACTTAGAAGAAGAAGAAGAAGAAGAACCTCCTAGGAAGTTAGCAAAAGAAGAAGTTGAAGAATATGTTCTCTAGAAGATGTATCTGCCACTAGAGCATGGCATGTATGAACTGATAGGTCACTCAGAAGCATCCTTGATCCATGATCAAGATCTTCCTATGCACTTATGGGTTGAAGCAATAAGGACAACAATATATGTCTATAACATAATACCCCATAGTGCACTTGGATTCAAGACCCCTGAAGAAATGTTCACAGGAAAGAAACCAGAGGTAAGTCACCTCAAAATATTTGGTTGTCTAGTGTTTGTTCATATACCAAAAGAGAAAAGAGCCAAGTTGGATCCTTCTGGAAAGAAATGAATATTTGTTGGGTACTGTGAGGTTTCCAAGGAATTCAGAATCTATATACCATGTTACCATCATATGGAAATTAGCAGGGATGTAACCTTTGATGAATATGCATCTCTCTAGAAGTCAAGAAAGTGCCAACCTGAAGAAACATATGAAGAAGTTGTAGCTCTCAGAGCTGTAGAACCAATAAAATAAGTTGCACCTTCTCATGATGATGAGATTCTGTAAGAACATGATATGTTGGAGCCCCAATAACCTCCCCACATGAATATCTCCCGCAAGAGAAATTCATCTTGGGCCCGTGAGATTATTCAAGAAGCAAAAAGGTATGGTGCTCCAGAAGGCTCCACAAGGCAAAGCAAGTGGCCAAAGCCAGTTCCTAGTTATGTGGCTTTGATGTGTGATCTTGTAGAAAAAGAACCTACTTGTTTTGAAGTAGTTGTTCAAAATAAAGAATGGATAGAATCTATGACAGAAGAATACCAATCCATAATGAAGAAATATGTACGGGAAATAGTTCCCAAGCCAGAAGGAAAAAGTGTGGTATCTTCCAAATGGATCTACAAGATAAAACATGTAGCTGGTGGAAGTATTGATAACTACAAAGCCAGATTTGTGGCCCATGGATTCTCTAAAAAGGAAGGAATCGATTATGAAGAGACATTTACTCATGTAGCAAGGTACACTTCTATAAGAACCAGCATGGCACTAGCAGCCAAGATAGAGGATTTGAAAGAATATGATACCTCTATCATACAACATACTCTTTCTACAATACTTGGAGAGAAACCATTCAGACAAAAACTAAGAAGAATTAATCCAATGCTTTTACCTTTAATTGAAAAAGAGGAAAGAAAGTTATTTAATGTGAAAATCATTGTGACTCTCAGATTTTCGAAGTGGGTAGCTAACTTAGTACCTGTCAGGAAAAAGAATGGAGAAATCATATTATGTGTGGATTTAAAACACTTGAATAGAGTGTCATTGAAAGATACCTATCCTTTGCCCAAAATGGATCACATACTGTAGAAGGTTGTTGGAGCTAAAAGAATTTCTACAATGGACGGCTTTTCAAGATACACCTAGATCAAATTTCTTCCTGAAGACCAAGAAAAGACAGTCTATACTACACCATGGGGAACTTTCATGTATGCTAAAATTCCTTTTGGATTAATGAATGCAAGAGATAATTTCCAAAGAGCAATGGATATAAATTTTGCTGAGGAAAAGGATCATTTTGTTGTGATTTATATGGATGAAATCAGAGTTTATTCCAAGTATGATAAGGATCATATAAAACATCTAGAAAAAAGTATTTTTAAAGTGAAGAAGGTATGGTATCTCTCTTAACCCCAGAAAGTCTAATTTTTTAATGAAAGAGGGAAAATTATTGGGTCATATTATATCGAAGGATGGAATTAGGATTGACCCAGATAGAGTGAATGTTATTTTGAAGGTAGAGGAACCAAGGAATAAAAAGGAAGTTCAATCATTTATTGGTCAAGTAAATTTCTTAATAAGGTTTATCCCTAGTTTTGCAGGGATATTGAGGAATGTTACAAATATGTTGAAAAGGGATAGTGAGATCAAATGGACTGTAGATTCCAGGTAATCTTTTAATGATATCAAAAAGGAAATCACAAAGGCCCCTATTTTAGTGAGGCCTGATTTTTCTAAATATTTTCTAATTTTCTTTTATGGCTCTGAACATACAATAGTTGGAGTCTTGCTACAGAAGAACCAACAAAATGTTCAACAACCCATTGCTTTTTGTAGCAAGGTGTTGATAGATGGGGAGTTAAATATGATATCATGGAGAAACATGCTTATGATTTGGTAAAATCTTTGAAAGATTTCAGAGTGTACATTTTACATTCTCATATTATAGCATATGTACCCAACAATGTAGTAAAGAACATTCTTACTCAACCTGATCAAGAGTGCAAAAGAGAAAAGTGGATAGTAGTTCTATTAGAGTATGATTTGGAGATCATACGTACAAAACATGTGAAAGGATAGGAACTGGAAAATATGATGACTAATTCAAATTGTGAATCCTTATAGTTGAATGTTTATCTAATCATTCAAATGAGCTGGACTCTGGATTTCAAGTGATTGCATATTTCACTCTATCTCCTTGGTACAGTGATATTGTTTTTGTTCTATAGAATTTACAGGCACCTTCAACATTGAGCAAAACTAGAGCTAGATCAGAGAAGCTAAAGGCAACAAATTTTTGTATCATGAATCAATATCTATATTGGAAAGATCCAGGAGGTATATTGCTCAACTGTCTATTTGAAAATGAATCTCGACAAACTATGAAAGAGTTTCATCAGGGAGTTTGTGGAGGGCATCATCCCTAGAAAGTAACTGCAAACAAAATTTTGAGAGGTGGTTTTTATTGGCCCGACGTGTTTTCAGATGTATATAAAGAGATCACAACCTTCCATCAGTGTCAGATATTTGATGGAAAAATAAATCTAGTATCTTTTCCACTTAATCATATTTCTATAGAAGCTCCTTTTCAACAAGGGTGTTAGATTTCATTGGAGAAATTAACCCAAATTACTCTGGACAACATAAATGGATCCTCACTACAATTTATTATTTTACAAATGGATTGAAGCTATACCTACCAGGATGGCTATTGATGTTGTTATCATGGATTTTTTGGAGAATAATATTGTTTCAAGGTTTGTATGTCCCAGAAGAATTGTGACTAACAATGCACCAACTTTCAAGTCAAAGAAGATGATTAGCTTCTGTCATAAGTATCATATCAGTTTTAATCATTCTATTGCTTATTATCCTCAGGGGAATGGACTTGTAGAATCTTCTAACAATATTTTAGAGAGAATAATAAAAACGATATTGGAAGAAAACAAGAGAGCCTATCATACAAAATTGAAGTATGCTTTGTGGGCATACAAAATAAGTAATAAAAGTGCTATTGGTATGTCACCTTTTAAGTTGGTCTATGGTGAAGAGGTGGTATTTTCAGTTTCTTTAGGTCTACATGTTATGAAGTTGCTGCAAGAACAAGAGGAGGAGTCAAATATCATGCAAAGAAGAATCAATCAGATTATAGAGTTGAATGAGGTTAGAGAGTAATATTATGATAAAGTGCAGGTACATCAAGAGAAAATGAAGCCTTTTGACAAGAAAGTTAAAGAAGAACAATTTCAGGTTGATGATCTAGTTTTGAAATGGGATGCACCAAGAGAAGATAAACATGGAAAATTTGATCATATGTGGAAGGGGCCATACATCATTTCTGCTTTCAGGGGAAACAATTCATTCATTCTACAACATCAAGATGGGGTTCATCTCAAAGGGGGGCCTATAAATGGAATATTTCTGAAACATTACTTGTCATAAGGTGGACGATAATTTTTGTATATTAGTTGTACATATTTATTTAAATTGACAAATCAGTACAGATGACAAATTGAAGGATTTGAAGCCCAGAGAGAAGGCCCTAAGATCTTGAAAATTTGCCATTTTCATTTATTTTATTTATAAAAAAAAGGAAAAATAGTTTGAGTTGTTAAGTTTTCAAAAGGTTTTGTAAAGAATCAATTTGGCACTGGTCTACGGGTTCTTCTCTACCTCGTAGGGAGGATAACATCCATGGTTGGAGCCAGTTGTTAGCACCATTTTTGGTTAGCAGTTGGAAGAAGAAAGCCTAAGGATAAAAAATGTATGGTATAGAAAATTTTGATAATATGGCCAAATAAATGCTTAGAGGGTTCGTAAAGGATGGTTAAAGGGGATAACTCTGAAGTCAAAACTTGTGTTTCCTAGAAACATCATGGGTTAAGTTTTGGAAATAGGTGTAAAAAAGAAAATGTGTGCCTGTGTTATATACCGAAAGATTTGGACGGTTCAGATATTTAGGTAGGAAGATCAACAATTGACACTCAATATGCCACTGGGAGATGCAAGGTAAAAAATAAAATACATGAACTATCGGAAAGGTTTAAAAGGTCAACCTAGATATATGGTTATCAAAGGAGTAAAAAGAAATCTACAGCTGGAGCTGATTCCACTAGTGAAACTTGCACTGAGAAACAAACTTTTCCAATCAGTGGAAAATATTACATCCCGCACAGATCTATGGTGGGGATTTAAATAGGAAAGTAATCTACGGTGCATAAATATTCCATTGGGGAACATGAACGAAGAAAACTAAGTTCAGAATCAATGGAATTGATAAAACCCAATACATATCAAGTGATGATTAATGCTTGGTAATATCAACAACGTGAGATGATTCCACTGATGAAAGCTGCACCGAATATTGAATTTATAAAATGATCGAAATGTATTAAAGGGCCCACTTAATCAAAGGAGAATATTTAAATATGAAAATATCTACGATCTAGGGAGATTTCAATGTTGGAAGATGCACGGAAGGAATCATAAGCCTATATCAACAGAATATGTTAAAGGGTAACAAAAATCAGTGGCTGAGATTGAGATTGATAAATATCTACAGTTGAGAATGAATCCATTGAGAGAATATGCGTTCTACATGAATAGTTGGAGTTGAGCAGAATGGTTAAGGGGAGAAATCGATCAACAATCGGGATTGGTAAGGAATACAATCAAGGGTTGTTAGAGGATCTGTTGTTGAAAAGTGAAAGGAAAATAAAAGATAGGTAGGGTTGAGGAATTAGAGAAGCAATGCTAATTAGTGATCAATATCGACAACTCAGAATAAATATGGAATAGATCTACGGACAAAGAAGGATTCACCTTGGTAAGTTGCATGAAAGATAGTAGAGGATTCCATTATAAAAAAATGCTATAAAAGGTAAGGCACATGGATGAAAGATATTTGTCTCTTTGTGCATTGGAGAAGAAAACACAGTTCAGCGTGGATAAAGCTTGGTCAGAAAGATTCTCTTCCACCCATCGGTTTACCAAGTAGGCCACGTTTTACCTGCCAAATAGTATTTAAGTATGGACAATGGAGGAGAAATAGAAGCTCAGGTGTTAGAATTCCAAAAAATTGAGGAATTATTTGAAGACAGAGATAGTGAAGTTTTTTATATTTTGTTGTCCTTTGGCCCTGTTAACCAGTTGAAAACCAAGATAAAAAACATTTAAGGACTAGGGTACAGATTTACATGATGTTTTTAGGTATCATTTTTTCTTTTTATGTCCAGAGAAAACCCTAAATTTTCCAAATTTTGTTGAGTGGTGTGCGTCCAACTATTCCTCCTCTGAAAGAGTGGTCATGGAATCAACCAAGTCTAAAATTATGTGTCCAGTTAATGCCTTAGTCGTCTGGGATTCACTTTCAGTCTCTTCCTCATTTACCCTAAGCCGGGAAGAATTTAATGAAGAAAACCTAATCCATTCTTTTTGAAAAGCAACTCTTGAGAAAAAATAGTCCTTTTTCACCACTTGTTTCAGGTCCAGCCATTCCAAGTAGCAAAAATAGGTCTCTTTAGAACCATTCCTTTCCTGTAGACGTCAACTTATTCAATGAGGAAAGTAAGTTGGCCATTTCATTAATGAGTTAGTTTTTAGGTCTTGATATTGATAGATATGTTATTGAGTTGTTCATGAGCCTATTATTCAGAATTAGCACAAGTCAGTCTGAGTCACAATCTTCGCAGTCAGTATGCCTTAAATTTGATGAATTATTGGCTAAGAGTATTCACTCTCAGCTAATGAATTTCCCCAACACAAAATACTTCAGGTTTCAATCTTATTTAGTCAGAATGTTCCCGTTCTTTAATGAGGAGAATTTACAGTTGCCAAATATGGTCTTAACAGATGAAAACAACAGTAATTTCTTTAAGTATATGAATTTATTAATGGCATAGGTCTACAAGGTATTTTTCCAAGATAAATCACCCAGGGTACTACGAATAATGAAGGAAGCCTTATAGTTTTCACCAAACAGAAAGACAGGGGATTAGTTTTTATTGGAGGAGCATACAATTATCAAAGTATATGGATTTTCTCATGGGCCATATATCTTTCCATCCTTCCTCACTCCTAGGATTTTTTCCTTGGATCTAGTGAGACAGAAGCTGATAGTTGAGAACGAACATTTTATAAGCTTTAGAAAATCTTCAAAGACAAAGTTTCCCTGGGTGATTGGACCCTTCATCATAAAGAGAAAGGATGCACTTCCTGTGATAGAAAGCTTGCTTAAAGATATGGGATTTCAAATAGCTATTGCAGTAAATTATGATCCCCATCATATCATTTCAATAAGAAGACAGGTAAACAAGAAAAATCATTTTGAACACCAAGAAGTTGAGGGTTTAACTGAGAAAGAAAACTGGTCAGAAGTTATCCCTCACTAATGCAGAATGAAGAGGATATGCACCAAGATCCTAAATAACCAGTACAAGATGTCAGTGTGACAAAGCGAGATCCATTTTCTATAATTCCAACAGCAAAGGTAATTACCCCCAATCATTCAGAAATGACTAATTTAAGAACATTCCCAGATGCAATGGACATAGACCAAGAGGGAAGTTCAAAGACTTCAAAATGGAAAAATAATGAGACTGAAGGTGAGCTGGTGGAAGTGGTTAAGGCTGAAGGAAAGAAGAAGCGGATGAAATTCAAAGGGCCAACCTTTGAGGTGAAATATAATGCATTTTCAGAGAATCCTAAAGGGTCTACTGACAGATTAAAAACAAGGGTTGAACTGTATGATAAATACAGAGATAATAGAGAGATGTCCTTGGATGAGTCTCTAAAGTTGTATGATGATGTCAGGAATATCTCAAATAAAGATGTTTCTTTAGTAACTATTAAGGACCATGCACATTATACTTTAAACTTAGCAGTGGCTACTAAAAATGGAGTGGCAAAGATGAGGTTGGATTTAGAGAATATCCCAGTCCAGACATGATTCACTTGCACAAACACATTGGAGAAGTCATCTATAGTGATTTGTTGAAGGCAACTTTAAAGGTGTCCAGGTTGCAGTCCACCAAAACAAAAATAGAAAAGCAATTAAGATAGGAAAAGGTGGAAAATAAGGCCCACCAATAGAAAATTAAGAAGCTCCAAGGTGATTTGTTGGTTGCTGACAATGAAACAAATAAGGGAGAAGCTACTCAGAAAATTCTTGCAGCAAAAAGAAAACACAATCCAATTGTTGAAGAAAAAATTGAAGATCTGAGCTACACAGCTTATTCAAGTATCAGAGCTGACTGAGCTAGAGAAAGAAAAAGAGGCATTGAATGATTAATTAAGTGATTGTAAATCCAAGCTTATGAAGTTTATTGATGAAAGAAAAAAGTGGGAAAAGGAAAAGTTGTTTTTGATGGAAGAAGTAAAGGTTTTGAAAGAAAAACAATCTATTATGAAGAAAGATATAGAAAATAAATAAATAAAAGAGCTGGGGGTACAAGTAATTCAACATGTTGCACAGTCAAATGAAGTATTTGTTGTGAAAGCCATGTCCCAGGTGAGTTTGAAAGAGTTGGAAGTTTTTGGTCTTAGAAACCAAAATAAAAACTTGGAAGATGCATCTTTGAAGGAGGAAGGAAGGAAAATACTAGAAAATAAATACAAAGACCTCCTAGAGAGAATGATAAGTTGAAAAAGCAATTGACTTGGAAATTTCCACTCTAGGGAGCAAGGAATTTAATATGGGACATGATTATTGCAGAATCTATAAAACTTAGTCCTTACTTGAACTATATTCTGGATAAGGAGATAGTTATATATGCTGCAAAATAGAGTTGTACAACAATAAAGGAGTTTCTAAATAAAAATCCCATAGATACAGGCAATAATACAGTTAATTTTCTAAATGAGTTATCAGAAGAGGATTTGAAAACAATGGGAATAAAGTATAGAATCTCAGTGATTACTTGGGAAAGGAAGGTGGTTGGGAAACATCGGCATCTAGACATTGTCCAAGACAAAATTGATATCATGCAACATCAAGTGAATACATTTATAGAGTCATTTACACCATTGTTTCGAATGGGTTTACCTTCCTTCTGGGAAGAAAATGGTAAATTTCCGTCTCAGTTGGAATATCAAACTCAGCTGATTAGATGTAGGTTGGATCACAAAACATTTGAAGACATGCACTTGTCTTTATCAACGAAAAAATAATTAAAAAATTATCAATAGACTTTGAGATAGTTGACACTTTTAGAGCTATTTGTTCTCAGCTGCCAGCAATTTCATACATGGATCATGTATGCCTATGGGTGTTAGCTAAATAAATGTCTAGTTTGGAACTGCCAAGTGGTGATCAGTGGAAAATAGTGGAAAATTTTGGGAAAACAAAATACAAATTGCACCAATGGAAGAATTTCGAAAGTTATTGAAAACTAGTTTGTTTACATTTTGTAATAAATTTATGAAGCAGTTAGTTAGTTAGAAGTTAGGATGACAAATGTAATAAAGCATTTATTTTGTCTATTTTTAGCATAGAAGTAGTTATCATCTAAAGGAGCATTTTGTATTTAAAAAACATTTTGTAATGTATTGAGGATTGGAACCTATGAGAAAAATTGAGTATTGTAATAGAGATCTAAAGATTGATAAAATTTCAGAGTCGAGCAGGCATTTTATAGAGATTATTGTGTTATTTACTTTGTAGTCTGTACTTTCCCCTTCTATATGTGAATGCATTTCTAGTTAATCTTTTCATTCCGTTATCTTTTTCCTACTTGAATGAGTCTATATTGGGTTAGAATCCATACACATATGCTCTGATCCTTTTCTTTCAAGTATTCACAAAATCATTCCTCTAAAGTTAATATTGGCTTCATCCTTGTTAGATGCCCATATTAATGGACTGCCACCTAAATTCCTCTGTATCACCAAACAACCAGTTTTTTTACTATGAAGAAGTATCTACCTTGCCTATGTTTTAATTCCATTGCAAAAACATTGTTATCATTTGTTATCATATATGACTCCATACCCAATGAACTCCAGTTTCAGCCACATTCGTTATTAAATTTTATTTCTTTGCAAATATTTATAGCCCGTGAATTAAACTATTAAGATATCCCTCTTTGGAAAGAAAGAAGCCAACTTTCTTCCTAAATATTGGTTTTGTGGTTACCTTGGGATTATCCTTTCATAACCGGGAGTAAATTTTGAGTGCTAACATCTACGTATTGATAGTCCTCTATGAGTAAATGAAGCTTTCGCCACTGTGAAAAAATCTCTTGTGTGAAGAAACGACCCACTAAGTCGCCTCCCTCCCTTACCTCGATTTTTGTGCCACTATGCAAATCAAACCTTGTATGTATTGGCATGTTCACAAGCCATCCACTCCATCCATACTGCAAACTTGGCCTTATTTTACCGCCATCCACCGTCCCACAAGGAGTCCCCACTAGTGTTCCACTATTATTCATATTAGCCATGTTCACCACATCATCCCTTTTCTTACATCAAACACTTCCTCCTTGCTTGACTGGCCCTTACGGAGTTTCTGTTAAGCTCTTTTTTTACTCCTCAAAAAATGAAAAGATTCTCGAACACGCTTCCTTCCTTTCATGCTCATTAAAGTATTTGAAAGGGTGTCTATGTGGCCTCGTTTATCTCCTTTTTTGGACTACATAGACTATTGAAAGAAAAGGACCACCCTAGCACCTTCTAGCTAGGAACGTTTCCCTTTGTATCATTTTAAGCTTTCTCGAACATTGGGACCATACTCTACGAAAAAAGATAATTTATGGGTCGTATTTAAGCTCTTTTCCAGCCCTCTAATAAAGAAAATATCGTTGGTCAAACTTGGTTTTATTCATGCTCGTAAAAGTATCTGAATGGACATTTAATCAGTATAGGTTTAACCTTTTTTGACATGGTTGGAATACCTATAGAAAAGAAGTCTCTCTGCCTCTTTTGGTTGGGATATCTCTCCTTTGTACACTTTTATCATTTTTCGAACTTAGGAGAGTACTGTACGAAAAAGAGACCTACTGGAGTCTTCTTCCTATTTTCAGACTCTATAAATATGAAAACACCATCAAGCATTTATCATCTTAGGCACGAAAAAAATCCACGAGATAGTATCATATTGAGCATACTTCTATCCCTTCTTCGAGCTCCTAAAACTATGAAGAAGGACCAAACGGTGCCTTTCGATACCCACATATGGTCTCATATCATGGAAACATTCCCCCATTGGGTCACCTTTATTCAGAGTACTTTGCAATTAGTCCCCCTTGTATCCCCTGGATATCACACATCCAGTACGCCCCCCAAGTATTTCCCATTGAAGTCATATCCCTGGTTTCCGAGCTATGATCCCCTCCCCATGAGTCAATATCATCTACTTCTAGGTTATCCTTGTCGTTATACTATGAAAAAAGGAAGTTTGAGTCCCATGTACTCCCTTGCCCCCATTCCCCATTCATTGTCTCAATCCTAGTATTGGTCCATATCTTTGGTTGTCCCCCTCATGCTTCTATCGAGGAAACCTCATTGCCTTGGTAGTTGCAGGTCTCCCTCTATTAATGGAAACACATCTATTCCATAGGATAGACCCAGAGTTCCTTGTATCTTGGTTTCATCCACCTCATTGATCTGTTCTTTGGACCACTTGAAAGGAGTCCTTAGTGCCTTTTGGGTTGGTTGTGTCTCACGTGCTCGACTTCAACTCCATCATCGCATTGTTGAGATTCGTGGAGGGTATTGGTTCATTCATTATTTGGTCAAAGACCCCAGTTGTCACCTAAATCTAACACATGGGTGAGTCTATTTTGGGGACCCATACAGTTTCATGTCCCTCATTATTTTTGGGTTGCGTTGGAAACAGTGTTCAAAATCCCATCAGTGTCATGCTTCCATGTATCTACAATACTTGATGTTATTTATTATACCTCAAAGATTCTGACTCTTAGTTATTGAGTCCATTTAGTTGTGTGCAACTACATATTCAGCACAGCATAAGTTGTTATGATATTGCATTCCATGAGAATGCCATTGTTCCTATGTACCAGTTCTTCAAATAAATATTTGTATTCAGCCTCCCATTGAGTCCACCATTATGTACTATCAGTTGTATATATGTATTTATTGGCTCCCATTGTTTGAGCCTTAATCCCTATTTTTATATTGATACATTGTTATGAGCATAGGTATGCCCGCCTCGTCCATATACATGTCTGCGATTATATGTACCTCATCCCTTTTTGACAAGAAATACAAACCAAATCCAATGTAGTTCGAATGAGGAGACTCCACTCATTCGTGGCTATCTCTGGTCTCTCCACCATTGTCACCATTTCTCCCTTGATCCTATGATGTCTATCGGTCATACAATGAGCTCCTGCCGTCACATATCAGGGGGAAATATGTTAACACCAAAAAATTGTTCACGTAGATATCTATGGTCCAAACCATAATTATACAATATAATCCCACCAACATTCCCTTTATTTTGACCTTCACAATTAAATTCCACCAAAATTGGTCCAAAACATTATTATTCCTTCCCCCTTAAATATAGGGAAGCTGAGCATTTATTGTGACGTAACCCCACTCTCTCCAAAAAAGACCAAAAAACCCTAAAATGAGAATGGGTAAAAAACCATGGATAAATACCATGCACAATAAAATAATATGGGTCAAAAAACCTTTGATCACCCTATAAATACATTGTGAATGTCTCCCCAATACACTTTTTGTCAACTTTTCACCTTTTGCCATTGTTCCCATATTTTAGTTGTATTATTCCCACGGTGTATGTTGAGCTTGATCCATACCCTCTTGGATCCATTCCCCATTTTTTGACAACCATTAGTGGAGACGACTAGAGAATCAAACCGTGGAGCCGATGGACCATTTCCTCAAACGGTTACAGTGGCCCATATTATTGAAAGGTATGCTTGTTTTTGTTTTTATTAGTTAGAAAAAATATATATAAATCATAAAAATATTGTCATTGTTGTTGTTTATTATTGTAAGTTGAGGTTGAGAAATCTCTCACACCATGAACTCTACCCTATGATTCAGCTGATCTAAGGTAGGTTCTTTTGCACATAGTAGGGGAGAAATCCCCACTATAGATACAGATAGGAACACAATAAATTTTATAAACACTTTGTTTGAAGAGGAGTTGAGAACAATGGGTATCAAATATAGAATTACAATAATAACTTGGGCCAGAAAATCTATTGAAAAACATCAACACATTGAGACTGTGCATGCAAAGGAAGAAATAATGTTGCATCAGGTGAAATCTTTCAAAGGCATATTTATTGAGTTATTTTAGAAAGGTCTGCCTCCTTTATGGGATGAAGATGGCAAGCTGATTTCTCAGTCTGAGTATCAGGCTTTGCTAGTTAAATTTAGATTAGATTATAAAAAAATAGAAGATATGACTTAGTCCTTCTCAAGAAAATTCATAGTTGATAAATTGGCTATGGATTTTGAATTGATAAATTCATTCAGGACGATTGGGACCCAGCTGCCACCTATTTCTTATGTGGATCATGTGGAGTTGAGAGTATTGGCTAAAGAGATGGAAAATATGGAAATGCTATCTGGAGATCAATGGAAGACTATCTAAAAATCTGGAAAAATGAAATACATACTACATCAGTGGATATTTCATTTCAAGACCCGATCTGAAGAAATTTTGAAGACAACTTTGAAGTGGAATTGAAGAATCAAAAGTTAAATATTTTGTTTAGTAGTTATAAATATTTTGTTTAGTAGTTATAAATATTTAGTTTGTTAAGTTTATTGGACATATGTAATAAGACAGTTACAAGTGCCTATTTTTAAAATAGAGGTAGTTAGGGATCAACTCAAGGAGAATTTTTTTATGTATAAAAGCATATTTTGTAACGTAATAAGGGTTGGAACCCGGGAGAAAAAACTAATTTTGTAATAGATATTTCAGGTTAATAAAATTCTAGAGCCAAGAAATCAATTTTCTATATCAGAGATTCTTGTATCGTTCTTTTTACAGTCTGTACTTCATTTTTCTTATGTGAATGTGCTTCATATTTTCCCCCTACATTGTGTTATCTCTCATGCTTGAATAAGTGTACATTGAATCAGAATTCATAATCATATACCCTGGTTATTTTATTTCAAGTATTCACAAACAATATTCGTCTAAAGTTAACATTGGATTCATCCTTAGATTCCCATTTTAATGGACTGTTCATTTTTCCCTATCACCAGACAATTAAGAAATTGACTGTAAACGAGTGATTATCCTGCCTCTGTGAAGAAAATTCATTGCAAAGAACTGTAACTCATGATTTTGACTCCATTCCCAATGATACCCACCTGTTTTGGCCTTTTCAATCATTAAACTTGTTTCTTTAAAACATATATCTAGCCCTTGTATTTATTTATTGAGAGATTTCTCTCCGGTAGGAAATAAGCCAAATTTCCTCCTAAATATTAGTTCGCAAGGTTACCTTGGAACTATCCTTCCACAACCAAAGGATAACAATCCGAGTGATAACAGGAGTATTTCACTTTATCCAATACAATGCCCCAAAAGAATTCATCTTCGGAGAGGCATGGTATCCATTATTATAGGAAAACTCTACTAAGTCCAAATAATCCTCCCACTTGGATGGTTGTTGTAATCTCACAGATCACATAAGGTTACCAATAATACACATAAAGAATAATATAGACATACAGAGACAATAGACAAGAACACATAGTAGAATAACAAATTATATTATAGAATCACATGAGGGTCCATATATATACAAAACTGAACCAAGTTCTTTGACTGGCTCAACAGCCTATTATATATGATTACAAAATGGTTATGAGTAACTACTTGTAGGTTCGGTAAACCGACATGACCTTTGGAGGCCGACCTAATCTCCAATTAGTCGATTAACTAGTCTAGTCGGCTCACCGAATAGCTCCTCCAACATCTGCCCCAAGAACAAAATCTTTCTTCGTCCCAAAGAAACAGGGGAGGTACAAAACTCTGCCTCAAGTAGCTTTTTTTCCGTTGTTCTGTATTCATGGGCTGTGTAGTCTAATAGATGGTTTTCTTTGTACACATACTTCGACTATGGCTTCTACTGAAATGGCCAGTTGGTGCTGAAAATCTGCCCAACTGCGGAGAGCTCTCTGGATGTCTATAGTCAAGGTTGTAATTCTAGATAGAGTATCCAACTTCTCCTGAATTGAAAGTTCTACAATATTAATCATGTCGGGCCCCAAGAATTGGGATTTTTAATCTGCTGCATCCATCAGTATTTTCATTTTTGGACATATTGCCTCCAGTTTGTCGATGCTGGGAAGAGCCTGGTTTACCCACTGATGAGCTTATTTCTCTAGCTTCTCTAGTTTTGTTGTTTCCAATACAATTTGCTCTTGTCGGTCCAACTCTCCATCTCTTAGTTTTGGTGTCTCAACTATGGAAATTGATCGTAGTTGATGAAGGTGGATAGATGTCGATGTTTGTTGTTTCTACTATTGTTCTTTTTTCTTCTTTTCTTTTCTTTTTCTCTTATGTTTAGACTTATGGACCACTTTTAATCCTATCGGTACTGATGTTGGTTGCTGCTGCGATGTTTGGTTCTTTTCAATCGTTGGATTCTCAGTCGACTGAACTTTTGTGGCAGGATTAGCTTGTTGGGTTTCCTAAATGGGGTTTGTGGTTGTTTGTGCTTCCAATGGTGGTGAAGATGGTGGTTCTGGATTATGAGGATACTTTGGTGATGGTGAATGGTATGGAGTTAGATGGGTGGTCGGAATATGACTTGTCGGCATGGGGTTTTCAACTTCCGGTTGTAGGTCGACAAGGTTATCAATTTTTGCATCTATTGCTGCTTGATTATTTCCTTCGAGGGCAAGTAATCCCCTATATTCCCTATTGACTCGAAGGTTTTGGAATGTTGGTATAAATGATGAACTGTGGGTTGCAACTACAGTGGATGTCGGGTCAGGGTTCCGAATGTATGATGATTTGATAAGTCCCACAACTGTTGGTGTTGGTGAAACTTGGTCAGTTCGTGGGGTGAGACTTTGTCATGTAGAGCTTGACTCGACAAGTTTATGGGTGTTGTTGATCTGTTGGGATTTAAGGAATAGATTTGGCAAATTGTTGATAAATCGCTAAAGTTCAACATCTTTATCAATTTTTTCCTTAAGGGTTCTAGGGATTATCTTGTTGTAACTTGGTGATATGGCCACAGTTGAATCAGGTGTTATTCTAGTCGGAGAAGGTCTTGGTGAGTCTAGACTTAAATCGATAGGATCTATTTCAGGCTAGGTAGTAGTTCTTACCTTTTTAAGCTTGCCTTTCTTTGCTCCTGATTCGACAAAATGCTTGAATTGGGTCTCGACTGATACCTTGTTTATTGCAGCATCCTCCAGTACGTTGGTAGCAGTAGCAAGTAGTTCTTCCTCATCTTTTGATTCTTCTGACAAGATGATTTTGCGCTTCCCCTTCCCTTTTTCCTAAGTTCCTTTCTTTTTCCCTGAAGTTGATATTTCTTTAGCTATTTTCCTCAAATTTTCCTTTGTCATGGCTTAGTCTGGGTTGTCTGATTGAATATCTTCCTCTATATGTTCTTGTCCTTTCTTCTGCTATTGAGTTGGGACGATAATGCTTTGTTCTGTCGGTGCGACAGCCTGTTGTTCAGTCGATAAATTTTCAATTTGGAGGGGGTTTTGTTCTTCTGTCGGACTGTCTCCTGAGGTGAAAGTACTAATATGAAGGTTGACTTCATAGTATTTCTCCTTCTCCTGGTCGGTCAATGGTTCTAAAATGAGTTGATTACTTTCTTTTGCAGCCTCCAGTATGGTGATGTCAGTTTTGGACTGTCTGGCCATATCTGTGAAGATCTCCTCGACTGTTGGGTAGTAGTCGAGTGGATTTTACTTTGTTGTAGACACTTTCTTATGCCATACTAATGTGTGGTCAAGCTCTAGTTGGATATGTGCTCTAGGAGGCAAACATCTTCGGATGTTTTGAGGCACCCTCCATCTGGTTGCTCAGACTTTAAGATCTTGAAACCAGTGTTCCAGGTACACTTTTCTTTCTTCTTGTTCTAGTGGGGTTCTAGCCATTGAAAAAGTCTTAAAGCGCCACATATGAAACATGGATGGCTCCAAGAAGTATTTATTCCCGACTGGACATAGGTGGTACACAGCTATCCATATTAAGAGTGATGGGAATCTCATTATTGCACATGATTCCTGGCACTTCTCACAGATGGATTTGAGCATGTCAGACATGTATTGAGCCCAACAGTATACCTTTCATGTTTCTGCTATGCAGTTGATGGCTTCCAGCATGTCAAGCTTCAAATCGCAGATGCATCCTATGACAGTCAGGCCTGCAAATACGATTTTGGCCACTATTTTCGGTGTGGTGGCTTGGACTTTCCTGATTATTAACCCTTTTGAGTTTTTCCCTGTTGGTGTTCCCATTAATATTTCTACCAATACTTCCTTGATGCCCACAGGAACAGGGTCACCTTTTTTGGACAACCCAGTGAGTTTGTAAATGGTTTCGGCTGATATTTCCACTGGTCCGTCGAAGTAGAACTTCCCATTGTGGTATCAACTGATGATGAATTTTATAATATTTTCCTTTGTTCCTCCAAAACTTGAAATGAGAGGTGCATTCAGAAAATTCATGATGGTACTGTGGTTTACCTTCTATGTGTTTGGGTACACAGGGTACTCCCAAAAGACCGAACACCAAGAGCAGCCACTCACACAAACAGATCACAGATCAATACACTAATGTTTGTCACGTGGTTAAAACCCTCGAGAGGGAAACAGTCCACGGTCCTAGCCAAATAGCTACTTGGAGCAATTTATTATTCAAAAGAAAGAAAGTTACATGAGCTTCTCATCATCAATCAACTAGCCAAGGACCCTCCATGCTCTTTAAATAGAGATCATGGACCAATCGTGTGTTAAGCCATAGATCAATGGTAGGTATGATCTAAGAGAAGTTGAACCGTTGGATCACTTTATGTCTAGAGAATATCGTGACCGTCGGATTAGAATATTTACAAATGCATACTAATGCATACTAAAAAAACATACTTTACCTAACAGATATATTACACAAGTTGATCTTAACTAACTCCTAAGTTTCTAAATATCCTAACATCCCCCCTTAAGAAAAACTTGGGATAGGATTGAAGGATTTACAAAAGTGACACTATTAGGAGAAGGAAGGAGGCATTAGAGCCTCTCCCCTCTTAAGGACACATTCCTAAACTCCTAACATAGATTGAAGTTTAGAAAACTTCACTTCTGTAAGAGACTTGGTGAAGATGTTTGCCACTTGATCATCTGTAGGGAAATAGAGCATTTCAAGAACACGATCATGAACAAGATTTCTGATGAAGTGCATGTGTAGCTCATTGTGTTTGTTGTGTTGATGTAGAACTGGATCTTTGGAAAGCTTGATGGCACTTTGATTATCACACCAAAGTGGAGTAGACTGCTGCTACTCGAATCCAAACTCTAAAAGGATCTGTCGAAGCCATAAAGCTTCCTGACTAGCATTAACTGCTGAAGAAAGAGAAAGAGCTTGTTGTTTCTTACAAGCCCAAGTGACAAGTCCATATCCCATACTGAAAACATAACCTGCAGTAGACTTTTGATCATCAGGATCATCGGCCCAATCTGAATCAGTGAAACCAACCAACAAAGGTTTCCCTCCTATACTGTAATGAATCCCAAACTAAATTGTACCTCGAATATATCGAAGTATTATTTTTGCTGCTTTCCAGTGAATTTCATGAGGTGTTTGCATATAACAGGCAACACGACCAATGGAAAAGGAAAGGTTGGGATGGGAATGAGTCAAGTATAAGAGACTACCAACAAGCTGATGATACAAGGTGGCATCTACTTCAAGGGAAGTACAAGTGGCAGAAAGTTTGACTCCAAACAGGAAGGGAGAAGGGGTTGGTTTACAATCTTCCATGTGAAAGCGACGAAGAAGTTCACAAGCATACTTAGGCTGGGAAAGAAAGATTCATTATTTGGTTTGCAAGACTTGGAGACTAAGAAAATAATGCAAAGGTCCTAAGTCTGACATTTCAAAATTTTGCTTAAGACTGGATTTCACATGGGTTAAAATTTTAGGGTCACTACCAGTAAGGATAAGATCATCAACATAAAGAAAAAGTATGATGAGATGGTTTCCTACTTTCTTGGTATAGACATTGAGGTCAGAATGGCATCTAGAAAAACCAGTGTCAAGGAGAAAGCTATCCATTTTGGCATACCAAGCTCTAGGAACTTGCTTAAGGCCATATAAGGATTTCTTAAGGTGACAAACAAGGCTAGGGTTATCTGAACATATCCAGGAGGTTGTTCCATGTAAATTTCCTCCTGTAAACCACCATGTAAAAAGGCAAACTTGACATCCATTTGATGGACTTCACAGTTATGTAAGGTTGCAAGGGAAAGAACAAGGCGGGTGGAGTTCATTTTTGCAACAGAGGAAAAGGTTTCATTGTAGTCAATCCCTTCAACTTGGGAAAAACCTTTGGCAAATAACCTTGCCTTAAGTATTTCAACACTTACATTTGATGCATACTTAGTTCTGTATATCCATTTACATCTGACAAGTTTTCTTCCTTTTGGAAGAGGAACAAGATCCAAAGTATCTTTCGCCATTAAGGAACGATATTCTTCATCCATAGCTGTATCCCAATCTGGATTTCCTAAAGCTTCTGCAAAAGTTTCTGGATCATGATTCTTGGAAACTTGAGCTAAAAGAGAAGAGGCTCTCTGAAACTGAGAACGTGTTCGACATTGATCTCTAGGATTACCGGCAAGATCACCAGCTGCTTCACATGTTAAACGGACCCATCGAGGAAGCATTGGTGCTGGTGCAACTAGAGGAACATGAGCAGGCGGAGTTGGATTTTCATCCTCACTGTCATCATCAGAAACTGGAGTTGGAAACCTGTCAAAGAAATTGGAAGAAGAAGAATAACAAGAAGAAGAAGGCACAATCGTCGAATCAGGCTCACAACCCAAAGATGGCACACCCACCAAGTTAGGCTCACAGGCCAAGAGATTTTCATCAAATTTAACATTTCTTCTAATGATTATATCATGAGAATGTGGCTGAAGAAGTCTATAACCTTTTGCATCTTCAGAATATCCAACAAATATGCACTTTTCACTTTTAGGCTACAATGCTTTCATTTTTTTGTCCGGGATGTGAGCCCATGCTTCACAACCAAACACACGGAAAGGACTTACATCTAGTTTAATTTTACTCCATTCTTCTTTCGGTGTTATACCTTGTAAAAATTTAGTGGGTGTGCGATTAACTATGTAATTTGCATAATTTATGGCCTCAACCCAATATTGAAGACTTAGTCCTTTAGATTGGATCATACAATTAGCCATTTCTTTTAAAGTGCGGTTCTTTCATTCAGCTACACTATTTTGTTGTGGTGTATATGGAACAGTGTGTTGTTGTTGGATTCCTTGTTTAGTGCAGAAAGTAGTGAACTTTTTGTTAACATATTCTCCTCCATTATCAGATCTTAACTTAATAATTTGATGACCAGATTGTTTTTAAACAAGGGCCTTGTAGGCCAAGAACATGTTAAATACTTCGCTCTTAAGTTTTAGGAAGTAAACCCAAGTGCATCTAGAGTAGTCATCAATGAAAGTTAAGAAATATTTGAAACCATAAAAGGAAGCAAATGGAAGAGGACCACACAAGTCACTATGCACAAGCTCCAAGGGAACTGAGGCGTTCCAAGAGGCATGTTTGTAAAAACTATCCCGATGATGTTTTTCGAGTACACAACCGAAACAAACACCATCCTTGCAAGATACCATCGGAAGACCATTTACCATATTTTCTTTACATAGTTGTTGCAATTAGCGATAATTTAAGTGACCAAATCGCTCATGCCAAAGTTTGCTCAAGTTGCAACAAAAACTGAAGGAAAAGGTGATGACCCAAAGTTGTTAAATTTATACAACCTAGTAATATCATCAATAGTTCCAGTAGCAAGGACATTTTGAGTATTTTTAAAATCTTTGATTACAACTTGGTGAGGTGTAAACGTTACAGTTTTACCTTCACCAGAATGAGTGATTTGATAGACTAACAACAAATTGCAAGAAATTCTTGGAACACATAGTACATCACTAAAATGACCATTTTCTACTGGAACTGTTCCAGATCCTACAACACTTAGAGAACTATCATCACCAACAAATATTTGTTTGGTGTTACATTCATTCATAGTAGAAAAGATGGCTTGATCCTTAGCCATATGATAAGATGCTCCACAATCAATGAGCCATTCATTTGAAGTAGAAGAAGAAGATGCAGTATAAGAGTAACCAGAAGCACAAAGTGCATGTCCATGAGAGGTAGATTCTGAAGACGAATCTAGGCTGATGTGGTGCTTCTTCATTGCTGCTTCCAAGGATGCCATCTTCTTGAAACACTTAGATTCATCATGATTATCTTTCCCACAAAAATTGCAATGACACTCAGTATTATTTCCTTTTGGCTTGGAGAATTTGTCATTTTTTAAAGAAGGCACTGACTGAGAGGGTTTGGGACCCTTGTTTGGCTTATTATTGCGAAAATTATATTTTTTAGGAGGCTTGGACTTGTCTTTTTGTTGGTACAATAAGGGTTTCCCAGATGTATCTGCATTGTTACTTATTCCAAGATGAATGAGATTGTCTTGCTTTCTAATTAAGGAATCACAAAAGGATTCAAGACCAGGCTCTTGATAGCTAGCTGTATTCAAGGATTCTTTCATGGAGTAAAATGTAGATACAAAAACAGAATATGCAGGTCCAAGTTTGGAAAGAATATGATAAATACATTGTTTTTATTCTTTCTTAATCTTGCATTCTTTACATAAGAGTCTCAGAGTTTTATACTTAGATAAATAGTCTTGAATGCATGAGAAATCACTTGGATTCAAAGAAATCAATTCATTCTCAAGTTGATGACCTCGAATTTCATTATGTTTATCAAACACAGATTCCAACTTTTCTCAAGCTTTATCAGGTTCATCAATTCCAGCTATGTGGAATCGCAAATCAGTAGATATTGCCATCCCAATCAATACACAAGCTATATCAAATATATTTGCCCATTTTATTTTCTTATCATCATCAGTGGGTTCTGTTTCTTTCCCTGAGGTAATTCTGAAAAGTCCCATACTTCTTAGAACATCCTCCATACGAGATTTCCATGAGAAATAGTTAGAACTCATAAGTATAATATCATAAGGGGTGGCCATACTTGAAAATAATGGCTGAAAGAACAAAAACTAACTGCATGGATGCAACGAGCTTGAAAAATCAAGCTGTTTTAAAAAAACGGCACTAAAAATTGATTCTAAATGATGAAGTTATGCTTGATCAAAGAAAATGTTGAAGGTGTCCCCAATAGTGACGTGGCAGATATTAACTTGACCAACTAAAAANCTTCCCAAGATCAACCTTTGACAATCACTTTACAATAAAGTTGATTTTAAGTGAATCACTTTTGTAGAATAAGTGATGTTCACTTTTACAATAATGTTATTTTAAATAGTGCGGCAATAAATTAAAAGACTTTAGTGACTCACTTTTTATTTTATTTTATTTAAGTGAAATGCACTTTTACAATAAAGTAACTTGAAAATAAAAATTGCATGCACTAAAAAGTAGTTTAATAAGACTTGAACTCAAGACCTATTAAGGAATAAAGCAACTTTGGACCAAGTGAGCTAAGTTTAAAAGGTACGTAAAATAATAGAAAGAGGAAGGGGTTTTTTTTTTTTTTTTTACTCTTCTCTCTTGTTCTCCGTGCTTGCCTTTTATTCTGCAAATCACAAAACAAAAAAAACAAAAAACAAAATAAAAAACTTTTCCACACTATGGGGTTAGATCTTGGTTAGGTTACCCGGTCTACGTTTTCAAGTTTTCTCATTGTTTCTGATTCGCCATGATCGCACAAGGTGCACGGCAAAGAGCATATGTAACCGAGAAGACAAGAAAAAAAAACTTTCGCTTTTTATTTCTAATTCGCCGCAGTCGCGCAGGGTGCACGACAAAGAGCATACGCAGCCAGGGAAGGAAACAGTCCGAGACTAAAACAATAAAGATCTAATAATAAAACTGATAAAATATGAGAGATTTAATAAAAATAAAACAAATTCATCACTGTAACATTATACCTTCAAATTTGTAGGAAATGGATGTTCCTGGAACAAACAGAAACATTTTTTGATGAAACGAAAACTATTTCCCAATGGAAACGATGCTCTGGATGCAATGGAACATCTCCCATAGGCCATAGATGCGTAGAAAATCCATAACCAGAAACCCCTTCAAAGTTTTGGCAACATCGGTTCTAGATCTTGATCACAAACGGAAGCAGCTCTTCATAAACACTCTGATACCATATTCGGGTACACAGGGTACTCCCAAAAGACCGAACACCAAGAGCAGCCACTCACACAAACATATCAGAGATCAATACACCAATGTTTGTCACATGGTTAAAACCCTCGAGAGGGTAACAGTCCATGGCCCCATCCAAATAGCTACTTTGAGCAATTTATTATGAAAAAAAAAGAAAGTTACATGAGTTTCTCATCATCGATCAACTAGCCAATGACCCTCCATTCTCTTTAAATAAAGATCATAGACCAATTGAGTGTTAAGCCACAGATCAATGGTAGGTATGATCTAAGAGAATTTGAACCATCAGATCACTTTATGTCTATAACATATCGTGACCATCAGATTAGAATATTTAGAAATGAATACTAAAGAAACACACTTTACCTAATGGATATATTATACAAGTTGATCTTAACTAACTCCTAAGTGTCTAAATATCCTAACACTCTGCTTCCTCTGTCATCATTGACTTACCCCGGTAAGCCCATTCTTTGATTTCTACCCAGTGTCGCGCCCATGAAACTTCTTGCACTTTCACGTTTTTGATGTTCTGTAACTATTTCACTAGTGGACTTACAACGGATTCCAGCTCTTTTATTTTGGATTTCATGGCTCTGATTTGTTTTGGGGCCATTTTGTCGATTTTCGTTTCGGCTTTCTTCTTAGTTGAATTGCTCACGGGGGTCCAGTAATTCTGTCGCTGAAACAATATGTGATCTTCGACTGGCGTAGTATTTATAAGCGAGGTGAATGGGAATCTTGTTGATGGTGCTATTAATGGCAGATTTGATGGCAAAGGATGCTCTAATGAAGGCTAATTAATACGCTCTGGTTTCAACGCTTCTTCTGACTGTAGCCATGATGGGTTGATTTGACATTCTGATCCTCTTGTTGATGTTGATGGTATGGTCGATCTGCGGTTTGTCGATGGTGAAAATGTTGATTATTGTCAAGTGGTGGTCTACTACGCCTGTCAAGATTTCCTGTCATTTTAGTTTTCCTTGATTCTTTTAGGTTTTTGTTTTTTCTATTTTTTATAGTTTTTGTTAAAAGTTATAAAACCGCTTTTCTTTTGATTTTTTTTTCAACTTTTTAATTTTGATACCATTTTAGTCGAGCACCATTTACTAGTTTCTGAAATACTGTGCCCTATAATGTTCTTTGTTGAACTGATCCATAGGCATTGATTTCTTCAACAATGTAAGGTCCCATCCATTCTGTGTGTAACTTTTTAGGTTTTCTTTTCACCCAACTATTGTATAGTAATGCAAGGTCTCCAATCGACAAATTCTTATTTTTGATGTTTCGGTTGTGCCAAGCCTTCTGTTGTTACTTCTAAATTTCTTGGTGTTGCATAGCAAGTAGTCGTTGTTCTTCTAGTTTGGCTAATTGCATTAGTCAGTCCTTTCTTGCTTCTTCGACATTAATATGCAAGATGTCGGCTATCACCAGTGTCTATTGTCAAAAATGTAAAAGAACGACTGCTTCTTGGACATAGATTAGTTGGAAGGGCGTTTGGTCGGTCGAACGTTTATATGTTGTTATGTATGCCCATAATACTGCAGGGATTTTCTTGTCCCAATCATCTTTGTTGGTATTGCAGATTTTTGTTAGACCCCTTGTCAATGTTTTGTTAAATTCATCTATCACCCCGTTCAACTAAGGGTGATAGGCTGTGCTTCGTTGGTGGTCAATTTTGAACCGTTCTGTCAATGTTGTGATTGTTTTATTAATGAAGTGTGAGCCTGGGTCACTGATTAAGGTTAGAGGGAAGCAAAACCTAGTGATAATATTTTCATATATGAACTTAGCAGCTACCTCACTAGAACAGGTGTCGACAGGTTCTACTTCTGCCCATTTAGTGACATATTCTACTACTGTTATGACATACCTTGCACCTGTCATTTTTTCTAGGACTGAGAATGGACCTATAAATTCGATGGCCCAGATTTTGAATATGAGGCTTGGGTTTACTGATATTAAAGCCATTTTTGTACTAGGTAGCAATCGACCTAGACGTTGGCAACGATCACATTTGCTCACAAACTTTTTACAGTCTTTGTAAAGTGTCGGCCACCACAGTCCTGATTGTTAGATTTTCTTGGCAGTGGTATCTGACTGAAAGTGTCTTCCTGCCGGGGTTAGATCATTGTTGAAGCAAAACGTTAAAAGTCATAATGTTTTATCTCAAGTTATCATAATTCCTCACATATAACTTAACTAATATAAAGAAAAACAAAGGAAAAGGTTATTGTTTTTACTAATTACATTAAATAATTACAATTTCTCACATATAACTTAACTAATACATTAAATAATTACAATTTCTCACATATATAACTTCACTAATACAAGGAAACACAAAAGAAAAGGACTATTTTTTTCACAAATTACATAAAGGGTCCCATTACAAGTCAGAATTGGTCTTTATTCATATTTAGAAAGTCTTTGATCTGACATTTTGTTGCATTGAGAGTGCATTCTACTACTCAATAGGGTAGACATGTTACATTTAGCCATAACATTGACATGGATTATGTATACCAAAATTATTACTTAAGAAAATAAAAATCACGTTAGATTATATTAACATTGGATATATTGAGCATTAGGATGGATTAAATTAGTGCAAACCTTTCCTCAAGTTTTTGCACTTTAAAAAAGGCTTCTGCATCAAAGGATTCAATTACTCTCAATACTTGATAAATCCAAGATTAAGATGGATCTATGTTGGTCTATATTGCAAAGCGTGACATTGATGTGTCAACATAACATAACTAACAATAAAGGACCATGAATTATAATATTAATTGTATCTAGACTAGAAATCCATTATTGTAACTAAGTACAAGGTCCAAAAGATAACAACTTTAATTATAAACACCAACAACAGTTATAAGAATGTTGGTATTACTAGCAAGAATAAAACCTAAGTTGGACTCCTTCCTGCTTCCACGAGCTTCTGCGCTGAGATTCCTGTTTCCGCACCGTTTTCGCGAGTGTTTGCTGGCTACGGCTCATCTCCACGTGGCATTTCGGTTACCTGTCTATAAATATTCACGACCAGCTTCAGGCCTTAAGGCCCTAGTTCAAACCGCAGCTCCTCAGGCTGCGTCTCATACCCCCTCCAAGTTCATGAAAAAGCTGCATGAGATCGCCTCTCTGGAGCTATCTCTTTCAGATCCATGCCGGAAAGCACTTATTCTCTCAGAGAATCCCTCATCGGCAAGTTTACAGGGTTGTGTCCCAGCCCTAAGGCAATGGAGCTCTGGATTGCAGAACACTGGAACCCTATTTTGCAAGGACAGATCTCTCTCTTCATAGCTGGTAGGGAGTATTTTATTTTTTTGTTTCTAAATAAAGAAGAATGAGATTGTCTTTCAATCGGGTCCCTTCTTCATGGGCTCAAGAGGGTTGTGTTTAGCCCCTTGGACTCTGGGTTTTAACCCAGATGCAGAGATTGCAGCGGCTCTAGTCTAGGTTAGACTGCCTAATCTACCACTTCATCTTTGGGGGAAAAGCACTATTGCGAACATCAATAATTAGCTAGGGCACTACCTGGATAGTGCAGATCCAAAAGGGGGTCAGTTCACATGTGCGTGCATTTGCGTAGAGATAAATCTAGAAAAAGGGCTTCCGGAGGCCCTAAAGTTTACTTTAGGAGATTAGAGCCACATCCAAGAACTAGATTATGAGCAGATTCCATTCAAATGCAACTTTTTCCATGTATATGGCCACTTCGCCAAAAGCTGCCCCAAGCTTGCAGAATCTCAGAAATCAACTATCCCCCCTGCACCTAAAGAAGCAGAGTTCCAAATGGTCACTAATCAATGCTAACCTCCTCGACAAAAGGAGCCTCAAGCTTCTCAGCATAAGGACCCACCTCAAGATTCTCCTCCTCCCGCAGAATCTCCTCCGCTGGAAAAAAAAACAGCTTTGAAGTTCTGCAGGAAGTTGAAGCTCAAGAATCTAAAGCAGCAAAAGATCCGGTGTAGAGCGAGTACCCCCTGAGTCCCTCCGGCCCCTCGAAGACAGTTCCTATTTCCCCCTCCGTGAAAGAATCTTTTCCAAGCCTTGCTCTTTCAGGCTCCAAGAGAGATCCTTGAACGTTAAACCATGAGACTTCAGTCCAAGCAGGACTGGCTTCCTTAGTCCCTTCCTCTGGGTCAGAGGGAAACTCTGATCCTGAAGATTTATCAACCCCTTCTCCTCCCCTCACCAAAGGGCAAAAGATCAATGAAGAACATAGGGAAAAGGAAGCGGCCTCAAACAGTTTTTCGGGCTCCCAGAAGCGGTTGGACCCTTTCATTAAGGGGCATTTCACCTCTCCTTATAATTAATGTTTTGCTTCTGCACTCTTCTCTGCTCTCAGTTAATGAGAGTTTATTCTTGTAAGCAATTGTTTTTTTCTCGAAAAATCCCTAGAATTGTTGATTTTTCTGAGCAGCATCGAGAGCCCTTCTCTTCGGAGAATGGGACCACCTGGTCCAGGACCACGCTGAAGACTCAACCCAATGTTTAGTGATCATTTTGTTGATTGGTAGATATCTAGTCTGGGACCATGATATAGACCCAAATCTGCCCTAGGTAGACTCAACCTAGTGTTGAGTAGACATCTGGTTCAAGACCATGATGTAGACCAATCTAGGACTGGTACACTCAGCCTAGTTCTAAGTAGCCTTTATCTGGGAGAATAAAGACACTATAAGCCCTAGACTGGGTCAGGGCATGCTTGGTGTGCTTCTCCAAGGATTAGCTACCCTTGGTTAAGATATCCTAGTACTAGATCTAGGTGTCACACAGTGTGTAAGATAAACCATTAATAACTCTCTTGTTTTATGATGATGTATTTTTGAAATAAAAAAGGACCACAGGGGCACTTGGAAAAATGCCAAAGTCAAAAGTCAAAATAAATAAAGACTTGTTGACCACAGGAAAATGACCACAAGTGGAAGTTAAAATAAATAAGGACTTCTTATAAAAGTCAAAGGAAAAATAAAAGTACCTTTTTTGGGAAAAGTGAAAGTGAAATTAGGAAAAGAATAAAAATATTTTTATTTTTATTTTTCCTAATCTTGTCCACTTACAGGTGAACAAAGGCTATAAAAGAAGATCAAGTCTTCTCATTTACAACACACAAGTTTTCTCTCACAGGTGATGCTGCTATTTCACTGAAGTCTTCTTGAAGATTGGTTTTGCCTCAGCTAGGGCATTCATTTCCAGCAAACCCTCAGTTAGGGTTTTTATCAGAAAATCAATATTCAACACTTTGTGGACAGCCACCTTCAGCATTTTGTTTTTGGGGCAGTTTTCCTTTTTTGGGGGCAGCCATATTTTCCCTTTCTCGCTCCTCACGGGTGTCCATCTTTCTCTCTTCGGGCAGAAAGAAAAGACAAGCCAGGCAGATCAGGCAGCAAAACAGTCAACGGGAAGCCGTACAATCATATCCGTACGGTCGTACAGCTGTACGGCAGCAACATACAGCTAGTCAGGTATTTTTAGATCTGTCATGGACAATTTGATTTTTGCAGACAAGAGAGAGAAAATTTCTTTTTTTTTAAAAAGCCCTAATTTGGGAAATTTTTGTAATTCTGGAAATTGTGGGTAAAATTATCAGTCTGATTTTTACTGATAAATTTTACAATACTGTGGGTAAATTCCAGATCTAGAATTGAGGAACTTTTTGAAGAATTTTCTGAGTCATCTTATTCACGAGATGAGCTATTAATGCTTTTGGGGTTTTTGTCCTTTGAAGGTTTCCCCAGTGAAAAATACTGTGTCCATGTGTGCTGATGTGATGAATGTGTTTTTATTCCACTGCTGATTTGTTTAAGTAGATTTGCAATTTTTTTAAGTTTATGCTAATGCTAAAAATTCAACATGGTATCAGAGCTTACCATGTGAAAACACAGTAAAGGGACACTGCTGTTGTTTCTCACTATATCTTGGAATAAGATTTGCAGATCTAAACATTTGGATTAAGTGACAGAGATGGCTACCGTTGGTTTCAAACCGGAAGAGAAGCTCCAAGGTTCAGCAAACTTCAATTCCTGGAAGGCCAGGTTGACAACCATTCTTGCTGAGAATGACTTGGATGAAGTTGTTCTTAATGTCACAGAAGAGCCAACTACAAATGTTGGTAGTCTTTCCTACAAGAGGAAGCAAGGTAAGGCTAGAAGAGTCATTTATGATTCTATCAGAGAAGAATTGATGCCTAACATCACATCCTTGAAGACTACTAAAGAATGCTATGATACATTGGTAAACCTCTATGAAAAGAAGGCTCCCATTGAAAAGAGAGTCTTGAAGAAGAGGCTATGAACTTTGAAGCTGAGAAAAGATGAAATTGTTGGTCCCTTCTTCACCAAGATCAAACAGGTAAGAGATCAACTCCTTGCTATTGGTGTCACTGTTGATGATGATGATCTTGTATAAACAGTGGTTGATGGTCTCCCAAGCTCTTGGGAAACCTTCATGGCATCCGTCTGTGGACGAGAAAATTAGCCAAGCTTCGAAATGCTTTGGCATGATTGCATACAAGAAGAAGCAAGGAACACTGACAAGGTAATCAAGCAAGATAACCTTGCACTTGCAGCAAAGACCAAAAGGTTCAAGAAACCTTTCCCTCAGCAAAAGAAAGGGAAGAAACCTCAGGGTAAGTTTTCTGACATGTCTAAGATTGAATGTTATACTTGTCACAAGTTTGGACATTATGCTAGAGACTGGAGGCAAAACTAGAAGAAACCCAAGAGAAGGTTTCAGGCATCTGCTACAGAAGCAGAGGAAGAAGAAGATGAAGAACCCAAGAAGAAGAAGAAAACCCAGGTTAATAAAAATGATGAGTCTAATAAAGAATACTATTTGATTTCTGCACTAACTGGTTCATTCTCAGCTTGCTCCACTCCTTGGTTGGTGGACAATGGTGCCTCTAGGCACATTACAGGTAACCGTGGTATCCTCACCAGTTACAGAAAGAAGAAATTCACCACTCAGGCAGAACTTGAAGATGATTCCACTTACAAGATTGAAGGAGTTGGCTCAACTTCACTTCAACTTGACTCAGGTACGATTCTTCATGTTGATGATATTCTTTATGTTCATGGTTTAAAGAAGAATCTTTTATATGTTGTTGGTTTAGAAGACAAGGGTCACAGAGTCCTCTTTATGGACAAGAAGGTCTTTTTATGGGAAAAATATACAGATCTAGACTCAGCAGTACAGATTGGGGTTCGAGAGGGAGATCTCTACAAGGCTTCAAAAGTTTCCACTCATGCTTTGGTACATCACTCAGTTGATCCTTGTGAACTTTGGCATAGAAGGTTTGGACACCTTCACTACACAACTCTCCCAGGATTGCAGAAGATGGTTACAGGTATGCCAAAAGTTTCTTCATGAAGAAATTTGCAAAGGATGTGCTCTAGGTAAGAACACTAAGAAATCCTTTCCCAGAAGCAAGAGTAGATCTAAAGGCATTTTGGATTTAATTCATTCTGACATTTGTGGGCCAATGTCTTCACCCTCCTTGAGTGGGTGTTTATATTATGTCTTGTTTATTGATGACTACTCTCGGAAGTCTTGGATTTACTTCCTCAAGGCCAAGAGTGAAACCTTTGACAAGTTCAAAGAGTTCAAGACTTTGATTGAAAATTAGACCGGCAAGCACATCTGTATCTTGAGATCAGATAATGGAGGTGAGTATGAATATAATGAGTTTGATGATTTTTGTCGAGAAACATGAATCAAGAAAGAGCTAACAGTACCTTACAACCCTCAACAAAATCAGGTTGCAGAAAGGAAGAATAGAATGATCTATGAGGCTGCTAAAGCCATGATTACTGATCTAGATCTTCCTTTGTCTTTGTGGGCTGAAGCTACAAGAACTGTTGTTTACATCCATAATAGAAGCCTTCATGCTATCTTGGGTGAGAAGACTCCAGAAGAAGTCTTCACCAAGAAGAAACCTGCAGTTGATCACATGAGGATATTTGGCACTCCTGTGTATGTTCATGTGCCAAAAGAAAAGAGGGCGGCCAAGCTAGAGCCTTCCGGTAAGAAAGGATTATTTGTTGGGTACAGTGATTGCTCGAAGGCTTGTTGAGTATATATACCTCGACAGAGGTACATTGAGGTCAGCAAAGATGTGATCTTCTATGAGGAAGCGGTGTTTCGTAAAACACTAGAGCTTTCATAGGAAGATGCAGTTGCTCCACTTGAGTTTCTAGATTCAGAAATTTAGAGGGAGGAAGAGTTTGGTGATCAAACTCAAGATGTTCCTGAGAACATTGAAAGTCCACTAGAAGAACTACTTGAAGTTCCTCCCTCCAAAAGGAGACTTGCTTGGTACCGAGAGACGATACAAGAAGCCGAGAAGCATAAAGCTCCTCCAAGGACTTTCAAAGAAAGCATAAGACCATAGAAGTACTCCGGTCTTATGAGTCAACTTATCAGTTCAGAACCTTCATCATACGAAAATGCAGCAAGTAAACAGGTATGGGTTGATGCCATGATTGAAGAGTATAAGTCAATCATGAAGAATGATGTTTGGGAAGTTGTTCCCAGACCTGCAGGAAAGTCAGTAGTGACTTCCAGATGGCTTTATAAGATCAAGCATGCTGCAGATGGCAGTGTGGAGAAGTATAAAGCTATATTCGTAGCTCATGGCTTCACTCATAAAGAAGGCATTGACTATGACGAGACATTTGCTCCTGTTGCTAGGTACACTACCATCAGAACCATCATTTCACTTGCTGTTGTTTTCAGATGGAGGTTACATCAGATGGATGTAACGACAGCCTTTCTCAATGGTAAGATTGAGGAAGAGGTTTATATTGAACAACCTGAAGGCTTTGTTACTCATAGGAAGAAGACCCGTGTATGTAAACTGAAGAAAGCTTTGTATGGACTGAAACAGGCTCTGAGAGTCTGGTATGCCAGGATGGATGGATTCCTCCATAGCTTGGGGTTTTCCAAAAGTACAATTGATTCTAACTTGTAGTTTAAAGTTGTTCATAATCATGTCTTGATACTTGTTCTATATGTAGATGACTTGTTTCTTACAGGTGATGAACAATTGATAGACCGGTGTAAGAGGGAGCTTACCTCTGAATTCGAGATGAAAGATCTCAGATTGATGCATTACTTCCTTGGCTTAGAAGTCTGGCAAAATCCAGGCTAGATCTTCCTAACACGAGGAAAGTATGTAGTGGATATCTTGCAAATATTTGGGATGTAGGACTGCAAGTCCATGAGCGTACCAATGACAACTTGATAAAGTTGCAAGACTCAGCCTCTAGTTCACAGAGTGTGGACTCTACTCTATACATACAACTCATTGGTTCCCTGATGTATCTCGTGCATACGAGACCAGACATCTGCTACACAGTGAATGCACTGATTCAATTCATAACAAATCCGAAGCACATTCACTTGGTAGCTTCCAAACATGTACTAAGATATGTGTGAGGTACTATCACATATGGGCTCAGGTATACTTCTAGTAGTGGAGTATTATTATCTGGATACTCAGATTCAGATTGGGCTGGCAGTGCAGTTGACCAAAAAAGTACCTCTGGTTATTGCTTTAGTATGGGATCAACAATGATCTCTTGATCCAGCAGGAAGCAGGGTTCCATAGCTCAAAGTACAGCTGAGGCACAATATATTGCTACAAGCGATGCCTACAAGGAACCAGTTTGGCTCAAAAAGTTGTTATCTGATTTGTTCGAGAGAAAGCTTGACTCAACGACCATCCATTGCGATAATCATAGTTGCATAAAGCTCTCAGAGAATCCAATGTTTCATGATAGATCAAAACACATTGAAATGAGGTATAATTTCATCAAAGACCTAGTGCAAAGAGGTGCTTTGAAGTTGCAGTACATTCGTACAGATGAACAGATTGCAGATATCTTGACCAAGCCTCTGACGGCATCAAAGTTCATGTACTTTTGTGACAAGCTTGGTATGGCAAAGAATTCCTCTCTCGCCGAGAGGGAGTGTTGATTTTTCTGAGCAGCATCGAGAGCCCTTCTCTCGGAGAATGGGACCACCTGGTCCGGGACCACGGTGAAGACTCAACCCAGTGTTGAGTGACCATTCTGTTGAATGGTAGATATCTGGTCTGGGACCATGATATAGACCCAGATCTTCCCTGGGTAGACTCAACCTAGTGTTGAGTAGACATCTAATTCGAGACCACGATGTAGACTAGTCTAGGACTGGTACACTCAGCCTAGTTCTGAGAGGCCATTCTCTGGGAGAATGAAAACACAATAAGCCCTAGACTAGGTCTGGGCATGCTTGGTGTGCTTCTCCAAGGATTATCTACCCTTGGTTAAGTTATCCTAGTACCAGATCTATGTGTCACACGATGTGTGAGATAAAAGCAGTGATAACTCTCTTCGTTTATGATGATGTATTTTTGAAATAAAAAAGGACCACAGGGGCACTTGGAAAAAGGCCAAAGTCAAAAGTCAAAATAAATAAAGACTTGTTGACCACTGGGAAATGACCACAAGTGGAAGTTAAAATAAATAAGGACTTCTTATAAAAGTCAAAGGAAAAATAAAAGTACATTTTTTGGTAAAAGTGAAAGTGAAATTAGGAAAAGAATAAAAATATTATTATTTTTATTTTTCCTAATCTTGTCCACTTACAGGTGAACAAAGGCTATAAAAGAAGATCAAGTCTTCTCATTTACAACACACAAGTTTTCTCGCACAGGTGATGCTGCTATTTTACTGAAGTCTTCTTGAAGATTTTTTTTGCCTCAACTAGGGCATTCATTTCCAACAAACCCTCAGGTAGGGTTTTTATCAGAAAATCAATCTTCAGCACTTTGTGGACAACCACCTTCAGCATTTCGTTTGTGCGGCAATTTTCCTTTTTGGGGGGGGGCGCCATCTTTTCCCTTTCTCTCTCCTCACGAGTTGTCCATCTTTCTCTCTTCGGGCAGAAAGAAAAGACAAGCCGAGCAGATCGGGCAGCAAAACAGTCAATGGACAGCCATACAATCAGATTCGTACAGATTTGTACAGTCGTACAGTTGTATGGCAGCAAGGTACAACTAGTCAGGTATTTTTAGATCTGACGTGGACAGTCTGATTTTTGCAGACAGGAGAGAGAAAATTTCTGTTTTCTGAAGAAAAAAAAACCCTA
Source organism: Pseudotsuga menziesii (assembly GCA_001517045.1). NCBI lineage: Eukaryota > Viridiplantae > Streptophyta > Pinopsida > Pinales > Pinaceae > Pseudotsuga > Pseudotsuga menziesii. Next base: position 949,572 of record LPNX010386007.1, on the reverse strand, counting down.
ATTTGGGAAATTTTTGTAATTCTGGAAATTGTGGGTAAAATTATCAGTCTGATTTTTACTGATAAATTTTACAGTTCTATGGGTAAATTCCAGATCTAGAATTGAGGAACTTTTTGAAGAATTTTTTGAGTCATCTCTTTCACGAGATGAGCTATTAATGCTTTTGGGGGTTTTGTTCTTTGAAGGTTTCTCCAGTGAAAAATATTGTGTCCATGTGTGCTGATGTGATGAATGTGTTTTTACCAATGTTACAAATATCGGCGATATATTGCGATACGATCTCCTCGGCGATATTATCGCTAAACATCGGCGATTTTTTCTTAGAAAAATCGCGATTTAACGCGATGTGATTCGAAAATATCGTCCCTCACTGTTCCGACCTGGCCGATAAAAGGTTAAAAGGCGATTTTTTTTTGTTTTATTTCATTTGTTTGAGGGTCCGTTAACTTCGCACTTGCCGACAGGAGAGCAGCGAGGGTTTTGACCTTGCCGACAGGAGGAGCTGACTCGCTGAGCTTCCGGATTCTGCGCAGAGGTTAGTAAAACTGTAAATCATTGTTTTTAACCTTTTGTGTATACACCTATGAGTGCAATGGAGTCTGGACTGTGCAATGAAATTTGAATACGTCGACTCCCGACTGTGGGTAGACTGACAAACTATCGCGACTCTCGATTTGAATAGACTGTAAGTAGACTGTCGCGCACTCCCGATTTGAATAGTATATAATATATATTAGATAATATATTATATATAATACATAATACATAATATAATATATATATTATATATAATATATAATACATATTATGTAATATGTATTATATATAATATATTATGTATTATATATAATATATAATATATAATATAATGTATTATATTATATATTATATATATTATATATAATATATAATACATATTACATAATATGTAATATATGTAATATGTATTATATATTATATAATATATATTCTATATAATGTATAAAATTTAAATTTAGAATAAATCTAAGAAATTAAGAATGTTTTAGGCCTTAAAAATTTAAAAACTATGTTGTTAAGTTTAAATTTTAAACTTAAAAATTTTAATTAAGTTTATAATATTTAAATTTAAATGAAATTTGATCAATGATTATCATTAATAATTATTAATTATTAATTATACAGTTAATAATTTATTTAATTAAATTTTTAAAAATTCAAACTTAAAACTTAAAACATACATTCAAATTTAAATTTACACTTTAGTAAAACTAAAATTTACAATTTAGTAAAGTTTAGTAAATAATAAATAATAAATATATTATATTACAATTCAGTAAAAATTTTAAGTATTTCACAGTTTAGTCATTGACAATTTAGCTTTAGAAATGTAGAAATGTAAAATAATTTTCTGTATGTCTCATTTTGCTAATGAAATTCGCCAAAAAAAACTTTTTTTTTATGTTACAGGTTTTGATTTGCAAAGCTACAAGCATGCCGAAGAATTTGGATCCATTTTGGGAGTATGCAGAGCCGGTTGATCCACAAAATCGGCAAAAGCTTAGATTATATATTATATAATATATATTCTATATAATGTATAAAATTTAAATTTAGAATAAATCTAAGAAATTAAGAATGTTTTAGGCCTTAAAAATTTAAAAACTATGTTGTTAAGTTTAAATTTTAAACTTAAAAATTTTAATTAAGTTTATAATATTTAAATTTAAATGAAATTTGATCAATGATTATCATTAATAATTAATAATTATTAATTATACAGTTAATAATTTATTTAATTAAATTTTTAAAAATTCAAACTTAAAACTTAAAACATACATTCAAATTTAAATTTACACTTTAGTAAAACTAAAATTTACAATTTAGTAAAGTTTAGTAAATAATAAATAATAAATATATTATATTACAATTCAGTAAAATTNTTCAAATTTAAATTTACACTTTAGTAAAACTAAAATTTACAATTTAGTAAAGTTTAGTAAATAATAAATAATAAATATATTATATTACAATTCAGTAAAAATTTTAAGTATTTCACAGTTTAGTCATTGACAATTTAGCTTTAGAAATGTAGAAATGTAAAATAATTTTCTGTATGTCTCATTTTGCTAATGAAATTCGCCAAAAAAAACTTTTTTTTATGTTACAGGTTTTGATTTGCAAAGCTACAAGCATGCCGAAGAATTTGGATCCATTTTGGGAGTATGCAGAGCCGGTTGATCCACAAAATCGGCAAAAGCTTAGATGCAATATGTGTGGGAAGGAGATGACAGGGAGGATAAGTAGGCTCAAATACCACCTCGCACAACTTGTAGGGCATGAGGTGGATATTTGTAAAAACTCCACTCCTGAAATAGTTTATAGGGCCAAACTTGCAATTGAAGGTATTGGCAAGAGGAAAGATGAGAGGGAAGCTTTGAGGCAGGAACTTGGCATGAGAGCAGCATTAAAATCCGAGACAGCCAGACACACTTTAGGGGGAGTGGGGAGTGAGACCTTATCCTCATCTTCCGTCATGCCTTCAACGACACACTCTATTTCTCACTTTTTGTCGAGATCTGGTCCTGGTGGACAACCAGGTATAAAGTCAATGTACAAGATAAAAGAGAAAAATGAAGCAGATAAACTTGTGGGTCGATGTCTTTTGTGGAGTGATATTCCATTCCACTTTGCAAGGAACCCATTCTACATGCAAATGTTCGAAGCTGCTCCTATTGTTGGGCCGAGGTATAAGCCCCCCACTTATAAGGAGTTGAGAGGGTCCATCCTTGATGATGAAAAGGTTGATTGCACTTCTAGGTTGGAGGAGCTTCGACGTTCATGGGAGGCCACAGGATGCACTGTGATGTCAGATGGTTGGAGTGATAAGAAGGGTAGGACCCTTCTCAACTTCTTGGTTCATTGTCCTCGAGGCATAATGTTTATAAAATCTGTGGATGCATCTGCACAGGTCAAAGATGCAGTATTACTATGTCAGTTGTTGGATGAGTTCATCCAAGAGATAGGTCTGCAGCATGTTGTCCAAGTAGTAACGGACAATGCTGGGAATTATGTGGCAGCCAGTAGGATGCTTATGGACAAGTGTCCAACTTTGTTTCGGACACCTTGTGCAGCACATTGTATTGACTTGATCTTAGAGGATATGGGGAAGATCCAGTTTATCAAGGATGTCATTCATTCAGCAAGAAGCATCACCAAATTTATATACAATCATGCTTATGTGCTTAGCCTGATGAGGAAGTTCACTCATGATAGGGAGTTGGTCTGTCCTGCCATCACTCGGTTTGCCACTTGTTTCATCTCTCTTCAGTCTCTCCTTACTTCTATGTAGGACTTGCAGACTATGTTCCTTTTAGCTGAGTGGCGTGCTTTATCAATTAGCACTAAACCGGAGGGACATGACATATTCAAGCTAGTGTATACCAGGAGAGCTTCTGGGATGGGGTGAAGGAGGTGTGTACTATATGTGAACCTTTGGTAAGGGTTCTACGCTTGGTTGATGGAGACAAGCCCGCAATGGGCTACTTGTATGAGGCCATGGATAGGGCCAAAGAGGCCATTAATGCCTACTATGAGGACAAGGGGGAAGAGGGGCAAGCGAAACAACAATTGATATGGAAGGTGATTGATCAGCGATGGAACAAAACACTTCATCGCGCCATTCATGCTGCAGGCCTATTCCTCAACCCCGCATTCTCTTACTCATGTGGCTTCAACTTTGATGCAGAGGTAATGGATGGGTTCTTGGAGTGTGTCCAGAGGATGGTGCCAAGTGCAGCTGACCATTCAGAGATTTCCAAAGAGTTGGAAGTCTATAGGAGGTCCATGAGAACATTTGGCTTTGATATGGCTATTAATGACAGGAAGAACATAATGCCAAGTAAGTTTCACCCTGTTTCAAAATTTAATTTCATTACTTTCTTTGTTTTATATTTCAAATTTTCAATGTCTTCTCTTTTGTTTCTCCAATTCATTGTAGATACTTGGTGGGAAACCTATGGTAGACGAGTACCCCATCTCCAAAAGCATGCTGTTCAGATCCTAAGCCAAACATGGAGTTTTTCTGGTTGTAAGCGCAACTGGAGTGTATTTGAAAAGATACACACCAAGAAGCGCAACAGGTTTGAGAATTTGAAATTAAATTCTAAATTCATTATAACTTGTAATTTATGTCATATGGGTAATTTTAATTTATGTATTCTAAATTCTAATTGGATAAATTTATGGTAATCATACAGGTTGGATACCCAACCCCTGAATGATCTAGTGTACGTCTCCTACAATCTTAGGTTGTGGATGAAGCAACTTGAGAAAAAATCTAAGGTGGAGGCTATTTCATTGGATCACATTGACACCACTGCTGCATGGAGAGCAGAGATTGAGGAACCTATTATGGAGGTAGCTCCTGATTGGTTAGAGGATGATACACAAGACATGGAGACTGAAACATGGGACGATGAGTGGTTAGACGCATCTGAGATTGTGCCACCACCGGAGCCACCAGCCACACAGCCACCAGTTGCAGAGCCACCAGCCACACAGGCACCACTTTCACAGCCACAGTCTCAGTCAGAGGGAGCCAGATATATGGGAAATGGTAGCAGTAGCGGTGGTAGAGGACTTGATGAGGGTCCAGTACCTCATCATTCTTCTAGTGCTTCTAGAGCACATCAGTTTCCAGGCACTTCTAGAGGACGAGGAAGTCCACGACGACCCCCACGAGCACCTAGGATTTCTAGCCCGGGAGGCAGAGCCATTACTAGAGCGATTACCTTTTCCCGTAAAAGGGGTAGAAGGAATCCATAGTTTACTTTATTTGGTTGATTTCATTGCATATGAGATACATATTACATAAAACATTAATTGTATTTTTTTGGTGATTCATGAGTCGAGGATTCAAGATCCGAGACACGATTCATTTTTTATGTGTGATGTATCACTAGACCTCTTATACATCTTATATATCGGTTTTATTTCCATATTCATGCAGCAATGTGTTTACTTGATGTTCTTGTTACTTTAGATGTTTAGAAAATTGAAAAAAAAAGAATATTTTTGTATTTTTTTACATTGCCGATATATTGCCGATGTTTGCCGACATTTTCGCTGATAAATCCGATAATATCTTTTTGGACCCTCAGCGATATATTCGCCGACACGATATTTGTAACATTGGTTTTTACTGCACTGTTGATTTGCTTAAGTAGATCTGCGAATTTTTTAAGTTTATGCTAATGCTAAAAATTCAACAAGAAGCAAGGTGGATTTACCTCTCAAAGTATTCATAAGAAGGCCGACAGTACTGTTAGAGGTCATCAGCCCTCTTTAACTGAACTCCCCCCTTTGTATGCTTGGCTGGATACAACTTTTTTAATATAAATACAATATCTTCTTGGTTTCTGTTAAAAAAAAAAATAAAACCTAAACTTACAATTCAATCATGTTTTGTCAAAATATTATATAAAGTCCATTCAATATGTATTATTTCTAAGTAATATGTGTACTCCACTATACCACGAGATATACATACATTGCCTAACATATGCATACACTATAAGAGCAGTTACAACTTCCATGTCTCTATACTTAACTTATTTTGTATGATTGATCAATGTCTACGTCATTAGAAAAGATACCCACCATGTGAACGAATTTTAACTCTAACGATAATCACAAGTAATGATACCCACCATGTGAACGAATTTTAACTCTTATGACAATCACAGGTAATTTATTTTTCCAGCCAGTTAAAAATGCATCCCACTACTAATTGCGTAAAGATGTGCATTTTAGAAGCACCAATTAAACAAAACTGACGCTGAACCCTACTTATTACAACTAAATAGTGCAATAAACCTCTCACTTAATTATCTCTATTTATCTATCAATCCAAAATGTGTAACATCTATTACACTTTCGAATTATTTCTATTACATAAATATCTATGTATACTTCCTATATGTATATTAATATAATTCAACTAAATTTCAATCATTTTAACCAATAAAAAAACATCTTAACTAAAGACAAAATTATTATGCCTTTCGATGATTATTGCCCATCAAAATAATAAAGAAATTATGTTTAGACTTTGAAAAAAATTACCTAGACATATGCACCAAATATAACCGCTATTAACACTCCATGACACATCATTGCAACAATGGCAAATTGCAGATGAGTACAGATAACATTTACCTCCAAATGAAAAGCAATTGTTTCATCGATATTGCATCCATATCTCTCTATGTACTCAACTATAAAGACCCCAAAAAAAATCTTTAAAACTATAATTAGTTATATTCAAAATCAGTCTCAGTTTGAAATTACAGGATTACTTCAAAGACAGATGAAATAACACAGGCAGACCATGCATTAGAAGATACATAATAATCAACCTTCGATTTTTGGATTAATTGATTGTAGCTGCTAGCCATTCATCACCTTGTATGAAGCTTTTACTAGAATACATTCCTGCATTTATCTCAGGAACCTGATTAGACCATGGCACTCTTCCAGAAACCTTAGCCCCTGGTCCATAATTTTGGTATTCTCCATAGTAAAGTGTGTCAAGAGCAAAGTCCCCTGTCCAAGGCAGCCATCCCTCAGGGCTAATGAGCTCTCCCAAATATGAGTTCATGAAAATTACTCTGGAGTACATCTTCCATGGCCGTCCCAAATAGGCCTTGTAAATTTTTGGGTTGGCATAGTAATCTTTCATGTACTCTTCAGTTCCATTGATGGTGCAGTTGTGAAAAACAAACCCTGTGGGCTGAGCTGGGTCTATTCGGCTCTGCGCAGTAACAGTATCTGATGATCCTTTGCTTGCGTTTACTAGACGAGGACGCACCAGAATAAGACTGTTTTCAAAGATTGCAGCTGAGTTTCCAAATATGAAGTCAACAGTGCCTTCTATTCTGCAGTTTCTGTAAAATTGGCGAAGATTATGAGTGTACAGTGTATCCTGGTGACCAAGAAAGGCACAGTTGTAGAAGGAAGAGAGATCACTATCTACTCTTAGGGCTACTGCTTGTTGACTGCCTTGCCCTGCTGCGTTTTCAAATGTAATGTCCCGTGCTAAGAAACCATCAGCATTTACAGCTGCAATTGTGAAACCAAATCAATTAGAAATTGCCAACAAACTACAATAAGATTTACTGGAAGTGAGGAATAAGAAATTCAAGCCATGAAAAATTCATCTTAATCGCAATATGAACTTACTTGTCCAATTGATTGTTTGTATTCAAACACAAAACCTATGTTTTACAATTATGTTTTGCTTCTGTCAGAGAATGATGCAGATATAGCATTGTACACCATTTCTGAACTAATAGAATTAATTTTTATATAATAGTGAGAAAACATATATAATTTTTTTGGTTTCTGATATTAGTGAAGTGTGTTCTTCAGAAAAATGTTCTTTGTTGGGATTTGTAACAATGCTTTTCATGTAATGTCAGTAAATTCCCATGTAACTGGTTTGTTTTTTGGGTACATCATGGAATAGAATGTATAGTTGTCATGGGCCTTGCTTTTCGGTGCCAATAGAATTGTAGAAAACAGTTCTTTAGATTGTATTCTTTGCAAGAAAGTGATTGACATTAATTAAAAGATGGACAATATTGTGTTCCTATTTTCCTGTGCATGCTTACTTTGTTTCTTCTGCTGAATATCTGTTGTGCATCCTAGCTAATCAGGTTCAAGATTGATATCAGAGCAAGGTTCTTGGCTTCCAAAGGACACCTTTATTGTCAGCTTGAGGAAATTCGGTTCATAAGATCTTGGATTGTTAATGCCTTGTTTTTGAGGTTTTGATCAGACAGCTGGACAGATCTGATCGTTCAGATTGTGGAGCTCAAATTGGACAGTTCTGTGCCCGCTGTATTGAGTGCTTTTGAAGTAGTCGGCTTGAGTGAGGGGATAGGAATATACCTGTGGCAGAGGAAATGGCTTATAGACAGCCCGAAAATGAGAAAATCAATGGCCACAACTTCTATTGAGGAAGTTGAAGGTGGAATATGTTCTTGTTGGGAGACTTGAAAGAGACAACATTGAATGATACTAAACCTACAGCGATCCAAAAGGGAGAATGGGACAAGATGAATGACAAGGAAAAATATTTAATAAGGCAAAATAAAATGTGTCTGCTTTGGTAATCATGAATATTTTGGATGTGTTCTGTACCTTAGCAGAATAGGAAATTCAGAGCAGAAATAACAGAATAAAGCAAGATTTCAGAATGAAAGGACAAAATAATAATAGCAATAAACACCTATAGATAACCAAATATCACAATAGCAATACCTTATTGATGAAAAAAATATTCACTTGCCTCTTTGAGAGGTCAACCAACTATCACCTATAGATAAACATAGCAAATAACACCTATAGACAACCAAATATCACAATAGCAATACCTTATTGATGAAAGAAATGTTCACTTGCCTCTTTGAGAGGACAACCTCCAATTGAGTAGAGTGCCAATTACAATTTACAATAAACTTCAGAATTGCATTGCTTCTACTCCTTTATATAGTTTCTAATGAAGGAACTTTCCAGTAGGTAAAAGTTTAGAACCTTATAGTAAGTCTTCTTACAAATATTGCTTCCACACGATATCTACTTTATGGGCCTTGTTTACTATAGATGGCCTCAATACACAATAACTTCTCTATTTAAGGAGGTTAGGGACCAGGGTAGGAACCTAATATGCCCTTCCCCTTTAAAAAAACAAGATTGTCCTCAAGGCTGGAGACCAGGAAATTGGTGAAGTGTCTTTGTTGGTTCCCATGTAGCATCCTCAGGCTAGGTATCTTTCCATTCGATCAAGAACTCTTGGATGGTGCGATAGTGGAGACGACATTCCCATTTGTCGAGGACGGCCTCGGGCTGCAACCAAGTGGAACCTTCTTCATCCAATTCTAGAAGGCTAGAACCTTCTTCTTCCAATTCTAGAAGGCTAGTTTGAATACGATAGTGAGGGTCGACCACTTTTTTCAAGCATGAGACATGAAATATGGGATGAATCTTGGAGTGGCTAGGTAGCTCCAATTTGTAAGCCTCTAGTAGGGCCCACACATTTTAGGATCTTATAGGGCCCATAAAACTTTGGAGCAAGCCTCTAGTGGTGATTAGCCTTAAGTGAGGTCTTCTTATAGGGTTGTAGGTAGAGAAATACATGTTCCCCTTCTGCAAAATGGCATTCTAAATGATGCTAATCAGTGTGTTGCTTCATCCTATTCTGAGCCATTAACCAATTATCCTTGAGAGTGGGGAGAATCTCAGCTAAAGCCCTATGAGTGTTTTGTTGACCTTTTATACCTTGGAGATACCTGGTATGTAGGATAGTACTGGGGGAGGGGGCATGTGGCCATAGACAATTTCAAAGGGAGTCACTTGACTAGCACTATGATAAGTTCTTTAATACCACCATTTTGCTAAACGTAACCACTAAACCCGTTGGGATAGTTGCTTTGAAGTAAAGCACCGAAAATACACTTTCAGTATCTTATTGATAGCTTCAGTTTGACCATAATTTTAGGGGTGGTAAGAATGCTAAGATTCAGTTGAGTTCCCTAGATCCAAAACAATACTTGCTAAAAATTGCTAGTGAAGGAGGGGTCGGGCCACAGTCCATGACAATACACTGCAACATACCATGGAGTTTATAGATATTATCCATCAAGACTTGAGCTACCATAGAGGCCTTGAAAGGGTGTTGTAGGGCACAAACATGAGAATATTTGGAAAGGCGATCAACCACAACCATGATTACAGAGTTTGGTAACCCCACAATGAATCCAAAGAAAATTCTAGTCCATGCTACAATAAGAATTCGAAGGTGTTGAAGTTCACCTACAGATTTCACTGTCTCATTGTTATGTCTTTGGAAAGTGTCAAATTTTGTCACAAATGTGTGGATGTCTTTCTTCATGCCTTTCCAGAAAAATGATTTTTTGATCCTTTCATATGTTTTATGAAATCCTGAATTGCCAAATGTGGGGGATGAATGGAGCTCAAATAACACCCATGATTTCAATGTTGACTTCTTGTGCAAACATAGACATCCTTTTATGATGAAGCTCTTCATTGTGACAAGTGTAGCCTGGATATGCATGGAGTTCCTATTGAAGTTGTTGGATCATGGTAGTAAGCGTGGGACCTATCAACCATTCATTATGAACATCAATCATCCAATTTGCAATGATGAAGGAGAGGGAAAAGAGGGAACCTTCTTCCTCAAACTGTCGAGAGAGAGCATCTAATACCACATTCTCCTTGCCCTTCGAGTAAACCATCTCATAGTCATATCCCAACATTTTGGTGACCAATTTCATAGTCATATCCCAACCTTTGAGGCTCTTTCCATAATCTGCAATTTTCTTTGGATACACACGCACACCCTCCTGACCGACAATATGGCGCAAATATTCCACTTTAGAGACACCAAAGGAACATTTGGATCCTTTTAAGAAAGAGTTGATGATCCTCAAGTAGTTGTAAGAGTACCTTATCCACATGGACTATACGGGCTTGCCAAGGTTTACTGTAGATCAAGATGTCATCAAAAAAATACTAGGACAAATTTACGTAGAAAGAGTTTAAATACTATGCTCATGAGACTCTAGAAGGTGGAGGGTGCATTGCAAAGGCCAAAGGGAATCCCTAGGAACTAGTAATAGTCTTCATGACTGCGAAAAGTAGTTTTGGGAATATCCCCCTCCTTTATGCAAATAAAATGATAGCCTATGCAAAGATCAAGTTTGGTGAGGAATTGAGCACCCTTGAGCTCATCGAAAAGGTCATCAATGAAAGGAATGGGAAACTCATCCTTCACAGTCAACTTGTGCAAAGCACAAAAGTTGGGACACATGCACCAAGTGCATTCTTTCTTGAGGACCATAACAATTGGGGAAGAATAGGGGTCAATATTGGGACAGATGACACCAACAACTAGTAGCTCCTAAATTATCTTTTCAAATTCATCTTTTGGGGCAAATGAATGGCGATATGAGCATACATTAGGTGGGAGGCTACCAAGTATGAGTGGAATGGAATGATCATGCTCACCACAGGAAGGGGGGATTCCCTTGGGAATGTCAAATATGAATGGGTGTTTGTCCAAGGCTAACTAAATGTCAAAAGGAATGGTTTAGAAGAGGTCTTAAAAGATTGAATAGCATGCAAATGAGCCACAATGCCTGAATGGCCCTTTTTAAGAAGATTTCCATACAGTACAAATTGATACTCTCTCAAGATCTAGTTGTAATTCCTTTGAGAGTGTAGTTATGCCCGACCTGTCGAAAACTCATGTATAAGATGTTAAACTAGCAGCAACAAGGAAGGTCTTCCTGCATGCATGTGTTCTTGCATGCAGAAGACTTAAATTAGGAAGCCAATTGTATTTAATTATTTTTCCTAAGTTTACTTTGGAAAATAACTAAAGTGATCTAATTGTTTATTAACTTTAGTGAAACACTTGTTAAAGTGAAAGTGAAATTAGGGTTTTCGCTTTACCTAAAGTTATAAAAGAGAGATCAATTGGTGGAGAGGACACACACTTGTATTTTGTTGATGTATTTGTAACTTCGAAATGTATTCACTTATATATCTTATGTATTGTATTTCATTGTACTCCGATGTTCCTATTGGGCAAATCATTAATGTAATCAATTCATGTAAAGTCATAGAGGTTAACCCTCCTTGTTGATCGGGAGGCAAAGTCGCTACAGTTGTGGGGCACTAGGGTTATTAGACTCTCTTAGAGAAGTTGGCCTTGGTAAGTGATTGTCAAGTCGGAAACTAGTATAAATAGAGAGTGAGACTCTCTATTTGAAACACACACTCACACAGCTATAGCGCATAGGTGAGAAAGAAGGAGCTCGCTCAAGTGAGAGAGAGAACAGCTGCTGGAGATCATCTTACTGTCTTTGGGGTTTACTGCTGCCATCGGTGCTCATTCTATCTCTGAGCAAGTTGCGTGGTTTTCTCCTTTATGGTTTCCCAGAGGAAAAATATTTGTGTCTATCATCTCTTGTGATTGATTGTTGTGCATGTTATTCTCTCAGATAAGATCCTAAGATCATATTGTCTAAATGATAAAAATCTAACATGGTATCAGAGCTAACCTGAGAAGAAGACACTGTGCAGCTGCAGAATCTAGGGCTTCTTAATTTTTGGGTCTCTCCACAGATCATCAGTAAAAGGAGGCTAGGCTAACTCTCCATTGAAGGGCACATTTTTCTGTCTAAGCAGAATTTGATTCCGAACATTTTCAGTCACTCCTGTGGGAGATTAGGCTTTTCAAAGAAGAGGAATTTTTGAGTGATCCCAGCATAGGATTGCTCTCCTCCTCAAAATCGAAATTTAGAGATCAAGATCGAAATTTTTGGTTCGGTAAAACTCCGGGAAAGTCAAACCCTAATTTGACCCCGGACCAAAAAACCCTAAAATACTAAAACTAGTAGTTTTGGTACCTTCGCTATATCTCGAGATTGGAGAAGGCCCAAAAGCCGAAATTTTTATAGGCTGAAGAAAAATTCGTCATGAACACTGTGTAAAAATTTCAGCCTCAGATTCGCTATATTCTGGGAGATATGATTCCTCCAAATCAAGGTTCCAGCCTCTCCCAGGATTCATCCCTAAACAGGACACCTAGGGAGAATTGCTATATCTCGGGCTACAAAGGTCCAAATGAAATTTTACAAGATGTTCCAGATAGGGCATGGACTGAAATTTCTGTGGTAAAAGGTTCAGACCTCGAAGGTGAAACAGTGACACGTGACAGTCCGTACAAGTTCTCTATTCTGAATAGTCTTGAAATAAGTCACCTTGGGAAAACTCTCATAAGTCCCAGTTAGTGAAACCAATTCTGCTCAAACCTGCAGTGTTGGAAAGAGTACAGACAAGGCTACCACAGTGAGAAGTTTCAGACACAAAGGAGAAGTAATTTCAGAGATACTACAGAAACATTATCAGGCATTTCTGCAAAAGAAATTGGAAAACTAGGGCTTCCTGTTCCGGGAGCTTCCCTCCACTGTTTTCAGAAAAAGATTACATTGGACAACTCTCCTTGAAGAGGACCATCTTTATATCCAATCAGAAGTTTGAAATTCGAAGTTTTGAAAATTAGGGTTTCTCTGACAAACCCTAGATCAGCCAGATTCAAAACCAGGACGGACACCTCAAATACGTAAGATCTAATCTTTGCTATTTACATTTGAGGTTCTCATTTCAAAATGACCTATCACACCAGCTTGATGACAAGCTTGGTGAAGTTGAAAACTTCTGAGCATGGAAGTATAGGATTTCACTGGTTCTTGAAGAAAATGAATTTGACACCTACATAAGTGGAGAGGTTCCAGTTCCAAAGGGAGATGATGCTAAAGCCTTACACAAGAAGAACTTGGTCAAGGCCAAAAGGATCAGTGCTGATTCAATCAAGGATCACCTTATACCACATGTGTCTTCCCTAAAGACACCTAAAGAGATGTTTGATTCCTTGACCAAGATATTTAAAGGGAATAACATAAATCGAAAGATGACTTTGAGAAATCAGTTGAAGAATGCAAAAGACCATACAGTCATACTTTACAAGGGTCTCTCAAGTCAAAGAACAACTTGAAGCAGTGGATGAAGAAGTAGAGAATGCATAAATTGTGGTAACCACCTTGAATGGTCTCCCAGGATCATGGGATTCATTCATTCGAGGAATGTGTGCCAGAAGGAAGTGATTACTTTCAGCAGACTCTGGGAAGAGTGCACACAAGAAGAAGCTCAGCTCATAATAAGAGAAAGAGAAGATGGGAGCAACTGAAGACCGAGCTCTCAGGATCCAAAGAAGATCCCTCAAGCGATGAGGAATATGAAAGACTCAACTCTTGAAGAACCTCTTATCCATCTTAGCATTTGGATAAGAAATGGTGTTGTTATGAATGAAGAAGATGATGAAGCTGAAAGGAGGAGTCTACCCACGAAACAAATAAAGATAAGTATTCAATTGTCATTTCATGATATTGTTTTGTTATGCATTTATTTATATTTAGTTGATGTGTTATGCATGATAGAATGTTTGCATTAATGACAATATACTACTAATATGCATGTGATGGGTAAGTAGCTCATGGTGCTATACAACTCTCCATTGCTACTTATCTAGAATGAAACCTCTTTGTTGACATATTGGATTAGTGCACAATCTCAATGATGTCATGGTAGAGAGGGAAGGCATCTAGAAAGTTTCCGTGAGATATGGATGAATGTTGTATTGGCTAAAATAGTTGCATCTTTATGCATAAGAATTTGCCATTATGAATATGCCTTATGAAATGTTTCTAACCATACAACTAATGCATTTGACTTGTAGGAAAGATCATGTACAATCGCCTACAAGAAAAGAAGGATGAGACTTGTTTTGAAGAACAAGTGATGACAGTTCAAGAAATAATAAAAAATGAAGAATAATATGACGATACTTTCAAAGAAAGAAAGAGGCCTCAGACACAATGCAGTTATGTGACACTGTTGAGAGACATCATTGATGCAGAGCCTTCCAGCTATGAAGAAATAGCTAAGAAGAAAGGCAAGGAGAGTACCAGTTCAAGAAGAATGATGTCTAGGATGCGGTATCGAGACCTGAAGAGAAGTCTGTAGTGTCTTCCATATGGATCTGCAAGATCCAGCATGCAATAGATGGCAACATCGTGGGATACAAGGCAAGATTCGTAGCACGAGGCTTCTCGCGGAAAGAAGGCATAGACTACGAAGAGACATTTGCAGCCACTGGAAGTAAATACACATGACATGCAGACTCATGTGTGCAAATTAAAGAAGGCCTTGTACGAGCTCAGAAGACACCCATGGGATAACACATACATGAGGAGCTTGAGGATCACATAGAGTGATGAAGATCTTAACCTTTGCTACAAGGTTGAAGATGAAAGCCTATAGAGGATGACAAGCTCACAGATGGGTGCGAGAAGAACTTTTGAAAAGGTTCAAGATAGAGGATCTTGGTATCCAGTGATCCTAGATGGATACATAGAATATTAGTAGCAGAGGAAGCTACTTCTCACTCCAGTACAGAATGTTTCAATACGTAGAGTACGAAAGGCAGAGGGAGAATGATGCTCCGCTTCAGAGGGAGTGACTGCAGAAGATTTTGAGGTTCGACATGGTACGACAGGATGGACAACTTACTGATCGCTCTAGGATTTACTAAGAGTAAGGCAGATTCCAACCTTTACTTCAAGGTTGAAGGCGGAAGACCAGTGATGCTCCTGTTATATGTCTATGACTTGTTCCTGACAAAAAAGAGGAACTCATTAAAGTTGCAAGAAGGAGACTTGCTGCCGAGTTCAAGATGAAGGACTTGGATATGATGCACTACTTTCTAGGCATGGAGGTGTGGCGGAATGCGGATGGAATCTCCCTCGGACAAGGAAAGTATGCAGTAGAGATCCTGAAGAGGTTCAGGATGATGGACTGCAAGGCCATGACCACACCTATGACATCAAATCTGAAGCTATTTAGTGATTCTTCATCAGAGACGGTTGATGCTACGATGTATCGTCAGATGATTGGGTCATTGATGTACCTGATGAATACGAGACCAGATATTTGCTTTGTTGTGAACACATTGAACCAGTTCCTAACAGATCTAAGACATGTTCACCTGATTGCTGCAAAGCATATTCTGAGGTACCTGAAGGGTACAGTTGACTATGGGCTCAAGTATGAAGCGAATCAGAAAAATTAACCTGGAAGTTTATGTGGATTTGGATTGGCAGGCAGTGCCATTGATAGGAAGAGCACTTCGGGGTGTTGCTTCAGTATGAGATCAGGTGTGATCTCTCGGTTTAGCAGGAAGGAGTCCTACATGGCACTAAGAACAGTCGAGGCAAAAAGCCACTTGCTCGGCTATTTGGGAGGTAGTATGTTTCTTTTGAAAACTACTATTTGATTTGATTGATCTGACTTGCATTTTTTGTATGATGCAGAGAGGAGCAGTGAAGCTCCAGTATGTGATCCAGATCGAGAGCTCTCGAAAGAGGGAGTTCTAGCATAACCGGTAAGACAGGTTGTCTGAGCATAAAATCCTGGCAAAGCTCGTAGGTGGCTCAGACGTAAATGGTCCTGTAGATTGTCCTCAGATGTAATCAGTCCTGGCGAAGCTCACAGGTTATCCTTGGATGTAATCAACCCTGATGTGATTCTAAACTAGAAATGGCCAAAGTGAAGTTTGAGTACTTCAGGGAGAAGCTTGGTGTTCTCCAGATCGAGGTTCCCTCCAAAAGGAAGTGATGAGTCCGTGAGCCCTTCCGACATGGTGGCAGGCTAGGCCTCCCATGGTCGGATGTAAATGTTGAGCCCTTCCGACATGGTGGCAGGCTAGGCCTCCCATGGTCGGATGTAAATGTTGAGCCCTTCCGACATGGTGGCAGGTCGGGCCTCCCATGGTCGGGTGTAAGTGTTGAGCCCTTCTGAAATGGTGGCAGGATTGGTTCCTCCCATGGTCAGATGGAAGTGCTGAGCCCTTCTGACATGGTGGCAGGATTGGTTCCTCCCATGGTCAGATGTAAGTGCAGAGCCCCTTCTGACATGGTGGCAGGATTGGTTCCTCCCATGGTCAGATGTAAGTCCTGTGCCTTTTTGACATGGTGGCAGGATTGGTTCCTCCCATGGTCAAATGTAAGTGTCGTGCCTTTCTGACATGGTGGCAGGATTGGTTCCTCCCATGGTCAGATGTAAGTGCTGGGCCTTTCTGACATGGTGGCAGGATTGGTTCCTCCCATGGTCAAATGTAAGTGCTGTGCCTTTCTGACATGGTGGCAGGATTGGTTCCTCCCATGGTCAGATGTAAGTGTTGGGCCTTTCCTCGGATGGTAGATGGTGTGTCCTACCATGCCGGTGGATGTAAGTGTTGGGCCTTTCCTTGGATGGTAGATGGTGTGTCCCACCATGCCGATGGATGTAAGTGTTGGGCATTTCTGACATGGATGCTGGATGTGTTCCTCCCATGGTCAGATATAAGTGTTGAAGAAGATGAAGACCTACATGGAGGCTAGGCCTACAACCAGCATGAAAAAGGGCTGGCTCTATAGAACTTCCTGTGACGAGTAGAATTGAGAGATAGCACCATTTGATCGAGATAGCAGAAGCAATGATGATGATGATCCATTGATGATCCAGCTTTGATGATGATCCAGGGATGATCCAGCTTTGATAATGATCCAACTTTGATGAATGATCCAGTGACAAAGACTAGTGCTGATGAACTGTGTCAAGAGAATACCTTTTGTTACCACCTAAGTTGTACTTAGTGTTTTTTTATCAAGTGAGCCTGGAGAACCGGACAAGGATAACTTGTTTAGACTTCAGAAGACCTTTGGAAGTACTTCTGGGAAGTGCTTGTTATACTATATCACATGTTCATACCCCATGGGGGAATTGTAATAAATGTTCTAGCATTATAGTGTCTG
>LPNX010386007.1:880607-931934 GCA_001517045.1 Pseudotsuga menziesii | reverse complement strand
TGGATCTGACAAATCCTTGACTGAAGGAGGTGATCAAATCAGATCCAGAGTTGATCTTCAACAGTCTTTATGGGGAATTGCGCCCTCTCTCTCTCCTCCACATGTGTGGGCTCTCCTGGGAGCTGTGTGGACTAATGTGTCGGTTTATGGGTTGATGTGTCAGCTCAATCAAGCCCCCGGTTGACAAGTAGGCTCAGTTCAGCTTCAGATCTGCATTGATTGACTCTCCATCAATTGATTTGATCTATCTCCTTGGGATTTGCGCCCCCTGGGCTGGATCTCCTGGTTTTTGTATAAATCAAAGCACAGGTAGCCTCTTCCAAGCTAGTTAGAACTGGGATTGAGGTGTTGTTGCTCTTGTACTGTATTGTTTATTATTCTGAAATAAAAAAGCTTTGGAGGCAAGATCTATGGTGTAATGCTCTTCATGTGTGGATGGTGATTGTCAAATTCTTATGAGGTATAATCTGTGTTATTTATCATTACTTTTGTTGGTTAATTGTTGGCTTTGAAGGAGAGAGCTCCCTCTTGTTAGGGTAAGAGTTTATTCTAGTTTGATTTATGCTCTTACTGCTACTTGTTTCAGATCTATTGGAGTTGTATGTATTTTAAGTTTAATTGCATGCTTTCCAATTATCTCTTCCAACAGCACCTATGTTTTAACCATCTGTTTGTGCAAGGATTTCTAAGTTGCAGGTGATCTCGCTTGTAGAAGAGGTTGAGCTGGTTTGCATCTTCCTCATCTTCAAAATCTTCTGAATGACATAGTCCCTCGGTGTTCCACCAAAGCAGAATCCAAAGCCCAACATTCCAGGCTTCAAACACTCTTTCTCTCTCTTCCTCCTTCAAAATCTTAATTTCTCTTCAAATTGGTTACTTTTAAAGAGTCTTATTGCTTAGATCTGTCTCATTAAGAAAATTACATCTAGATCTAGTTAGTAAGATCCTTTCTTAAGTTTAGATCTCAGTTCCATTTTGCATATAAAGTTATATTTTAAGAGATCTAGCTGAAATTATCCTCTTTTTGCAAGCATTTTAATGAAAATTCGTAGCTTGCTTTTAAGGTAGTTTCCTTTGCTATACTTTAAAGTTTCATATTCTGCAATAAAGTGCACATTTCATTGGCTGCCCAAACAACAAGCCAAGATCCCAAGGAAAGCTTTCTTTCCTTGGTTCCTTTTTTACAAAACTAGATTACCCCAACTTAACAAAATTTTACACTAGTTTTTTTCGATAACAAAATTTTACAACTAGTTTTTTTCGATAACTAGTGTAGTGACCCAAAACACTTTCAAAGTGTGTTTGGGCACATTTGATTTTGATTGCTCGTTGTTTTTTAGTAGGTCTAACAAAAAAGAGAAGGAGACTCTGCCAAATTTCTAACTCTTGGACAAACCGAAGCTTCCCCCACCACTGTGTTTTAATTCTAGCTTGTTGCAAGCTTGTTGTAAGCCTTTGGATCCCAAATAACAAGGACCAAAGTGCATCAATTTTAATTTGCTGATATTGTAAATCGCTGCTAATAAAAATAAAAGGTCCTTTCGAATAGGCTCTTTCACCATCCCCCCTTGGGGGATTTGTGTCCATGTTTCCATTTTGCTTTTCTTTCCTTTTTTTTGCAAACTAGCGTAGTTTTAATCTACAGGGTAGTATACTTTGTTTTATTATCAATTTCATATTCCATATTTGAGATTTCAAAGTAATCTTAATACTTACCCCACGACTTCCCGATTGACCCGAAAGGGGAAAGAGATGCGTGGTAGGACTTATTAGAAAACCGGAATTATGTATCTGTGTTTTCTTTTTCATCATTTGTTTCATGAGCTATTATAAAATTAACCCCTCCTTGATTCCCCGATTGAGATCCACTTGGATCGAAAGAGGTTCCTGGAGGGTTTTCTTTTTTAACAAGGACACCCATCTCAAAATTTACTAAAATTGACAAGACTCCGGTGTGTATGCTCTGCACTTGGCTGCGGTTCGTCCGATCAGTCAAGCTGTATCAAAAGCACTTGAGTGACTAGAATAATTAGGATTCACTCTCCCAAATTGACAAACCATCAGGTGAAAATCCAACACCTAGATCAAACCATGACGGTGGCAAAATACCCAAAGGAAGCGGGAACTCCTGAAAAGTGACCTCAAGGCGCCGATCTCTGTCACACCCTAACGGGTGCGTTATGAACAATAGCCCCAGAGACTCCATTCAGCCCACATATTCCTTGTGGGTAGCCGTGAAGGTTTAGTTGGACAGACTCCAAGTACTCTCGGGTATATCTGGAGTCCACCCCTTCGCCTAATTTTAATCAACTCATATTTCACATTAACTTAAAACGTACCAAGAGGCAATTGCAAAACATTCACTCCAAGCACATGCAAGTACATTGATTTTCTTTTGACTCCATTTTAAGGCACTGGTTATTTTCTTGCTCTCTCTCTCTCTCTCTCTATATATATATATATATATTGTGTCTCAGCATTGTGCTTTCGTGCGCTCATTTTGTATCTTGTCATCTATGGTTGTTTATGGTTAAATTTCAAACTCCTAAGCAAATCATTCAATTTAACATCACCATACTAAGTAATTAGCCTTAGTAACTTAATAGGGTCTACCCCCCTTGGCTTCGTTAGGAGTTGAGCCTAAATGGAGGAGTCAAGAACAAGGTGACAGCCTTGACTCGAGACTTGCCCCCAAGGACACACCGAGTGGCTTGAAGATTTTTGCCACGTGACCCAGGTGTGTGAAAGGCGGCAACACCTTCCTAGTTAAGAGGGACTGTTGATGTATTTGTAACTTCGGAATGTATTCACTTGTATATCTTATGTATTGTATTTCATTGTACCCTGATGTTCCTATCGGGAGAATCATTAATGTAATCAAGTCATGTAAATTCATAGAGGTTAACCCTCCTTGTTGATCGGGAGGCAAAGTCCCCGCAGTTGTGGGGCACTAGGGTTATTAGACTCTCCTAGAGAAGTCGGCCCTGGTAAGTGACTGTCAAGTCTAAAACTAATATAAATAGAGAGTGAGACTCTCTATTTGAAACACACACTCACACGGCTATAGCGCTTAGGTGAGAAAGAAGGAGCTCGCTCAAGTGAGAGAGAGAACAGCTGTTGAAGATCATCTTACTGTCTTTGGGTTTTACTGCTGCCATTGGTGCTCATTTTATCTCTGAGGAAGTTGCGGGGTTTTCTCCTTTATGGTTTCCCTGAGGAAAAATCTTTGTGTCTATTGTCTCTTGTGATTGATTGCTGTGCATGTTATTCTCTCAGATAAGATCATGAGATCATATTATCTAAATGATAAAAATCTAACATATTTTGACAGAGACAGGATACAAACAGGGAGAAAAAGTCAGACAGAGGATTTACCTGAGAAGATGGAGGAGCGAGCAGCAGGATCATCGAGCTTCGTACAGTTGGGTCGTACACTCACACAGGAGGGTGCTGAGGTTTAGCTGGGATTTGCCCAGTGATTCTGTCAGGTGCTGCATTCATCGGGTTTGGGTGAATTTGCAGTGATTGTAAAAGTTCCATATTTTCTCATAATAAAATCTATATCTGACTGCTGCACTAGTTTTCCCATCTTGGGTTTTTCCGGGGGTTTCCATACCCAAAATAATAGTGTTAATATTGTGATGTGATGTTGTGATTTATTTCTCAATTTTATATTACGCTGCATACTGTAAAAGATATTCATGTTTGGTTATCAGTTGATATTTTGCATGCACTATTTAGCCCTAGTTGAATATTAAAGGAAAATTTACATGGTATCAGAGCTCTAGTGAGCTAAAGCTAAGAGATTTGCAGCAGCAGCGACAAATCAGGGGCAGATCTATAGGAAGACACAAACCTAGACTTCCAGATCTACGGTTTGACAGGTACACTTCACTATAGCCGTGCAGTTGAGAGTTGAGGATAAACTCCAAGGTGCTCAGAACTTTCCTACATGAAAAGAAAGGATCACAAGGATCCTGGACGTCAGTGATGCAAAGGAGCACATTGACTCCACGAAGGTTGCACCCACAAATCTGGCAGATCTAGCAGCTTGGAAGAAGATTGATTCCATAGCCATGTTGATTATCATGGATGGAGTGAAGGACCATATAGTCCCTCACCTTTTTGGTAAGAGTACCACATTCGAAACGTGGAAGGCTTTGGAGAGTCTGTATCAGAGCAAGAACGAGAACCGAAGGAGGGTGTTGCAAGAGAGGATGTGCAGCACCAAGATGACCAAAGGAGAAGGAGTGGTGCCTTATCTCACGAGGCTCATACAGATCAGGGATGAGCTTGGAGCTGTTGCCTCTAAGACAGATGAGGAGGAGCTAGGTCGGATATCCCTCAATGGCTTCTCTAAGCCATGGGACACCTTTTTCAAAGGTGTTGTGGCTAGGGAAAAGCTCCTTGATTGGCAAAGACTATGGGATGATTTTGTGCAGGAGGAGACCCACATGGGTCAAGGATCAAGCTCATCCAGCAGTGCTCCACAGATTATGGATGAGGAGGCTATAGCCCTTATAGGGAAGAGCAAGGGGAAGGCAAAGAGGAAGAAGGATGGTAAGAAGAACCTTGACGTGTCAAAGGTCAAGTGTTTTATCTGCCACAAGCAGGGACACTTTGCCTCCCAGAGCCCAAACAGGAAGAAGAAGAGTAACACTCAGATGGTTCGATCTGCAGAGGTGGATGAGTTCAATAGGAACTTCGATGAGGAGTTTTGCTTGATATCTTGCATAGCAAGCACCACAGGGAGTAGCATATGGTACATTGACAGTGGAGCATCTAGTCACATGACTGGACAGAAGAGATTCTTCAGAGACTTGTAGGAGGGTGGAACAAGGATCCACGTTGAGCAGGGTGATGATGCGCGGTATCAGGAGTAGAGAGTTGGCACTATTTCATTTGAGAGGGAGTCTGGAAAACCCCTTAGTTTTGCTGATGTGTTATATGTTCCAAGACTGACCAAGAACCTTATATCAGTCTCCACTCTAGAGGACAAGGGATATCAGGTGAAGTTCCGTGACCATAGAGTGTATATCAGGCCCAAGGGGTCAGATAGGAGCTTGGATTGGGTGATTAGCAGAAGGAGCTAGGTGTACAGATTACACTTTGAGCCTGCAAAGGCCCTAGTCAGCAGCAGTCGAGGTGATTTGTGGCATAGAAGGATGGCACACTTACACCATGGTGCACTCAAGCATTTGAGATAGGTAGTCATTGGAGTTCCTCAAGTCCAGGAGGAAAAGCATAACCACTGCAAGGGTTGTGCTTTGGGGAAGAACATCAGGAAGCCTTTCCCATAGAGTGAGCATAAGTCTAAGGAGCCCTTGAACTTGGTGCATTCGGATGTATGCGGACCTATGAGTGTCCATTCGTTCAGTGGTTACAGTTACTGTGTAACCTTCATTGATGACTATTCCAGGAAAACCTAGATCTATTTCCTGAAGGCCAAGTTAGAGGTCTTTGAGAGGTTCCGAGAGTTCAAGACTCTTGTGGAGAACCAAACAAGAAAGAAGATTCGGGTATTGAGGACAGACAATGGGGGTGAGTACACTTCCAATGAGTTCATGGAGTATTGTTTGGCTGAGGGGATCAAGAAGGAGCACGTTGTGCCCCATACCCCACAGCAGAATGGAGTTGCAGAGTGGAAGAACAAGACTATGGTTGGAGCAACCAAGGCCATGCTATTTGATCAAGGATTAACACTATTCCTCTGGGTCGAGGCAAACAAGACTGCAGTATACATTCAGAACAAGTGTACCCACATAGCCTTGGGGAGGAAGACACCAGAGGAGGTCTTCACAGGCACTAGGCAAGATGTGAGTCACATTCGCATATTCAGCAGTGTCTGCTATTGTCATGTTCATGCTGACAATAGGAAGAAGCTGCATCATTCTGGAGAGAAGGGGCTACTTGTTGGTTACAGCGAGATTTCAAAGGCATATAGAGTTTACATTCCAACTCGCAGGAAGATTATTGTGAGCAGGGATGTCTAGTTCGATGAGGATAGGGCCTTGCGGAGATCTCTAGAGTTACCAACAGAGTAGCAGCCAGCACAGGAGTCGGGAGTCAAGTTGAAGGAGCCAGATATACAGGTACATGTACAAACACAGAGCACAGGTTCCGGTGGTCAAAGGGAGTTAGGTGGACAGGATCCTTCAATCATTGACTTGAAGGATGAGCTGCACCAGGAGATAGATATTCAGCAGCCGCAGCAGGTTGACACTAGGCCAAGGCCTAAGTGGTTTAGGTCCACAATGCAGGATTCCAGGCAAGTAGATCCTCCACAGACATCTTTTAGACAGAGTGTACCCCAAGAGAGGCTTAGTTATATGGCACTGATGATAGAGTTGATTAACTCTGAACCTTCCAGCTTCGGGGAGGCTGCACAACATGATGTGTGGCAGGAGGCTATGGTTGAGGAGTATGACTCCACTATGAAAAACCAGGTATGGGAGGTTGTGTCAAGGCCACAAGGAAAAAGGTGGTGGGATCCAAATGGATCTACAAGGTGAAGCATGTAGCAGACGGAAGCGTGGAGAAGTACAAGGCGTGCTTCATGGCAAGGGGTTTTCACAGAAGGAGGGTATTGATTATGAGGAGACCTTCGCCCCTATTGCCAGGTATTCTTCCATTCAGACCATTATCTCACTAGCAGCTGAGATGGGTTGGCGTGTCCATCAGATGGACATCAAGACTGCCTTCCTCAACGGAGTGATAGAGGAGGAGGTGTATATTGAGCAGCCAGAGGGGTTTGATGTGGAGAAAAAGGAGACGCATGTATCCAGACTGCATCGAGCTCTTTACGGGCTCAAGCAGGCACCTCGAGCATGGTACTCGAGGATTGACAGCTATCTACAGGAGATGGGATTTCAACGGAGCGAGGTTGACCACAACCTGTACTTCTTGACAGGTGAGGTGCCTCTCATACTTGTCCTATATGTGGATGATCACTTTTTGATAAGAGATGAGAGGCTGATTGGAGGCTGCAAGTCCAACCTTGCAGCGGAGTTTGAGATGAAGGACCTTGGGTTGATGCATTACTTTTTGGGCTTGGAGGTTTGGCAGAGAGATGGATGCTTCTTCATCGGACAGGGGAAGTATGCAGTAGAGATCCTGAAGAGATTCAGAATGGAGGACTGCAAGCCTATAACCATACCTCTAGTTTCCAACTGGAGGAAGATTGATGCATCAGGGTCAGACGGATTTGATCCTACCTTGTATCATCAGCTTATCGGATCGCTTATGTATCTGGTCAATACTCGACCAGACATCAGCTTTGCAGTCAACTCTTTGATTCAGTTCATGGTGGACCCTCGGAGAGTGCATTGGACGGCTGCGAAGCACATACTTCGCTACATCAGAGGTACAGTGGAGTATGGATTGGTTTATGCACAGAAGTTTGACAGAACCCATGTGAACAACTCACTTGGTCTGAGTCGACTTTCTCGGCCTGGACATGTGTCAGTGCCTAATGCGGGACCCAATTTAAAACGAATGAAATATATATTTAACAAAAGACGAAAAAGTAAAAACCTATTTGCATGTAGAGAGCTTGGAGGCTGAAGCTGATCTGACGAGTAAACCATCCCTGCTGTTGTAGCTGATTTCTGAGGGGTAACCATTTGTGTTTGAAAATAACATATAGATATTTGTATAGTTATCAGCATATGCCTATGGAAATTATGCTCTACATTGTGCTGACCTGAGGATAAAATCTGGAAACCTCAATGCCTGTTAAACGACATTAGACATTTCATGATGAAAGGTTCCAGGTATTTTATCCTTAAAATGTACTATTATCTTTAAATGTTTTCTGCTTTAAATGCCATAAGAGGAAAGCAGGTTCTCCAGAAATAAATTTTATAGTCCTCGTTTGAACAATACACAATCTGAAGAAAAGCAGTGTTCTTATTCTAACAAATGACAGATTGCATTCGCAGAAATATTGGATTTTGACTTTTCTCTTCTCTTCTTCGAATTCTTGTTAATGCTTTCTAGGTCAACATTCCCGAACAAGCAATTTAAATGGAGTTGAACTTCAGTGGTGAATCTCTATCTCGTTAATTGGACATTCAAGACTCATTTTCACATTTGATTGTCTGGATCTGCAAGGATGTCCTGTCAGCCTTATCTGTAGCTTTCTTCAAGCTGTTATTTAAGTTTATCCAGCACGCACGACCTCAGCATTGTGTTTTGACATTTTTAGGCAAAAGTCCTGAGCAACATGGTGGAAAGGGCACACTTGTTTCACTTCCTTGGCTAGAAGATTGGACAGGCAATCAGCGCCCTTTTGGCTCATAAAGAGGGTCCATAAGAGAATATGCAAATGTATCAAAGCTAGTTGATTCCTTGATCAGACTTGCAGATTTTGGAGAAGGCTGAACCGGCCCTTCAGGGACTGGTGTGAAGTGAATTGGATAATTGTTCTTCAGCGGGATATCAA
The DNA here is from genome assembly GCA_001517045.1 of Pseudotsuga menziesii. NCBI lineage: Eukaryota > Viridiplantae > Streptophyta > Pinopsida > Pinales > Pinaceae > Pseudotsuga > Pseudotsuga menziesii. The sequence goes on along the minus strand of LPNX010386007.1, from coordinate 923,491 downwards.
GGAGGCTTCTCCAGGGTAATGCATAAGCTCTCATTGATCATCTAGACCTATACCTGGTGTTGAGTTGGCATTTGCAACAATTATCTGCATTCTGTTTGCAAGAGGCCAAGACAGAAGCCAGAGTCCTGGATAGAGAATCTAGGGTGGCAAGCAATCCCTGTTTTTAGATAGATAGATAGATAGATACCTGGTGTTGAGTTAGCATTTGCAACAATTATCTGCATTCTGTTTGCAAGAAGCCAAGAAGGAAGCCAGAGTCCTGGATAGAGAATCTAGGGTGGCAAGCAATCGCTGGAGCATTTTCTCAGGGGATAGTTAATTTTCTGATAGATAGAGAGATTAGATTAGATTGATAGATAGATGGATGTCAAACATTTCTATGTTTAGTAATTGTGGTCTTCAAAAATACCATCTTCCCTGCAATTTGAATGCAGAAAAGAAAACCATTTTTGTAAAGTAATAACAAAATAGGGACTCTAAAGTTCTAAACACCAAACCTGGTCATCGACAGCCACTCTTTGGCCTCTTTAAATAAATAAAAACATGCAATCGAAACACAAAGTTCAAAAAAATTCTCTCCTCAACTCTACTAATCCCTTTTGCATGAGGACTCTTTTCTGCTCTTTGGCCATGGAGCTTCAGTGCATATGTTGGAAACCCCTTTTCCATAGCCAGGATCAACCATTGGTCTAAAGATGACCTCCCCAACATAATCAGCAATTCTTACGCAGAGAAGTGAAATTGCAGGCCCTCTCTTACATTTCTAACTTCTAAGTGTATTGTGTATATTTCCCTCTTAGATAGACAGCTTGAACTTTTCTCCTCTTTTTCTCTGCTATCTATCTAAAAATTTATTTCACTTTTGCATACTAGCTTAAAGTTTAAACCCATTTAACCTGGGTTTGATATGCACATAGAAGTTGCAAAGGCCATTCTTGGGCTTTGAAACCTGCGTATATCGTTATCCAGTTCTATGAACGGGAAATATGCATCTGGGATTTTCTAAACCTACACATCAGGGCCAGTCTCCATATTCAATGCACCCAATGCATGGATTTGATTCCATGCACGGTTGGTGGGAGCAGGGGGGCAGTCTCAGGCACTACTCCAGCTATAGAATGCACCTACATTCTGTTCTTACAACTATCCAGGGCATCTGCTTAGCTTAATGGGCATTTGTTTTACAAATCAGAACAGGTTTTAACTATTCCACTAGGGTTCATTTAATATGAATATCTAACCCATGGAATTGAAATCAGCTAGCAATCACGCCATCATCAAACAAAATAAGAAAAGTAACCTCAGGCAAACAAAATTTCATCTTGAAATGAGGAAATAGAGGAACCATGATGAGCATTACCAACGGTTGCAGAGTCATATGTAGAGGGAACACCAGGCAGGGACGGTACCCGCATAGACCCCGTGATCACAGTATTATCCATGCCATCACCCACAAGCATGAGATTAGTCTTACTGGGAGGAACCCGAACAATCTCCTGATATACCCCGGCCTTGATACGTATGACGAACCTCCGCTGAGAATTATCCGGTGCACTGTTCACCGCTTGCTGAATGCTAATGGAGGATTCATCCTTGGACACAGTAACGTCGGGAACCAATTCATCTACATCTAATACATCACAGTTTTTATTATAATGATGGTAATAATCTACAGTACTAGAGAAATTGGATGATCTCTCCGTTTTGGGAGGCCTCCATATGACCATATCCTTCCCGTAAGTATCCAGAGCATCGACCATGCTGAGAGCATTACTAGTGCAGTTCATGACTATAACAAGTTCTTGCATGGATCTTCCCACCATCTGTGTGGTATTAACATATTTGAGAGCCGAATTGCAGTCTGACTGATAACTCAGCGCTGCGCTCATCCAGATCTTGACATCTTTAATATTCCTTGGGTTCAGCTGTTGAGCCCTGCTCTTGGCAATATATCTCATAGAACTCTGCAGGTACTCCAAGCAGTCCTTAACGGTGCCGGTGAAGTTCACGTTATCCGAAGTAGTGAGCAGCTGTTGGGAGTGTCGATAACTTTGTCTGGTTTCGTCCGATGAGAGTTCCATCGCCGCACCAATGATTTCCTCTGGCCCCGCATTTTCACTAATATTGGAATTGGCCTGTAGAGATGACTTGCAGAGGACCGGGTACTGTGATGCCTGGCAAGCTAAATCTATACCATCGCTAGCAGAAGATTTCTGAACTAAGAGCTTTTCATGGCCGCTGCGAGCTGAGAGATAATTAGCTGAGGAGAGTTGAGCAGAGAACACGAGGAGGAGAATTGTGATTAAGAGAAGCGAAGCCACAATATTAATTCTGAGTAATATTGAAAAACCCCTCATCATCTTAGAATCTCGTCTTATAAATCTCATTATTATTGTATGAAGAATTTGTAACATGTACAATGACGCACAGGCTCTGCCAAGATATAAATATGATCAGGCTGTCACATCCACAGAATACATTTGAGTGAAGTTCTGGACAAGGGAGGTGTTTTGAATGCTTAGGATTCCAATTTTTAGACCGAGTATGGACGCGTGAAATAACTGCTTGGTATGTTTTGGTATTACGTCAACTTTTCACGGGTATATCAAAACGTCGGGTTCGAATAAATGACAGGTATGTTTTGCTATTACGTCTAACTTTTAACGGGTATATCAAAACGTCGGGTTCGAATAAAAGTAAGTTTGTTTGTTTTTTTGTGTTTTTTTCTCCTTTACGATGATTTAGACATAAATTTATGAGGGACATAAATTTATGGGAGCTGATTTTTTTACTTTTAGGTTGATTTTTTGCTTCAATCTAGTGAATTTAATTTACAAGATCTGTAATTTTTGTTGTTTGTTGGACTATTTAAGTTTAGAAATAAAACCACCCACCCACACTCTGTAAGATCTAGCAGTGTTTTTGAATGTTTTTTAAATTTAGAGAAGATTCATAGCAAAAAACTGGTAAAAACCAGCTGAAAACAAAGGTCAAAAAGTCCCCTCTTTAGTTATGTTGAAGAAAATGAGTTGTCCAAATAAAATAAAAAAATAATGGGTTACTACTTGATAAATGGATAATTGGTAGAAATGAGTGGATAACTCATAGTTGATAAATGGATAACCAGCAATTCATGGTAGACAACTAGAAGAATGTGAGATACAAAAGAAAAATAATATAAAAAATAACCGATGCTTGATAAATGGATAAGAAGACGAATGTAAGTGATAACATGTAGTTGATAAATGGATAACAAGAAGAATGTGGGTGATAACATGTAGCTAGGCATGGATAACTCACACTTGAACCGGTTTAATTAGAAGGATACCAGGAATAAAAAAAATTCCAAAATGTCTTCATAACTATCATAACTGTTTCTTAACCATTTGATCCCTATCTACATGATCCAACCACAAACTATGTGGGTGTGCTAGTTTTTTATGGAAGGCTAGTTTTTTATGGAATTTTCAAAACACACAAAAACATTGCTAAATTTTATAGAATGTGGATGTGAGAGTTTTTTGTCACTGATTTTATTTTTACACTTAAAATCATCCAACAAATAACAGAAATTACCAATTTTATTGTTAAATTTACCCAATTCATGTGGAAAATCAACCCGAAAAGTCAAAATCGTCCCTAGTTAGTCAACAAAAAATAATTGTAATTTATAATTTCTACTGTTTGTGAAATTATTTCTTATTATTTTTTTAAATAAATACGTAAACATCACATTTATGTGAGAAAAAGTGACTTGAACAAGTTAAAATATGATTAAGATATAGATTCCATATAATTTAATTTCTACGGATCAACTTTCAGTATTATTAGCTTTTATCGATACATTTGGCCTTGTGGTATAACTGAAAGTGGGGTGTATTTCATGAATCCACGTGGTTTGATTTAATGGTGATAAGAACTTTGCAGAGCGGAAATGTAGTTGAGTGGATGACTCCAAAACGAAAACATGTGGGTTAGATGAAACTAATCTTAGTGGGCTCACAATAGAATCTCCTTTTCCCTGACTTGCAGGCTCCACTATCTTGTCTCTCAAGAAAAACACATTATTGTCAATGGTCGTTGAGATGGGACATTAACACACTATTGTCATATAGTTGCTAGATGGGACATTAATACATTAAAGTCTAGTGGGTACTTTTTACCACCGTTTATATTTATCAAAATGTTTTTTTAATTAGTGATTTATGTTTTTTAAATCTTTTAGTATAAGTTTGTATATAAAAGCATATCATTTTTTTTAAATCTTGTGTTTTGTAAACGAATTTATAAGTTTGTATGTGAGCATATCATTTTTTTTTATATCATATGTTTGTATTTTCATGGAGTATAAAAAAAATGTGAAGTAGTTAATGATGACGATGGTTGATGGTTGATGCTTTTATTTATTTGTTTTTATTTTATTTTATTAGTATGTTTACAAAGTTTAAAGAGAAGTGTTCTTAACTTACCATAGTTTGGAGAAGATAGAAGGTTAGAAAGGTTAGTGTTATAACAAAGATTTTGAAGCTAAGACATGATGTGGGTGTACGAAGGGCATTCTGAGAGAAAATGATTGTCATCCTCAATGCTCATAGTCTCGTAGAGATGACAAATCCTTTCATCCTATGGAGTTTAAACCCATGAAGACAAGGAAGATGAATAACAAAAACACTCATTTTGTCGTTTTGAGAAGGAAAAATATTGCTTTTTGAACCAATGAATTGAGAATTTGAATCAATATAAATAATTAAAAATAAAAATGTTTTATTTGTAATTTGAAACATCATTGCTCTTCTTTGACATGGTCAAAGATGAAGGCCCATGAGGTAATGAGTAAATCCATGAAGAATGGGAAGATGAGTAATAAAGCTATTGGTTTTTAGGAAGAAGTGGATTGCTTATTTGAGCCTGAGAATTAAGTTTAGCATTAAATATGTCAAATGGGTTTTTGGATCAATGCATTATGTTGTGTTTGAGAAAGAAATAAAGTTTTATTTATAACATTACAGGTCTTATTTAAGATGATTAAATATTATCAATTCTTCCATGGGTGGAAGGAACGTGGAGGATCATCATTGATCTCAAAGGAACTTTAGAAACCATTTGCACTTAGTAGGGTCTTGGAATTGCAACCAACAATTAAGTAGAGGCCTAGGCATTGCTACAAGGTCGTTAGACTATCGATTCGACTAAGGTACAAGCTATTTTAGTAGTCAAATAGTCGACAATAATAATCAAACTCATGAACAAGAGGCACATCACAATGACAAACTCTCTAGCGCGGTTGGTCTCCTAGATTAGGCATGGAGCCTCTTGCTTCATAGATATTGAGCTCTATCACATCCTCTGAGGCTTAAACAAAGAAGTAGACATCCAGACCAACCTAGCAACTCAATCAAAAGAGGGACAATGCGAAAAAAATGGGGAGGGGGGATACTATCTCCCTATCCCCTAATGTTATTGATCATGAATTGAGCCATTATCATATGCCATGTAGTTGTACATGTAGAAACTTGGAGGAAGCAATGGTTTATTGTGCATTCAAAGACCAGGATGGGTATAGGATGGCGTCGCATATGCCATCACTCCAACATCCCATTGTTTTGAATGCCCTGGGCACTTCTTCATGGGAGAAGGTCAGATAATGAGAACTGTTATCCCTTTTCAACCTCATCTAGAATTAGTGGAATCCATAGAGCTTGACATCATCAAGCCTAGTCTTAATGAGGTATAATACATTCATCCAAGTCCCCAATTTATTTTGAGATGGAATTAGTGATTGTTTGAAATCGATCCTAGGGTTTTTTAGTCTTGTGGTATTTCATAACCAAGTCTTAATATTTTTTGTTGCACTCTCAGTGAGAAAAAGTGTTCTTTACCCCATGGACTTGTTGGCATCTATATGATATTTTGGTCCTCTTATGTCCTCATATAAGCTCGAATAAGCTTGATTGTCGTAGTATCATGTTCAATTTATTGTTTTAACGACAAGGATAGGCATACTGCCATTTGGTTGTTCTTGATAATCTTTTATATTTTCAAGTTGGTATATCTTGGGTGTTATTTATCAGTGAATCTTGTCTTAATATGTTGGTTGGAGAGACTTAGGCCTTTTTTCTCTTGTCCTATGTTTAGAGATGTTGATTGTGGAGCCTGATCTTCCAGGTTCATAGATGTTTTGTTCAGCTATGTTTGTACCCCACTTTTATTATACATTCGTCCCAGTTGGGGGGTGCAGGGGGACATCATCCCCCCATGGGGGTTTGGGGGTAGCGCCCCTAAGAAAGAGGGTTCGGGGGAAACACCCTTGAAAGAAATTTTTAGGATGTTTGTTGGACAACAGTTTGCGTACCCATGGTATTGGGTGACCTATAGTATTTTCCCATGGTAATTCCCCTACAAAAGGAAAGTATTGTAATACGCCTATGTATTTTATCGTAGAATTGTAACCAATCTATGTGATTATGTGAGAGAGACTGTGAGAGTGTGAAGAGGAAGTGCGGTGGGGTTTCTACATGTTGTATCCCTACATTTTGTTGGATGGTATATTAATAATACAGGACTGGAAAATTTGTGTGTGGACGTATCCCATCTTGGGTGAACCACATTATATCTGTGCCTCTCTTGTAATGTGTTTAAGATTTGCATCTAGTTTAATTATTTAATTGTATAATTGTTATTACTCTGTGATCTTGTTTTTCTAACAAGAGTATTTGACAATAGCATTAAGCAGGTCATCTATGGGTGGAATTTGGGAGTTTCCCCTCTTGTATAGATCATTAACATAGAGGGAAATAATCGGTTATCTAATCCCATGTTTTAGATGAACCTTACTAGATAATCCAATGACCATGGATTTCCTAGGATGCAATGGGAAATGTCATAGGATTCATCATAGGCATGAGGAATACATAAATGAAAATAGGACCTCTATTCTTTCCCATTCCAATACAATTCAAATAAATGAGCACTCCACCGCCTTGCAAAATTATTCGGATATCATGGATATTGTTATGAAGTAGAGGAGACAAACCCAAGCTCATGAGGAAAAGTGTAGGACTCTCAACTTTACCGAAGATAATATCATCAAAGGAACTCATCCATCCATATCAAACCATCAACAATATTTGTGTTCCACTCCAATAGCCACTAAAGAAGAAGAAATGTTTTCCAACAGTTCAAAGACATGGAACTTGAGAACCCAGGAATGCATCAAGTTAATGGAGAGCCAAAACATGCTCACAACCAACACTTTTTCCATCAAAGTCATATCATGTTATGTAATCAATGTTTTTGTTAGGCATATTTTATCAAGTGTATACTTTTAGTAGTTGTATAGTTTTCTTTAAAAAGACCAATAACTCAGTTATATAGCTTTTTGTTTTTTGGAAGATGTTGTGTCCATGCCCAGAACAAATCTTGATTTTGCATTACTCTATTCTATAGTTTGGTTGCAGTCTTTTTAATACTAATTTCTAATCGTTGTTACTAAAAAAATAACCAATTCATCTATCATCTATTTATGCTAAGAATGAAGATGAACAAAAACTTGGATCCTTAGGGATTTTATCTTGTGCATTGAAACCACTATGAAAGTGATTGGATGATAATCAAATGATTAATTGTGTTTCCATCGTCTCTATTTTTTGTATGTTGATTCTTTTCATCAATGTTGCATCTCCTTTTCTTCAATAAATTAATCTACTCCATGTATTACAGTGCATGTATCTTCCCTTAGTTTCCTTGACTCATTTATGGAGTGGAAGATGTAACTAGAATCACTTTATGTCTCTTATATTAGAGGCAAGTTGAAATTCTACCATTGATCAAAGTACATTAGATATGCAACATTTGCTTGATGTAGTTTTCAATGTTCTCTTTTACTTAATTCGATTATAAAGATAAGGTGGTATGTAGAGATATTGTTGGAACAATAGGCTATGCAAGTTCATTACACCTCTAGATATTTTGGAGACAATCAATGAGAAATCAACAATCAATGAGTAGAATCAACTAAGCAATCACTTGATGGGTTGATTAGGTGGTTGATTGGACATTTGTCTAGTCGAAAAATTAGATCAAACCAATATAGTGGTGTGCAGAATAAGCAAAGTTTAAGAATTTTGCTATGCATTCTCACCAACTTGTGTGGACCTTGTATTCTTCATTTCAAGGGAGTTGGTTATATCTTGGTGCTAGAAGAGACGACCTTATGGGTCAGTATAACAAGTGAATTATAAACATGTGTGATATGTGTTGTGCATGGAAATAGGTTGGTTTCTTACATTATGTTTGGTTGTGCCTAAGTTTTAGCAATGTTTTTAGATGGCATCTATGTCTTGGAATACTAGCTCTTTGATCTACCTAATCCCTTGGTTCTCCAAAAAATCCTTCTCTTATGTCACATTTTATCTACCCAAAACCGATATGAACATCAACATTTCTAATCTCCTGATATCTAACTAGCATTGGATACCCCATTGGATTTCTTCATTGCCATTTTAGACCTTTGTTGTAATGTCCTCTTCCAATTAGGCCTTGAGGCCCAAAACCGCTAACCTATGTGATTCCTGTGGGTTCGAGCGGTTACTGACAGCTAGGGAATCAACTAAGGACTGATGCCATCCATAGAAGATCTAGGGCATCATCATTAGGTCAAGAAGGGCCACCGGGGCCAAAAGGCCACCTTCGTGCATGCCATCCAAGCATTATTTAATGATGCATGCACTCTTTAAGTCTCCATCCGCATGCATGCAAGTCAACGGAAAATTAGAAGATAAAGTGACCTAATTAGGTCAAAGATTAGGGTTTTCGCAGTTGAACATTATAAATAGAGGATAAAGCGAAAGGAGACTTCACTTTGGATTATGATTATTTTGGGAGCTCTTGGATAGCAGCACAGTGTGCCACACAGCAGCTGGGGTTGGAGACGGAGTCTTCAGCTAACAGGATTTCGGCAATGAAACATTTGTCCTAGTCTCATTCAGGGTAAGCCATACAGGTTTACCATTTGTTCTTACATTCATTCATAAGTTATCCAGTATATGGTATAGATCGTTGCAGGGACACGTGTGCAGCCGTAAGGGGAGGTTTTCAGCTAGAAAGCCCTAATCATTTTCTGGGCCTTCAGATCTCAGCTTTACTCTGAAACTCAGGCACCATTCTCATCATCAACATCATACTCCGGTCCCTAATGATTATCGGATCCGTCTGTGCTCATCCGGAGCAGTTATTATCAGTTTCAGGATCCATGGGGCGTGAGCAGCTATCTCTCTGGAGCAAGTCGCTATCCTGCCTAGAGATCTCAGAAATCTCGCATGTTCTAGGCATTCTCTCCGGCACGGGAAGGCTATCAATCCTGCAAATCTGCAACATCATCGGACACCTCCTTCACTGAAAGCGTCACCCTTTTCTGACTAGGGTTCTTGCTGTTGGGGGTTCATCGGAAGCAGAAGAGATCTGCCTATCTCCGATCCAATTCTTGGTGCTTGCATACTCTCTCAGGAGCAGTCTAGCCGACTTATCAGTGGTAAGTGTTCATTCTATCCCACAAACCCTAACCCTAATTTTTGCTATAAAATAGGAATTTTTGCATGGCAGTTTGCATGCCCAGTTGTATCAGCATATTTGCTTAGAAATAGAAAATATCGGGATTTGGGATATTACAGTGGGAGCTTTGGATTATGATTATTTTGGGAGCTCTTGGATAGCAGCACAGCATGCCGCACAATAGTTGGGGTTGGAGACGGAGTCTTCAGCTAACGGGATTTCGACAGTGAAACATCTGTCCTAGTCTTATTCAGGGTAAGCCATACAGGTTCACCACTTGTTCTTCATTCATTCATTTATAAGTTATCCAGTATATGGTATAGATCGCTACAGGGACACATGTGTAGCCGTAAGAGGGGGGTTTTTAGCCAGAAAGCCCTAATCAGTTGTTGGGCCTTCATATCTCAGTTTTACTCCGAAACTCAGGCACCATTCTCATCATCAGCATCATACTCTGGTACCCGGTGATTAGCAGATCCATCCATGCTCATCCGAAATAGTTATCAGCAGTTTCGGGATTCCAGGGGCATGAGCAGCTGTCTCTCAGAAGCAAGTCGCTATCCTGCCTAGAGGTCTCAGAAATCCCGCATGTACTAGGCATTCTCTCCGGCACGGGAAGGCTATCAGTCCTGCAAATCGACAGTTTCATCGAACACCTACTTCACTGAAAGCGTCACCCTTTTCTGACTGGGGTTCTTGCTGTTGGGGGTTCACCGAAAGCAGAAGAGATCTGCCCATCTCTGATCCAGTTCTCGGTGCTTGCATACTTTCTCCAAAGCAGTTTCGTTGGCTTATCAGTGGTAAGTGTTCATTCTACCTCACAAACCCTAACCCTAATTTTTCCTATAAAATAGGGATTTTTGCATGGCAGTTTGCATGCCCAGTTGTATCAGCATATTTGCTTAGAAATAGAAAATATCGAGATTTGGGATATTACAGTGGTATCAGAGCTGTTTTCTTGGCCAGCTGTGGGCTTAAGAAATGAAAAGTAGATGAATACAGAAGGAGATCCTTTTGCAACCTATAGGAGGAGGAAGAGTAGATACACAGAGGAATTTGAAGATATCCAACTAGAAGATACCAATTCAGACATGGAACAAATAGGTATACATTCGGATAGGGGAAAAGGAATGAGAGAAGAAGAGGATCGGATGGAGTTTCGCAGCTTGGTCTCTACATTGCAAGACTTATCCAAAGGACAAAAAGATGTGCTCAATGCAATCAACAGATTATCAGCAAAACCAGAAACAGGTCTCAACAGTACACCTCCCTCACCAGTAGATCGGGGATCTACAAGCAGCAGTGGAAAGGTAGCGTACACTAACATTCAGAATACTCCGCACATATACAACAGACCTTCTATTAGGCCTACCATGCCTCACTTCTTGGCAGATACAGTAGGGGGCCCAGTCATGCAGGTAGAACCTAGCGAGCCTTTTGGGGCTTATTTACAGGAGTACAGAAACTTAGGGGATGAGTTTCATGTTGCCATGTCTTTCTCAAATTTCTGCAACATGAAGAGTAGGAACAGGCCCAAGAATTTCAACAAGGGTTTCAGTCACAACTATGAGTTGCAGAAGACCTTGGGCAGGTTGACCATCCCAAACGTTGATGGGACTCATGGAGGATTAGCGAGGATATGGGTTCAAAAGTTGGATACCTATTTCCAACTCAACCCCATGACAGAGACAGACACCATTAAATTGGCTACACTTCACCTGGACGGAGAGGCTCACGAGTGGTGGTACCACAGATTGGTGACACTGGGTCACAACACCATCCATTCCTACGGTGAGTTCACTCAGAAGCTCATAGAGAGGTTTGACAGGAAAGATCCAGAGATACATTTCAGGGAGTTGGCTCAACTCAAATAGACCGGAAGTGCAGAAGCTTTCATATCAAAATTTCATAGGCTAGCCGTTATGGTAACAGATGTGTCAGAGAGCAGATTGACCATGTTATTCACTGAGGCCCTCACAGAGCCACTACGAGGATGGGTGAAAGCCTACAAACCCCTCACTCTGCAAGATGCCATTAGCAGGGCAAGAGATATTTAGGATTCAGTCCCAAAAAACAAATTCCCACTAAAAACCAATTTTCCTGTTAGGGACAAGGACAGGAAACCTTTCCAACAGGATGGGCCTAAGAAAACCTGGTTAGACGAGGACACTAGGAAAGACTTGAGAAGGAAGAAGCTATGCTTCACCTGCCAGGAACCATGGGTACCAGGACACAGGTGTGTCGGGAAGGCGAAGGCTCACTACATTGAGGTGTATTCAGACAGTGACGAGGACGACTATGAGAAAGAGGCCACAGAAGAGGAATCACACCAGGGTGATACACCAGAGGGAGTTATTGCTACATTATCTGGAGTACCAAGATTCCATACTCTCAGGGTCAGGGGAGTAGTATAGGGTCACAGAGTAGGAGTATTGATTGATGGGGGAGCCACCCACAATTTCATTGACTCCGCTTGGGTAGCCAAGAGAGGTATTCAGACCGAGAAGTTCGAAGGATTCATTGTAGCAGTAGTCGGGAACTCCAGCATGGAGTGCAACTACTGGATCCCAAAATTGAATGTTGCCTTAGGTAACTATCAGATAACAGACTCTTTTTATGTAGTGGATGTAGCAGATACTCATGTGGTATTGGGTGTTCAATGGCTTTATTCTATAGGGAAATACACTACAGACTACAGGGCAATGGAAATGGAGTTCCAGGGGCCAGATGGCAAACGGGTAGTTTTGAGGGGCATGAACACTTATCCCCCAAAACCGGTCTCGTCACAGAGAATGGAGGAAGTACTTCGACAGGATGATATAGAATGGGCTGCAGAATGTTTGGTCACCTTCAGGAAACCCCCAGAGACCAGCACACAACACCCAAGTGACATTCAAGCCTTGCTACAGAAACATGAAAAGGTTTTTTGGGACCTTCCATCAGGTAGACCACCAGACCGAGGTTTTGAACACATCATCGAGCTAGAGGCTGAGGGGACACAAGCAGTCATCACCACTCCTTACAGGCATCCCAAAAGATACAAGGATGAGATTGAGAAAACAATCAAAGAATTACTGGAGTTTGGATATATTTGGCCCAGTTCTAGCCCCTTTGCATCCTCACTAGTACTGGTCAAAAAGAAGGATGGTACACTACGAATGTGCATTGATTATCGAGCACTCAACAAAAATACCATTAAGAACAGGTATCCCATTCCTAGAATTGACGAACTCATGGATGAGCTTCGGGGAGCTCAATACTTCTCCAAGATCGATCTTCGCTCGGGGTACCATCAGATCAAGGTAAGGGACCAGGACATCTCCAAAACAGCTTTTCGTTGTCACTATGGTCAATATGAGTTTTTGGTCATGCGCTTTGGACTTACCAATGCTCCGGCCACTTTTCAGTCATGCATGAACCACACCTTCAGAGCACAGCTACGTAAGTTTTTGCTCGTATTCTTTGATGACATCCTGATTTACAGCAAAACATGGGAACATCATCTGAAACACCTCGACGAAGCATTGAGTATTTTAGAAAAACATTCGCTTTATGTGAAAATGTCCAAGTGTGAGTTTGGCATGAAGGAAATGTTGTATTTAGGACACGTAATCAATGCAGAAGGAGTACAGGTTGATATGGAGAAAATACGAGCTATCAGAGATTGGCCCGCGCCAAAAACAGTTACAGAATTGAGAGGGTTCCTAGGTCTGTGCACTTATTACCGACGGTATGTTAAGGGATTCTCCCAATTTGCAGCACCCCTCACAGATCTCACCAAGAAAGGGGCGTGCACTTGGACAGGCTTACCACATAAAACTTTCGAGGAGATGAAGGTTATTATGAGTTCCTGTCCAGTTCTAACATTACCAGACTTTGCACAACCCTTTGTAGTAGAATGTGATGCCTCAGGGGAAGGGTTAGGAGCAGTGTTGATGCAGAATCATCATCCTATTGCATTTAAGAGCCATAAACTGAAGAACTACGAGCGCCATTACTCCATATATGACAAAGAGATGCTAGCCATCCTGCATGCTCTCACAAAATTTAGACAGTACCTGGTGGGCAATAAGTTCAAAATCAAAACCGATCATAATAGCCTCAATTATTTCTTGGAGCAAAAGGAACTGAATGAGCGACAACAGAAATGGGTCGGCAAAGTACAAGCCTACAATTTTGAGATCGAGTATGTAAAAGGTAAGACTAATGTAGTAGTTGATGCATTATCCAGGCTTCCAGCCCCATTATCTCTCAGTAGTATATCCACGGATTGGAGGGCACTTCTCTTAGTGGAGTACTCCAAAAATAAATTCGCTTGCGAATTATTGGACGGGAAAATTCAGGATGACAGGTACAGGATTGTGGATGACATCATCTATTACAAAGATAGGATATACCTCGTTCCCGAATCCACATTGAGGAAAAAGATCATTTAGGCTGCCCACGATTCTCCTTTATCAAGGCATCAAGGTTTCTTAAAGACCTACAGGCAGATCAGAGAGAGGTTCTCATGGAAGGGCCTCAAGGGGGAGATTATGCAGCATGTCCGAGAATGTAGCATCTGTCAGTAGAACAAGATTGAGAACACCCATCCAGCAGGGTTACTCCAGCCACTGCCAATTCCAGAACAGAAATGGGAAAGCATCTCCATGGACTTTATTTCAGGCTTGACCAAGGTCCAAGGACGAGATTGTTTATATGTAGTAGTTGACAGACTGACCAAGTTTGCACATTTCTTCTCGATATCATCGGATTACTCGGCAGCTCAAGTAGCTGAGTTATTCTTCTGGGAGGTCTTCAGGTTACACAGGTTACCTAAGACCATTGTCAGTGATTGGGATAGCAGATTCACGGGTGCCTTTTGGCAGGAACTGTTTAGATTGGTGGGGACCGAACTGGCTACTAGTACGAGTTATCATCCCCAGAGTGACGCGCAAACAGAAATAGTTAACAAGTGGATCGAAGGATATTTAAGGAACTATGTGGCAGGGCAACAGCGAACCTGGATCAAATGGCTACACCTAGGAGAGTATTGCTACAATACTACTTATCACATGTCTATTAGGATGACTCCTTTTAAGGCATTATATGGTTACGAGGCCTTGGACTATGCAGATTTGACATTTGGAGATAGTAGGGCTCCTAAGGCTAAGGATTGGATACAGGACAGTCAGGACATTCTAAAAATATTAAAGGAGAATTTACAAACAGCCCAGAATCAACAAAAGTTGTATGCCGACAAGCACAGGATTGAGCGGAGCTTTGAGGTAGGGGATTTAGTATACTTAAGGCTCCAATCTTACAGACAGTCCTCACTTAAGAAGAAAGGAGCAGAGAAGTTAAAACCCCGCTTCTATGGACCTTACAGAATAATCAGGAAGGTGGGAGAGGTGGCATATGAACTAGAACTTCCACAGGAAAGCAAAATTCACAATGTGTTCCATGTATCTAATCTGAAGAAGACCCTTGGGCAACACATTGCTCCATCCACCGAACTGCCTCCCTTAGATGATGAAGGACTACTGATATTAATTCTCGAATAGATCATACAGACTAGAGAGAGGAAACTCAGGAACAGGATAATCTGAGCATACTTGGTTCAATGGAAGGAGCTACCACTAGAGGATGCCACCTGGGAAGGTGAACAGGTATTGCAGTATCCCAATTTGAAGTTGCTTGAGGACAAGCAATCTCAAGCGGGGAGGACTGTAATGTCCTCTTCCAATTAGGCCTTGAGGCCCAAAACCGCTAACCTATGTGATTCCTGTGGGTTTGAACGGTTACTGACAGCTAGGGAATTAGCTAAGGACTAATGCCATCCATATAAGATCTAGGGCATCATCATTAGGTCAAGAAGGGCCACCGGGGCCAAAAGGCCACCTTCGTGCATGCCATCCAAGCATTATTTAATGATGCATGCACTCTTTAAGTCTCCATCCGCATGCATGCAAGTCAACGGCAAATTAGAAGATAAAGTGACCTAATTAGGTCAAAGATTAGGGTTTTCACAGTTGAACATTATAAATAGAGGATAAAGCGAAAGGAGACTTCACTTTGGATTATGATTATTTTGGGAGCTCTTGGATAGCAGCACAGCGTGCCGCACAGCAGTTGGGGTTGGAGACGGAGTCTTCAGCTAATGGGATTTCGGCAGTGAAACATCTGTCCTAGTCTTATTCAGGGTAAGCCATACAGGTTCCCCACTTGTTCTTCATTCATTCATTTATAAGTTATCCAATATATGGTGTAGATCGTTGCAGGGACACGTGTGCAGCCGTAAGAGGGGGTTTTCAGCCAGAAATCCCTAATCAGTTGCTGGGCCTTCAGATCTCGGTTTTACTCCGAAACTCAGGCACCATTCTCATCATCAGCATCATACTCCGGTACCCAGTGATTATCAGATCCATCCGTGCTCATCCGGAACAGTTATCAGCAGTTTCGGGATTCCAGGGGCGTGAGCAGCTATCTCTCAGAAGCAAGTCGCTATCCTGCCTAGAGGTCTCAGAAATCCCGCATGTACCAGGCATTCTCTCCGACACGGGAAGGCTATCAGTCATACAAATCGGCAGCTTCATCGGACACCTCCTTCACTGAAATCGTCACCCTTTTCTGACTGGGGTTCCTGCTGCTGGGGGTTCACTGGAAGCAGAAGAGATCTGCCCATCTCCGATCTAGTTCTCGGTGCTTGCATACTTTCTCCGAAGCAGTTTCGTTGGCTTATCAGTGGTAAGTGTTCATTCTACCTCACAAACCCTAACCCTAATTTTTCCTATAAAATAGGGATTTTTGCATGGCAGTTTGCATGCCCAGTTGTATCAGCATATTTTGCTTAGAAATAGAAAATATCGGGATTTGGGATATTACATTTGTTTTAACTTATATTGACACCATATAACGATAGCGACACTAGTCATGAAAGATTCAACCATTGCATCTTATGTTATGCTCTCACATTTTCATGGAGAATGTTGAATATATGAGGATTCCCACCTCATTAAAGTTATAATAGGAAAGTGTCCCTTGAGCTGTAAAATAACCAATGAGAGCTGAGAGGAATGGTTGGTGTGGTGATAGTGGGAAATGCTCCTGCATATTACAAATTTTTACCTAATTGGTATTGGGGACTTAGTATTTTAGAATGTAATTTTGGGTGATAACAAACCCAAATTGTATTTAGATGCAATATAGCTTTGTAACAACTAGGAATAAATAACAAAAATACCACAATATTTATCATTGTTTACCTAAAAAGTTTGCTCAAAACCATCCTTTGGTAATGGCATTTTAATCATCGGTTAACCAAGAGTGTTTTTTTTAACTGAAATGGGTAATTTAATTAGAGTCATCAGTTGGGCCATGTCCTAATCAACCATCAATACAAGGATTCAACATTCTACATAAGCTTGATACATCTTTTCCTTTTTTAACAAAACAAAAAAAAACAAGACTACAGAATGGGACTCCACTTTGGATCTTCATCGTTTATGCCGAGAGCTCCTTCGGCCAGTAGGCAAGCCAAGTTTGCTTTTTAATCTGCTTCTTTGTTTGAGACATGCAGAATATGATAAAAGAGAGGTGAGGAGAAGTCTTGTAGCACATACCACAAAATTTGTAACGTCTTATTTAGTGTCAGATTGCTGATGATGTCATCTGAATTTAGAATCTTAATCAAAATTTTAGAATCGCCAAAAACTTGAATTTCTTTAATTCCCTTTCCTTGTATGATCTGGTAGGATTTTCGTAGCCCGAGGATTTTTGCGTGGTTGTTGGTTCTCTGCCCTAAACCCCAGCTGAAGCTATCGGCTCGCTTATCGTCCAGGGAGTATATAAATCCACCTGCTCCTGCAATCCCGAGATTTCCTTTGGAGGAACCATAAAAAAATATCGTTTCGTTTCCCTATGATTTCCACCAGACTTGAAAATCTACATCCTTATCTATTAAACGCCATCTTGGCTTGATGGAGGGATGATCAATGTTTTTTTTTCTATCTCAAAAAATATAGGTGCCCAACAATTTATTTTCTTTCAGGAGGAACGCATTGTCTGTCTTGAGAGGGTAGTTGGCCACTATTTCGAGAAGTGGAGCTTTTGCTTTGGCGGCCACCTTCAAGGGATGCTACAGATTGTTGTTGAAGATTTTGTCTTTCCTAGCAAGCTATACTTTCCAGCGTACGAATTTAAGGATTTCCTACCAAATTCTTCTCCACGTCAACTTGTTGTTGATTGCATGAGGATAACACATTTTCCAAGAGGAGAACATAATAACTATTGGGATATGCGATGGAAGTTTTACATTGAGGTCGTGGAGGGAGGTCATCCAAACATCCTAGGCAAATCTACATTCCACAAAAAGGTGGTCTACATTTTCAAGTGTTTGCAACACAATGGGCACCTGTGTGGGCTTGTGAAGCCTCTTTTTGACAAGTTATCTCCCGTTAGAACTCATTTATGCATTAGTGTCCAAAAGAAAAAAAATGATTTTGGAAAGACTTAGTGGATCCCAGACCTGTTTCCAAAAGGACGTTAGGTGTAGAGATTCTTGGTGTGATTAAATAATGACAAATCCCTACGAGACTATGTAGTTTCGTTTTTTCCCCCAACCCCACTTGTCCACCATTTGCACATGTATTGATGCCATACCCATGAGTTATGTAAGAAGGAGTTCCTTTTGAGCATGAAGTTGTTCTGGGAGTCGAGGAAGATTCTAGGACTGCCAATTTCCAGATGCATCTCAAGATGAAATGTCAGCAACTGAGTGGACCCCTTGTTGTTTTAACCAAGCTTGAGCTTCTTTGAAAACTTCAGAGTTGTCCAGGGGTGCTTTTCCCATGATTTTGTCTTGCCACAACAAAGTATTTTTCCCATTTCCAGGGATACAGAACAGATGTTGTTGAAAAAATTTCATAGGTTCCAAATTAGAGTCCCTTTGGAGATATTTTCAACATGTAGATTTCACAGAGTGGAGCCTATAAGGTATCTTTTTCTTAAGAATTGACTTACAGGGTGTCTGTTGTTTGAGAAGATATTCCATAGGATTTTTCCTCCCAAGGAGATATTGGCAAGTCCATGATCTCTTATATGCAGCCCTCCTTCTGAGATAGGGTGTTTAACTGTATCCCAACAAACTAAATGGCATTTTTTAAGATTTCCTTTCCCGCCTTGCCACATAAAATCTCGAATCAACTTGGAGATTTGATCTGTGATCAACCTTGGAGCCAGAAGGAATGAAGCCTGGTAAATTGGCAAGGAGGACATAACCGATTTCACTAGAATGAGTTTCCCAACACTGGTGAGCCAATATCCTCCCTAAGCTTTGATTTTTGTCTTCATTTTGCTCATTACTTCTACCCACAGAGAAGACTTGTTGGAACCCAGGGTTAAAGGGAGTCCCAGGTACTTGAGTTTTTCCCAGGAAGCATAGCCCGAGAATCCCAAGAATTGTGTTATTCGGAGAATAGTGTGTTTCTATGTATTCCAACCAAACACTATGCTTTTTTATTATTAATGAGTTCTCCTGAGATGCTGCAGAAGTCCTGGAGGATCTTACTGAAGGTATGGGAAATATTGATGGAAGCTCCACCTAACAGAAGGGAATCATCAACAAAAAAGGCATGATTGATTGGGTCTATTCCTTTCGAGAGCCTAATGCTTGGAACTGTCCCTTCTCTTTTTATTGTAGTCAGTTTCCCACTTAATGAATCTGTCATTAGAATATATAGAAGGGTGATAGTGGGTAGGCTTTCCTTATACCCCTCGAGGCTTGGAAGTAAGTGGTCGGTATACCATTCATTAACGGAGCTATCCAAGGCTTATCTATACAGTCTTTAATCAAGTTAACAAAGTCAAAACTAAAACCAAAGGACATAACAACTTTATAAAGATAAGAGTGCTTTACCTGGTCGAAAGGATTTTCCATATCTAGCTTTATGAGAATCCCTTGCTCTTGCCTTTGATAACTAGAGTGGATGTCTTCTTGCACCTGGATTACATTTTCTAGGATATGCCTTCCTTTGAAAAATCCACCCTAGGTGGGGGAAATGAGTTTCCCAAGTAGGGGTTTAATTCTGTTTGCTAGAAGCTTGGACAAAATCTTGTAAGAGGCGTTGCATAGCGAAATTGGCCTGAACCTATCAAAAGTGTCCGGGCTCACTTCTTTGGGAATTAAGGTGAGGAAAGTGGACTTAGTGCTTCCTCCCACTTTATATTTTTATTGAAAGCCTCTAATCATTCTCAGCAAGTCGGGTTTAAATATATCCTAGGAGATCCTATAAAAGTGTATTGAAAACTCATCAAGCTTAGGGGCTTTGTCGTAAATTTCTTCTTCTGTGAATGGTTTCGAGAGAGTTGAGTTTTCCTCCGTGCTGATTGTGAAAGGGATGTGAGAGAGAAAATAAGAGATGAATTCCCTAGTACCATCTTTTCCATATTTTAACAAATGTTGAAAGTGAGAAACTGCTGCCACTTTGATTTGCTCAAATCCTTTGAAGACAGTGCAATCTGAGGAGGCAATTTTTGAAATGTGATTTCTGTAAAGTCTTGCTCTATATTGTCTATGTAAGAAAGGTGCATTTTGGTCTCCTGCCTTTAGTCATAGGCGTCTAGACTTAAGTCTCCATAACTCTTCTTCTTGACGGAAGGAGCGGAACGTGTTAATTTGGGCAACTTGTTCTTTTTCACGGGTATATCAAAACGTTGGGTTCGAATAAATGACAGGTATGTTTTGCTATTACGTCAACTTTTCACGGGTATATCAAAATGTCGTGTTCAATTAAAAGTAAGTAAGTTTGTTTGTTTTTGTTCTCCTTTAAGAAGATTTAGACATAAATTTATGGGAGCTGATTTTTTTACTTTTAGGTTGATTTTTTGCCTCAATCCAGTGAATTTAATCTACAAAATCTGTAATTTTTGTTGTTTGTTGGACGATTTAAGCTCAGAAATAAAACCACGTGGCAGGCAAAACCTCTAACACCCACACTCTGTAAGATTTAGCAGTGTTTTTGAATGTTTTTGAAATTTCGTGAAGATTCATAGCAAAAAACTCGTAAAAACCAACCGAAAACAAAAGTAAAAAAGTCCCCTCTTTAGACAACTCGTAAATTTATGTTGAAGAAAATGAGTTGTCCAAATAAAAATTAAAAATTTAAAAAAAAATAATGGAAATGAGTGGATAACTCATAGTTGATGAATGGATAACCAGCAGTTCATGGTAGACAACTAGAAGAATGTGAGATACAAAATAAAAATAATATAAAAAATAACTGATACTTGATAAATGGATAACAAGAAGAATGTAAGTGATAACATGTAGTTGATAAATGGATAACAAAAAGAATGTCGGTGATAACATGTAGCTAGGCATGGATAACTCACACTTAACCGGTTTAATTAGAAGGATACGAGGAATAAAAAAAATTCCAAAATGTCTTCATAACTATCATAACTATTTATTAACCATTTGATCCCTATCTACGTGATCCAACCACAAACTATGTGGGTGTGCTAGTTTTTTATGGAATTTTCAAAACACACAAAAACATTGCTAGATTTTATAGAATGTGGATGTGAGAGTTTTTTTGTCATTGATTTTATTTCTGCACTTAAAATCATCCAACAAATAACAGAAACTACCAATTTTATTGTTAAATTTACCCAATTCATGTGGAAAATCAACCTAAAAAGTCAAAATCATCCCCAATTAGACTGATGTCAACAAAAAAAAATTGTAATTTATAATTTCTACTGTTTGTGAAATTATTTCTTATTATTTTTTTAAATAAATACGTAAACATCACATTTATGTGAGAAAAAGTGACTTGAACAAGTTAAAATATGATTAAGATATAGATTCCATATAATTTAATTTCTACGGATCAACTTTCAGTCTTATTAGCTTTTATCAATACATTTGGCCTTGTGGTATAACTCAAAGTGGGGTGTATTTCATGAATCCACGTGGTTTGATTTAATGGTGATAAGAACTTTGCATAGTGGAAATGTAGTTGAGTGGATGGCTCAAAAACGAAAACATGTGGGTTAGATGAATCTAATCTTAGTGGGCTCACAATAGAATCTCCTTTTCACTCACTTGCAGGGTCCACTATCTTGTCTCCCAAGAAAAACACATTATTGTCATACAGTCGTTGAGATGTGACATTATTGTCACATTAATACATTAAAGTCTAGTGGGTGGGACATTAATACATTAAAGTCTAGTGGGTGCTTTTTACCACCGTTTATATTTATAAAAATGTTTTTTAATAAGTAGTGATTTATGTTTTTTAAATCTTTTAGTATAAGTTTGTATATAAAAGCATATCATTTTTTTAAATCTTGTGTTTTGTAAACGAATTTATAAGTTTTTTTCAGTCGAAAAAAGTACATTCCTTGGTATTCATTGAATCAAAGGAACTTTTTACATCTTCTAGTGATATGCCAAAAAAACTGTTCATGTACAGCAGAAGTAATAATCAGTCCTACCTGTGAATATCAGCAAATACATTTTTATCTGCCCACCAATAACATGTGAATAATAAGTAAATACATAGAGTCTCATTACCCCCCCACAGAAACATAAACTCATAGCACTTTGGGTTCACTACCTAAGAAAACCCTCTCATAAGAAGACAATCGAGTACAGTCATCAATGTTCCTAAAGAACATAACAGGAACCCAAATACCTGATCCAAGGAGGGAGTGATACTCAAGTAATCAATAAATATATGTTCCACATATAACCTGTAAGTGTCTCACAAAACTGGAGAGAGTAAACAGAAGTAAATAGTGCAAATACTAAAAGATTTGTGCTGAGCTTTCTCCAATAATCTCATTCCCATAAAATTCTTTAAGTATGAGATGTCCTGGTGCCAAATGCAGTCCCTCCTTAGATAAGATATCTGCCCTCCTGTTATGTTCCCTATAAACATGACTGAGATCCACCCACATAAATGAGGATATGAGAATCCTAGTGTTGTGGCACCAGGCCTCTAGATTCGCCATATCCAGGGCAGATTCCATATTTTCCCACTTTATAATCACAGAGGAGTCGCCAAAGATATGTAGGTAAGGCAACCCAATGTCCTTGGCGACCCATAGTGATGCCCAAAGTGCTAAGAGCTCAGCTCTAGTGTTGGTACTTCTGCCACATCCAAGCTTGAAGGCAAGATGGTGATGACCATTCAGCCATATAATAAAACCTGCTCCCCCATCTTCTTTAGCGGCCGCACCATCAAAAAAAACCGAAGGGTACACAAGAGAAGGAAATTTCCCAATATTCCTGATCCTGTGATTTTGTAACAGAGGTGGCTTATAGGTCAAAAAATCATCATATATGGTATATATCAATCTATTCAAGTATGGTTCCTGTTCCTCAAAACATAATCTGTTCCTTGCCTTCCAGATATGCCAGACAAAAAAGAAAGGTAAATACAGTAAATATCCCTTCCTAGCAATCCAGCAGTTTAATATCTCCTGAAAAGTATGGCCACACCAGTCCAGGTTCACATTTAAAATACTGCTTAGACCACCAATTACCTCCTTCAGGAAATTACAGCTGACAAAAAGATGTTCTACCGATTCTGCCTCCTCCTTGCAGAGATAGCATCTATTGGGTCCATACCATCCTTTTTTCCTTAAGGTATCCCAAGTATTAATTTTTTTATTACAGGTGAGCCACACAAAACATTTGATCTTGAGAGGAATATTATAGAGCCAAATCTTCATCATAATATCAGTATCCAATGCAGATTTGTAATTTTTGACAATAAGATCATAGGCTTTCCTAGCTGTCACTATACCCCTCTGTTCATCAAACATCCAAAGCAATCCGTCTTCCGAATTATTAATCCTTATACCTCCATGAGTCAGACCAGCAACATATGAGGACCACTGTTCAGCCCAGCACCCACCCAAAAGTAGGTCCGAGGCAGAGTACCAATCAGTCCCATCCAAACTAAAACCATCCAGGTTTTGTGCATGTGCTAGATGAGTAATACCCAGATCAGTGAGATATTCCCTAAGTTCCTCTGATAAAAAATACTGAGAGTTTTGTCCGGCAATGGGATCAATACCAACTCTGATTTTTAATCCATTTCCCACCTTCCATCCCAGCTGACAGGTAATCCACCCAATGATTCTGATGAAACCATTCCAAAAATATGAGGTACCAACAATATTAAAAGACCGACCACGAATCCATTCATCCAGGGGTCTGTTCTTTAAATACTTGAGGGCAATAATTCTGCTCCGGATCCCAGTACCAGTAAGTAGAAGCCACAGACTCTTGAGTCTTAAAGAGATACCAAACCATTCCAGGTTCTTGATGTCCCAGCCACCAAATTCAATGGGAAGAGCAAGAGATT
Organism: Pseudotsuga menziesii; assembly: GCA_001517045.1. Classification (NCBI taxonomy): domain Eukaryota; kingdom Viridiplantae; phylum Streptophyta; class Pinopsida; order Pinales; family Pinaceae; genus Pseudotsuga; species Pseudotsuga menziesii. The sequence goes on along the minus strand of LPNX010386007.1, from coordinate 899,585 downwards.
CCCAACTGACCAGATGTGAAAGACTATGGTCTCCAGATGATCCCCAGAGAAAATTATAAATAAGTTTGCGCAGAGTATTAAGGATGGATTTTGGACAACGAGCCAAGGCAAACCAATAGACCGCCAGACCAGTTAGTACAGCTCTGATAAGTACCACTCTACCACCCAGTGATAGGTACCTGTAAGTCCAGTTTTTTATCTTTCTTTCGAATAAATGGATAATCCAGGTCCAATCTGAGGTATGGTATCCCAACGGTTTCTGGTAGAAACCCAAATACTTAAACCCCGCCATGATAGGATCCATTTTAAACGGAAAGAGTTCAGCAAGTTTCTCCCTGAAACCAATGTCAACATTCTGGTAGAGGAAAGATGATTTTAAAGGACTAATCACCATTCCAGAGTTCAGCAAGTTTCTCCCTGAAACCAATGTCAACATTCTGGTAGAGGAAAGATGATTTTAAAGGACTAATCACCATTCCCGATACCCCACAGAATAAATCCAGTGCATCTTTATAGGCCTTCCATTCATCAATGGTGCCAGCCCCAATGAGGATAACATCATCAACAAAAAATAGGTGGGTTATAGACAGGCTGGGTGAATACCGAAACCCCATGATCTTTCCATGATGTTGTGCATCCAAAATGATACGACTGAGCCCCTCCATAATTAGGATAAATATAAGAGGGGAGAGGGGACAGCCTTGTCTCAGTCCTCTAGATGCAGTAAAGAACTCAGAGGGAGTCCCATTAATCAATACCGCAAAACATGAGCCCGTAATACACCCCATAATCCAGTTTACACCCAACAGAGGAATACCAATCTGAATAAGCAGCAGCCTGATGAAAGTCCAGTTTGCTCTATCAAAAGCTTTAACCAGATCTAATTTTAGTACCAAGGAATCAGAATTTTTTATCTTGATCGAGTGCAGAAGTTCCTGGGTAATACCCACCGGTTCAGTAATCTGTCTGTCTTTAAGGAACCCAAATTGGTTGGCAGATAGAGAGCGGTTCAATATAGGCTTCAGTCTGTTAGCCGCAATCTTAGAAATAATCTTGTAGATCAAATTACATAATGAGATCGGCCTGAAGTCATCAAAGGTTAATGGATTTTCACATTTAGGAATCAGGGTCAAGAAGGTAGAGTTCCAAGCACCAGTAACTCTACCAGAACATCTGGCCTGTTCCACAGCATAAACCAGTTCCTCCCCCACCAGTTCAAAAAAGGCCAGAAAAAATTCAACCGGCCATCCATCCGGTCCTGGACTCTTGTCCTTTTTAAATCCCCTGAGCACAGCTTCAACCTCCGGGCCTGTAATGGGCTGATTAAAGCATTCTATATCTTCATCTAAAGTCATCTGAGGGAATAGTCTGACCACCTTCAATTGATCGGAAATATTTGAGTTCTTATCATCAAGAAATAAACTACTGAAGTGATTGACACCAAGAGCCTTCAGTTCTGAATCCTCAGTTATAGTGTTACCTTCTTGGCCCTTGAGTGACCAGATTGTGTTGGTGTTCCTCCGTGAAGAGGCAAAATGGTGAAAAAACTTTGTATTTGCATCCCCCTCATTCACCCACAGCGCTCTACTTTTCAACCTCAGAGTCGTGAGTTCGTGGGCCCAGTACTTATTCTTTTTCTCCTGAAGTGCATCCCATTTATGTCTGCTAGTAACCGATATAGTACCAGCGCCATCCAAAAGTAGTTCTGAGATGCCCAAATTGATATCCAAAATTTGCTGCCTCCTCTCAATGTTCTTAGCTTTTTCCCAGATCTTCACAGAAATCTTAAGTCTACTAAGCTTGAGAGTAAATAGCTCCATATGGCTACTTCCAGGCGAATCCAGTACATCATTCCAGGAGGACCAGACCAGATGCTTAAAGTCCTCCTCCATCAACCATGCTCTATTAAATTTGAAGGGCCTGCAAGGGGCATGCCTAAGAGGTCCCCATTCCAAGCAAATAGGATAATGGTCAGATACATCAGATGGGTAGGCCCAGGAACGGTAAGCAGAGAAAGTAGGCAAGAGAGACTCTGATATCAAGAATCTGTCCAATCTCTTACATATTCCCTCATCCCCAGACCGGCCGTTTCTCCAAGTGGGTGTACAAGAGTCCATCGTAAGATCCACCAGCATATTATCAGAGATAAGCTGGGAAAAGTAGTAAGCCAAAGGGTCCTGCCTAGCTTTATTCCCCCATACTTCAGAAGAAGATAATGTGAAATTTAGATCCCCAGCCAGAATTAAGTTGGGCAATCCCAACAGCCCTCTAGACACCAGGCTGTTCCAGTAGTTAGTCCGGTGTATATAAGGACCATAACAGTTTATAACTGTAAAAGACTCATCCAAACCTTTAAAGGTAGCTTTAAGAACAATACCAGCCAGTGATGTAAAAGCTTTACAACGAATCAAGTGTGGGTCCCAGCCCGCAAGAAGGCCCCCCGAGAGACCACAAGCATTATAAGTTGTATGTGAGGATATCATTTTTTTTATATCATATGTTAGTATTTGCCTATAGTAAAAAAAATGTGAAGTAGTTAATGATGACGATGGTTAATGATTAATCCTTTTGACAGAAAATAAAATAAAAAGATTTATTTTTATTTTTTTTAAATTTTATAAGTATGTTTACAAAGTTTAAAGAGAAGCATTCTTAACTTAGCATAGTTTGGGGAAGATAGAAGGTTAGAAAGGTTAGTGTTATAACAAAGATTTTGAAACTAAGACATGATGTGGGTGTACGAAGGGCATTCTAAGAGAAAAAGATTGTCATCCTCAACGCTCACAGTCTCGTAGAGATGACAAATCTTTTCATCCTATGGAGTTTAAACCCATGAAGACAAGGAAGATGAATAACAAAAACACTCATTTTGTCGTTTTGAGAAGGAAAAATATTACTTATTGAACCAATGAATTGAGAATTTGAATCAATATAAATAATTAAAAATAAAAATGTTTTATTTGTAATTTGAAAAATCATTGCTCTTCTTTGACATGGTCAAAGATGAAGGCCCACGAGGTAATGAGTAAATCCATGAAGAATGGGAAGATGAGTAATAAAGCTATTGGTTTTTAGGAAGAAGTGGATTAAAAAAGTTTTATTTGTAATTTGAAACATCATTGCTCTTCTTTGACATGGTCAAAGATGAAGGCCCATGAGGTAATGAGTAAATCCATGAAGAATGGGAAGATGAGTAATAAAGCTATTGGTTTTTAGGAAGAAGTGGATTGCTTATTTGAGCCTGAGAATTAAGTTTAGCATTAAATGTGTCAAATGGGTTTTTGGATTAATGCATTATGTTGTGTTTGAGAAAGAAATAATGTTTTATTTATAACATTACAGGTCTTATTTGACATGGTTAAATATTATCAATTCTTCCATGGTGGAAGGAGCGTGGAGGATCATCATTGATCTCAAAGGAAATTTAGAAACCAATTGCACTTAGGGTCTTGGAATTGCAACCAACAATTAAGTAGAGGCCTAGGAATTGCTACAAGGTCGTTAGACTGTCGATTCGACTAAGGTGCAAGCTATTTTAGTAGTCAAAGACTCGACAATAATAATCAAAGTCATGAACAAGAGGCACATCACAATGACAAACTCTCTAGCACGGTTGGCCTCCCAGATTAGGCATGGAGCCTCTTGCTTCATAGATATTGAGCTCTATCACATCCTCTGAGGCTTAAACAAAGAAGTAGACATCCAGACCAACCTAGCAACTCAATCAAAAGAGGGACAACGTGAAAAAAAATGGAGAGGGAAGGATACTATCTCCCTATCCCCTAATCTTATTGATCATGAATTGAGCCATTATCATATGCCATGTAGTTGTACATGTAGAAACTTGGAGGAAGCAATGGTTTATTGTTCATTCAAAGACCAAGATGGGTATAGGATGGCGTCGCATATGCCATCACTCCAACATCCCATTGTTTTGAATGCCCTGAGCACTTCTTCATGGGAGAAGGTCAGATAATGAGAATCGTTGTCCCTTTTCAACCTCATCTGGAATTAGTGGAATCCATAGAGCTTGACATCGTCAAGCCTAGTCTTGATGAGGTATAATACATTCAGCTAAGTTCCCAATTTATTTTGAGATGGAATTAGTGATTGTTTGAAATTGATCCTACGGTTTTTTAGTCTTGTGGTATTTCGTAACCAAGTCTTAATATTTTTTGTTGCACTCTCAATGAGAAAAGGGGTTCTTTACCCAATGGACTTGTTGGCATCTATATGAGATTTTGGTCCTCTTATGTCCTCATATAAGCTCGAATAAGCCATGGAATAAGCTTGATTGTCGTAGTATCTTGTTCAGTTTATTGTTTTAACGACAAGGATAGGCATATTGCCATTTGGTTGTTCTTGATAATCTTTTATATTTTCAAGTTGGTATATCTTGGGTGTTATTTATCAGTGAATCTTGTCTTAATCTGTTGGTTGGAGAGACTTAGGCCTTTTTTCTCTTGTCCTGTGTTTAGATATGTTAGTTGTGGAGCCTAATCTTCCAGGTTCATAGATGTTTTATTCAGTTATGTTTGTACCCCACTTTTATTGTACACTGGTCCTAGTTGGGGATTGCAGGGGGACATCGTCCCCTCGTGGGGGTTTTGGGGTAGAGCCCCTAAGAAAGAGGGTTTGGGGGAAACACCCTTGAAAGAAATTTTTAGGATGTTTGTTGGACAACAGTTTGGGGACCCATGGTATTGGGTGACCCGTAGTATTTTCCCATGGTAATTCCCCTACAAAAGGAAAGTACTGTAATACGGCTGTGTAATTTATTGTAGAATTGTAACCAATCTATGCGATTGTGTGAGAGAAACTGTGAGAGTGTGAAGAGGAAGTGCAGTGGGGTTGCTACAAGTTGTATCCCTTCAATTTGTTGGATGGTATCTTAATAATACAGGACTGGAAAATTTGTTTGTGGATGTATCCCATCTTGGGTGAACCATGTTATATCTGTGCCTCTCTTGTAATGTGTTTAAGATTTTCATCTTGTTTAATTATTTAATTGTATAATTGTTAGTACTCTGCGATCTTGTTTTTCTAACAAGAGTATTTGAAAATAGCATTAAGCAGGTCATCTATGGGTGGAATTTGGGAGTTTCCCCTGTTGTATATATCATTAACATAGAGGGAAATAATCCACTATCTAATCCCACGTTTTAGATGAACCTTACTAGATAATCCAATGCACCATGGATTGCCTAGGATGCAATGAGAAATGTCATAGGATTCATCATAGGCATGAGGAATACATAAATGAAAATGGGACCTCTATTATTTCCCATTCCAATACAATTCAAAGAAATGAGCACTCCATCGCCTAGCAAAATTATTCGGATATCATGGATATTGTTATGAAGTAGAGGAGACAAACCCAAGCTCCTGAGGAAAGTGTAGGACTCTCAAATTTACTAAAGATAATATCATCAAAGGAACTCATTCATCAATATCAAACCATCAACAATATTTATGTTCCACTCCAATAGCCACTAAAGAAGAAGAAATGTTTTCCAGCAGTTCGAAGATATGGAACTTGAGAACCCAGGAATGCGTCAAGTTAATGGAGAGCCAAAACAAGCTCACAACCAACACTTTTTCCATCAAAGTCATATCATGTTATGTAATCAATGTTTTTTTTAGGCATATTTTATCAGGTGTATACTTTTAGTAGTTGTATAGTTTTCTTTAAAAAGACCAATAACTCAGTTATATAGCTTTTTGTTTTTTGGAAAGATGTTGTGTCCATACCCAGAACAAATCTTGATTTTTCATTACTCTATTCTATAGTTTGGTTACGGTCTTTTTAATACTAATTTCTAATCGTTGTTACTAAAAAAATAACCAATTTGTCTATCATCTATTTATGCTAAGAATGAAGATGAACAAAAACTTGGATCCTTAGGGATTTTCTCTTGTGCATTGAAACCACTATGAAAGTGATTGGATGATAATCAAATGATTAATTGTGTTTCCATCTTCTCTATTTTTTGTATGTTGATTCTTTTCATCAATGTTGCATCTCCTTTTCTTCAATAAATTAATCTACTCCATGTATTACAGTGCATGTATCTTGCCATAGTTTCCTTGACTCATTTATGGAGTGGAAGATGTAACTAGAATCACTTTATGTCTCTTATATTAGAGGCAAGTTGAAATTCTACCATTGATCAAAGTACATTAGATATGCAACATTTGCTTGATGTAGTTTTCAATGCCCTCTTTTACTTAATTCGATTATAAAGATAAGGTGGTATGTAGAGATATTGTTGGACCAATAGGCTATGCAAGTTCATTACACCTCTAGATATTTTGGAGACAATCAATGAGTAGAATCAACTAAGCAATCATTTGATGGATTGATTAAGTGGTTGATTGGGCATTTTTCTAGTCGAAAAATTAGACCAAACCAATATAGTGGTGTGCGGAATAAGCAAAGTTTGAGAATTTTGCTATGCCCTCTCACCAATTTGTGTGGATCTTGTATTCCTCATTTCAAGGGAGTTGGTTATATCTTGGTGCTAGAAGAGACGACCTTATGGGTCAGTATAACTAGTGAATTATAAACATGTGTGATATGTTTTGTGCATGGAAATAGGTTGGTTTCTTACATTGCTATGTATGTTAGGTTATGTTTGGTTGTGCTTAGGTTTTAGGAATTTTTTAGATGGCATCTATGTCTTGGAATACTAGCTCTTTGATCTAACTAATCCCTTGGTTCTCCAAAAAATCCTTCTCTTATGTCATGTTTTATCTACCCAAAATCGATATGAACATCAACATTCCTAATCTCCTGATATCCAACTAAAGTTGGATACCCCATTGGATTTCTTCATTGCCATTTTAGACCTTTGTTTTAACTTATATTGACACCATATAACGATAGCGACACTAGTCATGAAAGATTCAACTATTGCATTTTATGTTATGCTCTCACATTTTCATGGAGTATGTTGAATATATGAGGATTCCCGCCTCATTAAAGTTATAATAGGAAAGCGTCCCTTGAGTTGTAAAATAACCAACGAGAGGTGAGAGGAATGGTTGGTGTGGTGATAGTGGGAAATGCTCCTGCATATTACAAATTTTTACCTAATTGGTATTGGGGACTTAGTATTTTAGAATGTAGTTTTGGGTGATAACAAGCCCAAATTGTATTTAGATGCAATATAGCTTTGTAACAACTAGGAATGAATAACAAAACAATCACAATAATTATCATTCTTTACCTAAAACGTTTGCTCAAAACCATCCTTTGGTAATGGAATTTTAATCATAGGTTAACCAAGTGTTTTCTTTTAACTGAAACGGGTAATTTAATTAGAGGCATCAGTTGGGCGATGGCCTAATCAACCATCAATACAAGGATTCAACATTCTACATAAGCTTGATACATCTTTTCCTTTTTTAACAAAACAAAAAAAACAAGACTACAGAATGGGACTCCACTTTGGATCTGCATCGTTTATGCCGAGAGCTCCTTGGGCCAGTAGGCAAGTCTAGTTTTCTTTTGCATCTGCCTCTTTGCTCGAGACACACAGAATATGATAAAAGAGATGTGATGAGAAGTCTTGCAGCACATATCGCAAACTTTGTAACATCTTATTGAGTGTTAGATTCTTGAAGATGTCATCTGAATTTAGAATCTTAATCATAATTTTAGAATCGCCAAAAACTTGAATTTCTTTAATTCCCTTTCCTCGTACGATCTGGTAGGAGTTTAGTAGCCCGAGGATTTTTGAGTGGTTGTTGGTTCTCTGCCCTAAACCCCAGCTGAAGCTATAGACTCGCTTGTCATCCAGGGAGTATATAAATCCACTTGCTCCTACAATCCTGGGATTTCCTTTGGATGAACCATAAAAAAAGATCGGTTCGTTTCCCTGTGATTTCCACCAGATTGGAAAATCTACATCCTTATCTATTAAACACCATCTTGTCTTTATGGAGGGATGATCACTGTTTTTTTTGTATCTCAAAAAATATAGGTGCCCAGCAATTTCTTTTCTTCCTAGAGGAACGCGTTGTCTGTCTTGAGAGGGTAATTGGCCACTTTTTCGAAAAGTGGAGCTTTTGCTTTGGTGGCCACCTTCAAGGGATGCCGCAGATTACTGTTGAAGATTTTGTCTTTCCTAGCAAGCTATACTTTCCAGCGTACGAATTTAAGGATTTCTTGCCAAATTCTTCTCCACGTCGACTTGTTGATTGCATGAGGATAACGCATTTTCCAAGAGGAGAACATAGTAACTATTGGGATATGTGATGGAAGTTTTACATTGAGGTCATGGAGGGAGGTCATCCAAACTTCCTAGACGAATCTACATTCCACAAAAAGGTGTTCTACATTTTCAAGTGTGTTGTAACACAATGGGCACCTGTGTGGGCTTGTGAATCCTCTTTTTGACAAGTTTTCTCCCCTTAGAACTCATTTATGCATTAGTGTCCAAAAGAAAAAAAATTATTTTGGAAAGACTTAGTGGATCCCAGACCTATTTCCAGAAGGACGCTAGGTGCAGAGACTCTTGGTGTGATTAAAGAATGGCAAATCCATGCGAGACTGTGTAGTTTCATTTTTCCCCCAACCCCACTTGTCCACCATTTTGCACATGTATCAATGCCATACCCATGAGTGATGTAAGGAGGAGTTCCTTTTGAGCATGAAGTTGTTCTAGGAGTCGAGGAAGATTCTATGACTACCAATTTTCAGACGCATCCCAAGATGAAATGTCAGCAACTAAGTGGACCCCTTTTTGTTTTAACCAAGTTCGATCTTCTTTAAAAACTTCAGAGTTTTCCAGGGGTGCTTTTCCCATGATTTTGTCTTGCCATAGAAGAGTATTTTTACCATTTCTAGGGATATGGAACAAATGTTGTTGAAAAAATTTCATCCCCCTTCAACAGAGGTTCCAAATTAGAGTCCCTTTGGAGATATTTTCGACATGTAGATTTCGCAGAGTGGAGCCTTTATCGTATATTTTTCTTAAGAATTGACTTACAGGGTGTTTATTGTTTGAGAAGATATTCCATAGGATTTTTCCTCCCAAAGCGATATTGGCAAGTCCGGGATCTCTTATTTGCAGCCCTCCTTCTGAGATAGGGCGTTTAACTGTATCCCAACTAACTAAATGGCATTTTTTAAGATTTCCTTTCCCACCTTGCCACATAAAATCTTGAATCAACTTGGGGATTTGATCTATAATCAGCCTTGGAGCCAGAAGGAATGAAGCCTGGTAAATTGGAAAGGAGGACAGAACCAATTTCACTAGAATGAGTTTCCCAACACTGGTGAGCCAGTATCCTCCCTAAGATTTGATTTTTGTCTTCATTTTGCTCATAACTTCTACCCACAGAGAAGACTTGTTGGAACTGTTAAATTTTCATATGCTAGGCTAGATCATTAGAATTTCATTTCAATTTCTTAACAAAAGCATATAAACAAGATCACTGAAAGATAGATGAAGCACAACCATACAAAAGGAACACAAAGATTTATCCTGGGAAAAACCCAACAAAAGCTTCCTCAATATAGATGCCCCAAAAGATAAAAGGTAAAACCAAAAAGGAGATCAAAGCCTGATCCTCCTCCTTCTCCAGCTACTCCTCTCTCCTCCACTAATGCACTACACAAGTGAGAGTGTGTGCCTCAAATGAGGAGCGCCGCACCTCTATTTATATTCATCTGTTCACTTTAATTATTCATTCCGACATGTAGGCTCGAGTTAGTCATGTAGGCTCGAGTTACACATGTAGGCTCAAGTAACCACGCTGGGGTGCTAATGACCCACCCTTACAATTAGAGGGGACTACCTCATAACTCTTATTAGTTCTTTTGATTAGAAGCATCCGGGTACAAAGTAATAAAATTGGTTCTCCCGGTAGGACCATCGAGGACCAAAAAAGATACATATAGAATATTCTTCAAAGTTACAATATTTCAACACTCCCCCTTAACGAGAAGGGTATTAGACAACAACATCAACAACAGCAATAATAGGAGAGAGAGAGAGAGAGAGAGAGAGAGAACATCATCAACATCATCAGGGTAACACATCTATAAATCATTGGAAGTTTTTCAACATCATGTAGTCTTCATATTCAATCTTCAGTCTTTAGCAACACTTTGACTGTCTTGATTAGCAACAACTTCTTTAGCATTTTGACCTTTCAAACAGCATCATCATCATCATCATATTCTGATCTTTCTATCAGCAATATCAGTAACATCATCATCATCATTTTGACCTTTTTGAACAGCATCATCATCATCATCATATTCTGATCTTTTGATCAGCAATATCAGCAACATCATCATCAGCACTTTGACCTTTTGAACAACAACATCATCATTATCATATTCTGATTTTGTGATCAGCAATATCAACAACATCATCATCAGTACTTTGACTTTTTGATCAACAACCACATCTTCAACATATTCTGATCTTACGATCAGCAATATCAGCAACATCATCATCAGCACTTTGACTTTTCGATCAGCAACAAAATCTTCAACACTTTGACCTTTCGATCAGCAGCAATATCTTCAGCACTTTGACCTTTCGATCAACAACAACTTCAGCACTTTGACCTTTCGATCAGCAACAACATCTTCATCATCGTCATCATCATACTTTGATCTTTCGATTAGAAACATTATCATCATCACACTCTGATCTTTCGATCAGAAACATCATCATCATCATACTCTGATCTTTCGATCAGAAACATCGTCATCATCATACTCTAATCTTTCGATTAGAAACATCATCATCATCATACTCTGATCTTTCGATCAGAAAGATCATCATCATCATACTCTGATCTTTCGATAAAAAACATCATCATCACATTCTCGACAACCGAAGTCACCATATTGATTACGGGATAATTAGTCCCTATCACTTTAGGACTAAGTCCAAGGATGATGCAATCCTACCACGTTCTCGAGTACCGAAGTCACTGGATCCATTCTGAACTGAGGTTCATGGATGATACAATCCTACCACCATCTCGATGACCGAAGTCACCGGATCCATTCTGAACCGAGGTTCACGGATGATACAATCCTACCACCATCTCGATGACTGAAGTCACCAGATCCATTCTGAACGGAGGTTCACGGATGATACAATCCTACCACCATCTCAATGACCGAAGTCACCGGATCCATTCTGAACCGAGGTTCACAGATGATATAATCCTACCACGTTCTCGAGTACCGAAGTCACCGGATCCATTCTGAACCGAAGTTCACGGATGATACAACCTACCACCATCTCGATGACCAAAGTCACCGGATCCATTCTGAACCGAAGTTCACAGATGATACAATCCTACCACATTCTCGATGACCGAAGTCACCGGATCCATTTTGAACCGAGGTTCAAGGATGATACAATATTTCCACCTTCTCGATGACCGAAGTTCACTGGATCCATTCTGAACCGAAGTTCAAGGATGATACAATCCTGCCACCTTCTTGATGACCGAAGTTCACCGGATCTGTTCGGAACCGAACTTCAAGGATGATACAATCCTGCTACATTTTCGAGGACTGAATTCACCGAATCCATTATGGACATATGTCCCGAGATGATACAATCCCTCTTCATTCTCGAGGACCGAGGTCACCGGATCACTTTAGGGAAAGTGCCCAGGGATGATACAATCCCACTTCATTCTCGAGGACCGAGGTCACCGGATCACTTTAGGGCAAGTTCCCAGGGATGATACAATCCCACTTCATTCTCGAGGACCGAGGTCACCAGATCAATTTAGGGAAAGTGCCCAGGGATGATACAATCCCACTTCATTCTTGAGGACCGAGGTCCCCAGATCACTTTAGGGCAAGTGCCCAGGGATGATACAATCCCACTACAACATGACTACTCCCCCTTTCAGGGAAGGTCTTTCCAAACCACACCAAGCTTGTCTCGAAAGTGTTCGAACTTTACCTGAGATAGAGGCTTTATCAGCATATCATCATCTAAACCATCATCATCTACATCTTCAGTATGTGAATACTGAAATATCACCATCTGTATCTCCAGTATGTGAATACCAAAAGCATCATCATCTATATCTTCAGTATAGAAATATTGAAAGCATCATCATCTGCATCTTTAGTATGTAAATACTGAAACATCATCTATATCTTCAGTATGGGAATACTGAAATCATCATCATCTATATCTTCAGTATGGGAATACTGAAATCATCATCATCTATATCTTCAGTATGGGAATACTGAAACATCATCATCTCTATATTCAGTATAGAAATACTGAATCACCATCATCTGCATATACAATATGTAAATACTGAAACACCATCATCTGCATCTTATCTCGTATGTAGAACTACCGGATTTCTATGTGTTACGACGGAACACGGGGTTATCTATCATCACAACTCTGGTTATCACATAGAATCATTGTAGTATGCATCTTCAGGTCAAAGAGACATGATATTAGCTTCTGAATCCATATGGATTCATAACTTAGCAGGGCAATCTGCTATGTATTCTGCTTCAGCCGTGCTACGAGAAACACTGGACTTTTTCCTGCTAAACCATGAACTCATAGTAGACCCCAAACAAAAGCATCTAACTGATGTGCTTTTTCTGTCTGAGATACTTCTAGCCCAATCTACATCTGTATAGCCATACATAATGGTATAGTTTAATTGGTTATTAATGTATACAAAATGGTATAGTTTAAACAAAGAATTATTGTCATTAATTTTTTTTTTTTTTACAGGGACGGTTAAAATTTATTTAGATACTGGAAAAGAGGCTGCTAGGGCCCTTACATTGCAAATACGTTCCACTTAAACTGATATTCATCTCCAATTTACCACACCTATCCTTAAAAACCAAAACAGTAACTCAATCCATAGTTTTAGAGCGTGGATCTGTCTACAGCGTTTCGATCCTCTTCTTGCACGCTGCTCTTCTTCCAAATCCTGCAAGTTCGCGTGACTGGAGGAATGCAGGGGAATTAATTCAAATGACTCTTTCTATATTCAGGAGCCTTCCAGTAAACCACGATCCAAGCTAGTTGAAATTCCTGTCTGAGATTCACATCTCTGAGCTGCACATTCTGTCTGTTTGTCAAACATTTTGAACCTTCAAATGCTGATAAAGGGCCCATGAGGTGAGACCGGCCTGGCAGCCTTAGCTTTAGGGGATCAAATGATATGAGTTTTCACCATTGACCATTAACCGAATCTTTCTCGGTAGAGTGCCACTATTAGCCTCTACATCTGCAAGGTTGTTTAGGTTCCTCAGAACATGATATACCTTGTAAATTCTGAATTGCGGCAGAAGGAGAAGGACTCTCCTGTGAATTTGGGCAAGATTAATATCCGTTGGGGCCTTCTTAGTGTTTAAAGCATTGACAACCAGTCTGGAGTCACCTAAGATAGTAAGCTTCTAGATATTTAGCTTCCCAGCTTGATTTAGGCCTTGCCACGGCGCCAGATATTCAGCATGATTGTTGGAGGTGTATCCTAGGCCCCATGCATAGGTCAGGTGAATTTTGCCAGAGGGCTCAAAGAGGATGCCTCCTCCTCCAGCTTGACCAGGATTCCCTTTCGAGGCCCCGTCAAAGAAGAGGCACCATTCATCAAGGGTTGATCTCCACTTAATGAATTCCTAGTCATCCAACCTGATTTCCCAGTTTTTCTTTTGAGGAGGATTGATTGCCTCAGTGCTTTGCTGGTTCGGATTGAACTCCTTAAGCCAACTCTCTTTTTCAAGAGGGAGGGTAGTCGAATTTCTGATAGAGGGATTAGTACTTAAGGCTTCTGAAAGCATAGACCTGGCTTTGATAGCCACCTGAGAAGGTAGCCTACCCTCCTCCTTGAAAATTCTGTTGTTCCTCTCCAGCCAGATCTTCCAACAAAATTTTTTTGGGGTCCACATCCAAACGAGATTGAGGAGAGAATTTTTGTTCAGGTTGAAGGGAGAGAGGGATTTCCAGCTGCCTATTAGCTCTGTTACTGAGTTTGGCAGTCTGAAAGAGACGGAGCCTAAGAGAAGCCTCCAAGCTTCTTTAGTAAAGTCACAGGTAATGAAAAGATGCTCCGTGGTTTCTTCATCCCTGTTACACAGAGGGCAGCGGGAGGGCCCTTCCCAGCCTTTCCTCTTTAGGGTTTCGCTGGTCAGAATGTTGTTGTGGAGCAAAGTCCATATGAAAATGTCTACTTTGGGTATTGAAGGGAAGTTCCAGAGAGCTTTCCACGGACCAGGATTGGTAGGGACCCAAGGCAACTCCAAAATAGCAGAGTAGCCAGCAGCTCCAGTGTATTTCCCCGAGCCTGAACCCCAACCTCGCTTATCTTTGGATCTGGCACTGAAGGGGGACTTCCCTTGAAGGAAATCTAGTAGTGTTGAAGCTTCCTCCTCAAGCTCACATGGATAGTCTCCTAGATTCCAACATTTTCAGGATTCATCGTTGTTACATGAGGAGATATCCCACAGAGTGCTGCAATTTTTAGACTGAAGCCAAGCTTTGATGTTTCCCAGATCGAATGACTCTTTGAGTGGTTGATCCCCAAGGATGGAATCCTCCCAGATTCTAATTTTTGCCCCATTTCCCCCGTTTCCTGGAATCCACGTGAGCCTAGAAGTAAAGTGAGGAAGGGCCCTTTTGCAGAGAGAGAAGATCGGGGATCCTTTCTGCACTTTTGTAGGCTTCTCGAGACATCTCTCCTTGTCTCCTGTGAAGTATTTTTTCCGTATAATATGCTTGCTCCACGTTCTTTTCCCAGTGATCATATTCCATAGAATTTTTCCACACATGGCTAGGTTTTGGGTAGCCACATATCTGATTTGGAGACCCCCCTTCATCTTTGGCTTCGTGACCTTGTCCCAGCTCACAAGGTGAAGCTTCTTTTCACAGTTTCGACCACCTTCCCAGAGGAAGCGCCGCAGCAGTTCATCTATTTTGTTTGTTATGGTTTTTGGGGCTAACAAAACAGAGCATTGATAGATCGGGAGACTGCTAAGGACAGAGTTCATCAGAATAACTTTACCTGCTTTGTTGAGCCAATTTGCTCCCCACGCATGGATCTTATTTTTTAGCTTGTCCAGAAGGGGAAACCAATGGGCAACTCTAGGTGAGGTTTTAAAAATAGGGATGCCCAGGTAGGTAAAGGTATCCCAGATAGTAACGCCTCCCATTCCCAGGATTCGAGATAACTCCAGCATTTCTTGGGGAGAGAAGTTCCAGCCGTAGATCTTACTTTTTTGAAAGTTTATTTCACTTCTGGAGCTGTCCCTGTAGTAGTCAAGCTCTGTTTTAAAGTTCCTTGTTGTATTAAGGTTGGCAGCTCCCAGCAAAAGGGTGTCATCAGCAAACTGGGCGTGGTTTACCTCCTTGACCTTGGGGACAATTCTGATGCCTGAGAGAGATCTATTTTGGAGACATCTGTTCAACTGGAAACTTAGAACGGAGGCTTGAATGAAGTAAAGCACCAGGGAAAGGGGACATACTTGCCTTAAACCTCTTGAGGCCTAGAAGAAGCTGGCAGACCATTAACCAAAGGAGCAATCCAAGGGGCTGATATGCAAGCTTTGACCCACTCTATGAATTTCTGATTGAACCCAAAGTTTCTCATGGCTGCCAGAAGGAAATCGTGCCTGACTCTGTCAAAAGCATTTGCCAGATCTAGCTTTACTACCATACCCTTCTCTTTTTTCTTGCAGTTGGTATGAATGGCTTCTTGGACTAAGATAATGTTGTCCATAATCTGTCTTCCTCTCACGAACCCACCTTGATTTTCCGTAATTAACTTAGGCAGGATTCTTTTGAGTCTGTTGGCCATTATTTTGGTTATTATTTTGTATCCTGTATTGCACAGGGATATAGGCCTGAATCTATTGAAGTTCTTGGCCCCTTTTTCTTTTGGAATAAGGGACAAGAACGAAGTATTGGCACTGCCACCTAGTTTGGTACAGGTCTGAGACTTCTTGATCATTCTGTACAGGTCATTTTTTATAATGTCCCAGCATGATATATAGAACCAGGCTGTAAAACCATCTGGCCCAGGTGCTTTATCAGGGTTCATTCTGAAGAGAACTTTCTTGATTTCATGTATACTGACAGGCCTATTCAGCATTAGATTGTCATCATCATTGATCCGATTTGGAATTTCAGATAGAGGATAGGAATTCGGGTCTGCTTGCTCCAGGTCCGGGCCTGTGTAGAGATTTTTAAAAAAGGAATGCGCTGCCTCCTTAATGCCGCTAAAGTCCTTTATAACTTGGTCTTGCACCTAGATTTCATTAATGGAGTTGTAAATTTTCCTAGCTTTGGCTTGCTTGTGAAAGAATGAAGTGATTTTGTCTCCAGCTTGAAGCCACAGCGTCCTTGATTTGACTCTCCAGTAGGATTCCTCTTCTCTGTATGCTTTGTGGTACTTCCTTTGTAGCTCAGCTTCCTGGTTGAGCAAGGCAAGAGTAACTGGAGATTCTTCCAAGACCAATTGATGCCATTCCAACTCCTTCTGGATTCTTTTCCTTTCATCCGGGGGAGAGCTTAACTTTTTAGCCCAAGCTTTCAGATCAGCTTTAAGTCTTCTGAGCTTTCCTTCCCAAACATAAAATGGGGATCCATAGATCGGTTCATTCCAGGAATTGGTCACAATGTTGAGAAAGCCTTCCTAATTTACCCAAATTGGGCTAAACTGGAAAGGGATAGGGCCTAAATTTTCCCCTGGAGAGATGGAGAGCGAGATTGGTTTGTGATCAGAGGTATAATGCAGGAGAATCTTGGAGGTCGCCATCAGTCCCAGGGTAAGGAAAGAGGAATGGATAAGGAACCGGTCTATGCGGGCAGCAATGTGACCAGGTCCTGTTCTTTTGTTGGACCATGTATACTTTCCTCTGTCAGGAATTATATCTTCAAGTTCCCAATCCAGCATCAGGTCTTCCACCCACTCTCTTGCAGTATCCCAGACAATTGAACCTCCTTTTTTTTCGGCCAGAGCGAGGGTTACATTTAGATCTCCAGCCACTACTAAATTTTCAGGATTATGCTGGTTGAGAAACAATTTTAAGGAATCCCACCACTCTTTTTTTTCAATGTATGAGACCGGCACACACATGTTGAAAATGCTTACTAGATGGCCAGATTCTTTATGGAGCATTTTTGTAAATAAACAGTGAGTGGTTCTTCCTTCTTCTACTATATCGAGCTTTGCGGAGTCCCAAAAAGTTGCTAAGCCCCCCGAAGCTCCTCTTGCGCTCACAGCCCTACCCAGGCCTTTCTTCCAGAACGAGTTACTTACTCGGAGGAGAGCATCCTCCTCCATTTTTGTCTCCTGGATTAGGAGGACTTCAGGCCTCATTACTCTTACTAAATCCCTTATCGCTTCTTCTTTTCGAGTGTTGCCTAGTCCTCTGCAGTTCCAGGATACGTATTGCATTATTAACCTGGATGAGGGGGTTGGCCCCCTTTCGGGGTTTTTCCAAGCTTCATCCCCGATCTGGTATTCATCATTTCTGGAATTGTGTGCTGTGAGCCTTGAACCACATCCTTGTAGGACTGCTCTTCCCTTCTCTTCTTCTCCGGCTTCCGTCCACGCTTTGGCTGATCTAGTGTACCTGACGGACTGCTTACCTTAGTATCTCCTTCCTCAAAGGATTCAGCTCCTGTTTCTGAGCCCAAGCTAATGTGTTCCTTTAACGGACTGGAGGCAATAAGAAAAGGGATTGGATCTATTGAGGCTTGAGGCACCCTAGCTTCTTCAACTTCAGGAGCGTTAGTGGGGGTTTGAGCTGCATTAGAATCTCCCTAGGGAATAGTCTTGGAGCTGCCTTCCTTTGGGGGTTCCTAGACCGATTTCTCCTTGCTTTTGACATTGTTAGTGGTTTTCCCTTTCTTTACTCTCTGCCATCCTTCAGCATCTTCTTTCCCAGCGGCCATTTTGGGACAGTGTCTTTGGAAGTGGCCATGCTCTTGGCAATTCCTGCACTTGAAGGGCAGGTGCTCATAGTCCAGCTTCTGGTAATGAGTCCAAGATCCAACGGTTAGTTTTACTGCCTCAGGAAGGCCAGCTTCAAGATCGACTTCAACACAAATTTTGGCGCAGGTGTATTGTCCCTTGTTATCGGCTTTTTCAATGAAACGTCCGACTTCATTCCCTATTCTCTTCAAAGATTCGAAGTCCCGGCAATGCACAGGAAGGTTAGGGAGTCTAACCCACACCAGCACTTCTTTGGGTAGATCGACCGAGGGGTCAAAATATGGAGTCCATTTGTTTAGGTATAATCCCTGCCTCCCCATGAAATAGGGGCCATTTCTAAAGATTAGGTCTCGGTCTTCTTCTGAGATGAATTCAAAAATAATGAACCCTCTCCCAACAGGGTAACAGGTAACTCCATGTTTCAGGTTGGGCTTCCAATTCCTTTGTATCCAGTCATCTGTAGACTTGGTGGAGGGCCATAAGCCCATAAAATGACCCACGAGGCCTCGCGTAGCCAACGCCAGAGCTATCTTCATTGGTTTTTCTTCAGGAAGGGCGATTTCAGGGATTTCCTCCAGCTTCTTGATGAATTTCGGAATCTTCGGAAGGGAGGTCTTCTTACCTCTGCAATTGATGAGCCTCCGAATGGCATCCTCATTCGAACTCAAAGGGGGGGGGGGGGGGCCTCGCCTCCCCCAGGTGCCGCCATGTCCTCTCTCACTTGCTCGTAGCAGCTTCCAACCCTAGCGCGCGCGCCCAAATTTCCCCAGTTTTTCTTCCGTTGTAAAAGTCTTGTCATTAATTATTCATCACTAATATTATTAATATTATTTCTATTATATTATTATTTAATTAATATTTTCAATGATAATTGTCCTTTACTATAAAGCATAGAAGATTAACAGTATAATTATATGAATTATTGAGTCAAGTAATTATCGATGGGATTAACCGAAGATTAAGAGAGTAATAATATGAATTAGAAAGGATATTTAATTATTTACTAAACAA
>LPNX010386007.1:859995-880251 GCA_001517045.1 Pseudotsuga menziesii | reverse complement strand
GTATTCTAGGAAAACCTCAATCCATAAGTGTCCTTTTGTGCGCCGACATAAGGAAAGTCGGCACTCGGACGGAGAGGTGCCATTCTGGTGTATAACAACAAGATAAGATAATATTGCATTAAAATAATAATTGTCGTTAATTATTTCCAGGTAACACATCGGATCTACATTGGATAACATATTTATGACATCCACCACTACCAACCGGAAGGTCAATAATAATAACTATTAAATTATTATTTTATCCAAACATATTTAATGTTTAAAATAGTGAGTGGGACTAATTATCATCCCACCATCTCGTGAAGACCCCAAATGAATATATCGAAAATTGTTCATGAATGAGCTGTCAACTCACTCAATTAAATTTAATTGACCTTAATGGCATTTCACTGCAAGACAATATGTACAAAATATATATATTACTTTATTATACCTTGAAATTTTAAACATGAAAGTGATTAAATGTTTTGGCGAGTTGTGGGATTTGATAGAGGTGATGGAATAAGCATGAAGGATTCTGAAGGAGGAAAAGGTATTTAGGAAGGTTTAACGGGAGTAAAAGCAGGGGGGTTCTTTTGGGAGAAAAATAATAGGACTTAGAATTTGGAGGTGAAAGGAGGCACACCGAGGAGGGGGTTAGCTCATGGATTTGAGGAGGTGGGAAACTTAAAGCAAGGGGGAAAATTGAACTATGGGTCGATGGATCCTAAACTATGGAAGGTTGTTATTCATATTATTGGTTTGTGGGCTCGGGGGTTAGGAAACTTGTTGGTTTCCTAAGGCCAACACGACAAGCTGGTCAACAAGGTGGTTTATTGGTTTAGTCACTAAGGCTTGGTCGAAGGGAGATTCAGAAAGAATAAAAAACAAATACATAAACTACCTACAACCCTATATCCCTACATTAATTAGGTATTCTACTTTGACAAATTTCACTATTCAGTTGCATTTATAAGTGATGATGCATAAATAAATCATTTGACACACAGAAACTTAAACCTAACTTGATGTAAATAGAAATGGTTATTTTTTATTTAAACCTATCTTTGAAGGAGTTGCGTACATTGAATTTGACCTAATGATTGAATTAGCGTCCTCTCTAAAGGAAGAGCACTACACTAGTTTTATGACTAGCTTTATCCACCATTAGAAATTATACAAAGTGTCTAGAAATGGTTTATATGGATTGTTTGATGGTTTTTTTAAAGTGAATAATTGCTTTCTGACTTTAAAATTTTATCAAGAGAGGCCTCATTTGGTTATTGTGTACATACAATACTAGTCTCTTTTGGTAAAATGTATTGAATAATTTGTTTTTGTCGACAATTACAATAAGTTTGATCAAGTTATACATAAAATGTTTTTTAATGAAATTGAGGATCATATGGATTGATGTGTTATATTTGTATATAAAATATTCAAAGAAGATCACACTTATTGTGAAATATCCATCTTATTATTAATTTAATAGAATTCAATTTTATAAAGTTGAAAGAGATTAAAATTATGTTTGAATTTATTACAATAGTAATATTCTAAATATATATTTGTTATTTACTTGTGCTTATATAGTGATGATAAAAATGTATGTGGAAATATACCTTGAGAGAGAGAAAAGATTATAGTCATTGGTCTTGTTGGTCCTATGGGTAAAATGGGTTGTTTCTCCACCTTTACGGTACACCTTGGTCTTGTGGGTATGGAGGTCGACTTACCATCTTGTTCTGGCCCCTTTGGTTAACTTATGGTCCTTCATCTTCTACTTGGTCCTAGAGCCCTTATTGTGTGTGGTACCTTGACCACCTTTGGTATGATGAATTAACCTTATTACTTTTATTGTTTTATTGTTATGTGACTACATGACCTTTGGTACCCTACTCTAAGTGTACTGGACTTTATTTTATGTTTTATTATGGTAACCACCCTAAAACCTAGGGTTTCCTAAGTGACCATTCTAGAAGACTTGCCAACTTTATATATTATATTCATAACTTCACTCTTGGAGTATCTTGGCATGAAAGAAGTATATATATGATCTTTGTTGGATGCATCATAGGGTTATTGTTGTTGTAAAGTTGAGTACACTTAAAGTATGGTACCAAAAATTCATATGGTACCTCTTTTAGGGATGTTAGACTTGTGTTGTGAACTGTGATCTCCAACCAGGGAGTTGCAACCGTGAAATGTGAAGCTAAACCATCAACACTCTAACTATCTCTCTCTCTCTCTCTCTCTCTCTCTCTCTCTCTCTCTCTCTCTCTCGGTATGTATTATGATATATTGCCCTTACAGTGACAAGAGGTGACTCAAAATTTCTTGTATAAGGAAGATCCAAACTAGATCTATCTAGCATTACTATTGTTCTTTAATTAATGTTCATTAGTTAAACTTGACGAAATTTTGGTACAATTTATGTTATGTACATTGCAATTGATAACTCATCTCAAGGACCAACTTTAACGTAGTGACTAGTGGAGTGTTAAAGTTGAAAGAGATTAAATTATGTTTGAATTTATTATAACAGTACTTTAGAATGTAGCTTTGTTATTTCCTTCTGTTTATACAGTGATGATAAAAATATATGTGGCAATATACCTTAAAAGAGAGAAAAAATTAAAGTCATTGGTCTTGTAGGTCCTATGGGTAAAATGGGTTGTTTCTCCACCTTTAAGATACACCTTGGTGTTGTGGGTATGGGGGTTGCATTATCATCTTGTTGTGACCCCTTTGGTTGACTTATGGTCCTTAACCTTCTAGTTGGTCCTAGCACCCTTATTGTGTGTGGTACCTTGGCCACCTTTGGTACGATGACTTAACCTTATTTCTTTTATTGTTTCATTGTTATGTGACCACGTGACCTATGGTACCCTACTCTAAGTATACTCAACTTTATTTTATGTTTTATTATGGTACCTCTTCTAGGGTTGCTAGACTTGTGTTGTGAAATGTGAACCATGCTTTGCGACCTGGGGGCTCCAACCGTGAAATGTGAACCTAAACCATCAACACTCTAAGATCTCTCTCTCTCTCTCTATCAAGGTGTGTCTTTTGACAGCTTGTCCTTAGAGTGACAAGAGCTGACTCAAAATTTCTGAGTGTAAGGCAGATCCAAATGAGATATGTCTAACATTACTATTGTTATTTAATTATTGTTCATTAGTTAGACTTCATTGTAATTTTGTTATTGTTTATGTTTTGTACATTGGAATTGATAACTCATCTCAAGGACCAACTTTAACGCAATGACCAGTGGAGTGTTAAAGTTGAAAGAGATAGAAATTATCTTTGAATTTATTACAACAGAATTTTTCTCGATGCAGCTTTGTTATTTACTTATTCTTATACAATGATGATAAAAATATAACTTGAGAGAGAGAAAATATTAAATTCATTGGTCTTGTAAGTCCTATGGGTAAAAGGGGTTGTTTATCTACCTTTACTGTACACCTTGGTATTGAAGGTATGGGGGTTGCATTACAGTTTTGATGTGACCCATTTGGTTGCCTTGTGGTCCTTCATCTTCTACTTAGTCCTAGTGCCCTTATTGTGTGTGGTAGCTTGGCCATCTTTGGTATGATGACTTAACCTTATTACTTTTATTGTTTTATTGTTATATGACCACATGACCTATGGTACCCTAATCTAAGTATACTAAACTTTATTTTATGTTTTATTATGGTGCCTCTTTTAGGGTTGCTAGACTTGTGTTGTGAAATGTGAACCGTGATCTCCAACCCATGAGCTCCAACCGTGAAATGTGAACCTAAACCATCAACACTCTAAGATCTCTCTCTCTCTCTCTCAAGGTATGTCTTCTGACACCTTGTCATTATAGTGACAAGAGCTGACTCAAAATTTCTGATTGTAAGGAAGATCCAAACCAGATCTATCTAGAATTACTATTGTTCTTCAATTATTGTTCGTTAGTTAAACTTCATTGTAATTTTGTTACTGTTTATGTTTTGTACACTGGAATTGATAACTCATCTCAAGGACCAACTTTAATGCAATGACCAGTGTAGTGTTAAAGTTGAAAGAGATGAAAATTATGTTTGAATTTATTACAATGCCCTTGTTGTGTGTGGTACTTGGACCACCTTTGGTATGGTGACTTAACCTTATTGCTTCTATTGTTTTATTATTATGTGACCACATGAACTTTGGTACCCTGCTCTAAGTGTAGTACTCAACCCATAGGGTTATTGTTGCTGTAAAGTTGAGTGAATTGGAATTAATAACTCATATCAAAGACCAACTTTAACGCAGTGACCAGAGGAGTGTTAAAGTTGAAAGAGATGAAAATTATGTTTAAATTTATTTCAACAATGCTTTTTTGGATCTAGCTCTGTATTAGAGTCATAAATTATTCTTTAGGTACTATTTTCCGCATTCATCACCTAACCATTCATGGAAAACAATAACTATAAACCTCACTATTGATTCAAGGGAAACTTCATGAGAAATACATGGGTGAGTTGTGATCTTGAATGATGTTTCCCATGGTGCAGGAAGAACCAAACAGGTATTTGTCATATCTGTCTTCCTCGAGCAAGGGGATTTTATGAAGAAAAGAGGAAAGTGAGACATCCAGAAGGTCTACAATAGGTATATCAACTAGATTTCTAAAGATCAGAAGAAAAATCCAAAGATGCATGCAATTTTTCCTCGCTGAAGGGGGGTCATGTTCTTATGAAGATGAGACCATAGGTGACATCGAGGTTCCCTTAAGTTACAAACATATAGTGAAATAATGGGTACCCAAGGACCTTCCTAAACTAAACACATATTTTTTTGTGAATGAGAGGATATATCGAATTGCACCATCGTCATTACATGGTTTGGGGTTGTTTTGCATGGATGACATAATGGTCGGTTACGACGGATGTATTGAATTGATGTAGTATGTTGGACCATGTTACAACTACAAATATCGGATGCGACTGGTCCAATATACAAGAATTATGTGCAAATAAGGATTGTATGCAAATTATTTACAGTTGAAAGACAGGGATCAAAATAAAGGAGCGGTGGTGTACAATGACAGAAAGCCAAAAGCTACAGGGAATATTATGGGTTTTATAAATAGTACACAACCAGGGTCTACACTTAAGCAACTCAATTACATATTTGAGGGGCGTGAAGAAAACCGTATTTTTGTGTGTGCCATTAAATCAATAGTTGCAGGGGAAGATTTGCTTATTAATTACAATTTGAATCGAATATATACAAAAGTGGTCACTATTGGAGATGTATATCTAACAATTTAACCAACCTTTAATTACTGAATCTAATATCTTATGTATTTTTTGGTAGTCTATTGTTCATTTTCATTAAAATTTTCTATATTTAAGACACAGGGTAGAGATCAGGGCATCTCCCCAGTAGTTGATCAAAGGAGTACACCATCATCGAGGCAGCAAGTATACATCATTTGAATTTGTACAAATATAATATGAACAAAATGTTTATTTGTTGTGTTTTTTCATGAGTATATCGTTCTGTTTAGATAATGTTATCTATGTTTTTTGTTGCAGGGTAGCTCCCTACCACTAGTTGATCAAACAATCCTGCATCGAGGAAACATGTATACTTCATTGTTATTTTACTACTATAATATGCACAATATGTTTTATTATTATTTCTTTTCATCGGTATCTTGGTTTCATTTATATAATGAATTAATATTCATCACAGACAAGTGATCAGAGCATCTCCTTGACAGTTCATCAGAGGAGTAGAACATCCTCGAGGCAGCAGGTAATCATCGTTATAATTTTACTATTATAATATGTGCAATATGTTTTATTATTAGTTACTATTCATGAGTATATTGGGTTCATTTTGATATTAAATTATGTGTTTTTCGTCATAGGAAAGTGATTTTTTTTGTGAGTACACTATTTTATTTTCAATATTGTTTTATACAATTAATTGTTGCAGGGAAGTGATCAAGGAAAGTCCCCAATTGTTGATTAGATGAGTACACGCTCATCAAGTCAGTAGGTATACCTATTTCTAATTGCACAAATATAATATGACCAATATGTTTTTCATGTTAGGTATTTTCTTGTGTATATTGCTTTCATTATGAAAATGTTTTCTACATTTTTGTTGCAGAGTGATGATTGGGGCAAGGGCCCATCTTTCGATCAGACGATGCCATCCTCGAGGAAGCAGGTATGCGTAATTGTTATTTTTTAAATCGAACATGAGAAATATGTTATTTTATTATGTTGTTTTTCTCAGTATATTGCTTTCATTTTAGTAATGTTTTATATATTTTGTTGGAGGCTACTGATTCAGCATTTGATCTGGCATCAGATAAATCAATTGATATTGATGTGGATGAGATCATGCACGATGATGACATTGGATCTTCTCTAGACCCAATTAAAATGATAAAGAAGACCTTAAAAAATTAACAAGGATATCCTTCATATGTTATTCATTCATTCATAGACAAACAAGATTAAAGCAAAGGTGGACGTTTTGGTGAAGAGATCTAAGGCCTTGACAGTAAGTTGTAATATCTTGAATTAGAAGAAAAATTCATTTATGATTTTATAATTTGTACTTGTATATGATTGTGAATTAACAATTTTTTTGTATGTACAGGATTTTTTGTGCCCACACTTTAGTGGTGAGGGTGGTGTTGGTATTAGCGATGCTCATGGAGAGTCGTCACATGAGCATACGACTCCACCTACGTCACATGTGTCATTGTTGTCGATTGAACATTTGGCAACACAATCTGGAACACCCCTGATTCCATATGTGAGTGAAATCGCTAGTGATCGGCGCACGCCAGATGGTACAGAACAAGGGGTCGATGCAAAGATTAGAAGTGATAATGCTCAAGTAACATTTCCAGGATATTCATGTGCCACTAGAATGAGTACACTAGAGACAATATTTTTGGTGGACAACAATCTTGTTCCCTTAAAGATAGAGGAGATCCTAGGTATTTATACATTGTTTAACTTATTTGTAATTTGATTGTAATATTGTCAAAAACATTGTTTTACAACTAATGATGACATGATCGTCTTGTAGGAAATGATTTTTTTTATAAACATATAAATTATCTCTAATTGGATATATTTGGGCCCACCATCCACACAAGGTGGGATAAACAAACAAACAAAAATAGAATACGAGCTCACTAATCTCTTGGTTGGCCTGTTCGACAGTGAGACCTTGAATAGAGCGAAGGTCCTAAAGAAGGTTCACAAACATATTAAGATTGTGAGGGACCAATTTAGGGTTCATCTAGAAAGAAACCGTAGGTATGAGCGCCTTCCAATGATTCCAACAAGAGAGTGGAAATCCCTAGTAGAAGATGGAAATGAGAGGGATTTGAGAAAAGAAGGAAAGGGACCACCGGGCACAAGAAGGTATGCAATACTTTCAGCAATGTAATTATAAACCTTACTATTATTAATTTTTAGATCAAATTTGAAACATGTAATGTATTTCAACATTTTCATAGGTTGTCATACACATCAAAGGCCACCAAGGCCAGACAAGAAAAAAATGGACAACAAAAGCTTGAGCCTGGTAGTTATTCCAACTTGGCAACACAAATTGTAAATATAAAAAAACCAATATTACATCCACGAAAAAAAAATGCAACTTATTTTTTCATTTTATTGAAATTTAAAAGGTAATTTCATGACATTATGCAAATATGCAGGACGATCGATTCAATGAAGTGCCCACATAGGAAGACATGAAGATTGGCTTCCAGCATGGCTTTGGAGCTGTTGTTGAACGTCGAAAACATTTCTCTCGGAAAACATAGTCTTATGGTGATCCATATTGCACACAAGTATATAAAATCAATAAAGTTTATTTAAGAATGATTACTTGTGCAGTCTATTGGTTATAATTATTTGTAATAAAATAATGACTCAATTTTGAGCAAGAAATCTAAGATCCACCTAATGTCGAGGATGGAGGACAATCTATCGAAGGTCATGCTTCGAATTCAGGTAATGAATGAATTCATATGCTACAATTTAAAATTTTGCATTGCAAATGGTGAATATCAATGGTACCTTTTCATTTTTCAACTGCAGAGAATGAAGAGGCTCATACTATACAAGATGAGCCTATATAAGGACATGAAGTACATGGTGTGGCCACAATAGTTAAAAAACACCTATGTAATATTTTTTTAATGAAAAACGTGTCATTATAAATTCATAAGATAACAATTTAACATTTTTACATTATTGCAGCAAATCCCAACCCCTTGCAGCAGCATCCACATCGCGAGTACCCTATTAGGCAGACAGTACGACAAGTTGTAGATGTGACAAGAACTAAACGACAAGTTGTAGTAGATGAGTTGCTTGCTGATTTTATAGAAAGAAAAAATCCAAGAAAGAAGTGACTTAATAAACACTATCTATACTTATTTTTTATAATAAATTAGATCCACATTTATGCATATAAATTTAATAAATTTTTCTAGTACATGCATTGGGTATGGGGAATTGAGAGCGATGTGAGTGAGAGAGGGGCCATAAAAGCTTCTTCCTTCATGTGGTTGGCCATGTTCAGTACAGAATAATTTATTGGCGTCGTTTAATCTTGGAACATACCTCACTCGATCAAACAAATCAACATCAAAGTCAATTTTGACTTCGTTGCTGCTCTGAATCGAGGAAGGTTTGCTCCAATATTAGACGTATCAAATAAATTATTCTTGAAACCAATTGGAGCTTGTTCATGAGTGTCAGTTTTTCCTATCAATTTTTTAGTTTTTTCTCATCAATTAAATCCATGTTTGAATCCAGGATGATGAGAGGATAGTCCAAAAACAAGGTGACGGGAAGTATTGTAAAGGTATGTTGGTATTCTCATAAAAATGCATCTTAGACTATTAAATAATGGTACAAATATGGCTTGTATTGACTTTCTATATATTTATGGAGGTTGAATGATTTGGCACTACAGGTACTACACAAACTTAACAATGGTTGGGATGTGATGAGGGGAGGTATGTTGTTTCCAATTTCATTCGAGATTATGTTCATGTTATGTATATCATGCCATATTATGTTAATGTTATGTATTTCATTCCAGATTATGTTCATGTTACTCTGAATCTCACAACTCATGTACAGTTCCACGCCCATGAAAGTAGAAGTGATTTTAACCAAAATCAAGTATGTAGTAGGCATATACTATTTCGATCTTCTTCCTTATATTTTGATGATAAAAATATATGTGGAACACATGTAGAAATATACCTTGAGAGAGAAAAGTTTAAAGTCCTTGGTATTATTGGTCTTATGGGTAAAGGGGGTTGATTTTACACCTTTATGGTACACCTTAGTCTTGTGTGTATAAGGGTTATCTTAACTTCTTTTTGTGATCCCTTTGGTTGGCTTATGGCCCTTTATCTTTTACTTGGTCCTAGCATCATTATTGTGTGTATCTTTGGTATGATGACTTTTATTTTATTTTTTTATTGTTATGGACCATATGACCTTTAATACCCTATTCTAACTCAACCTAACATTATTTTATTTTATTTGGTAACAACCCTAAAAGCTAGCAGTCAGTGGATTGACCCTTCTAGAAGTATTGTTAATATTATAAATTCAAGTCATGAATTTCATTTTGGAGTGTGTGTTCACAAGAGAATATTGAAGATCTGATCTTACACATGCTCTAGGGTTTTCTCAAGAACATCATTCCCACTAAAAGGGCTCCACACACATATGGTCCACATCATCTTCAACAAATGACCACATAATGGGTCATTTGTGCCACCTAGTGCTCCAAGGCACATATCATTGCTCCAATTCCCAAAATGTCATGTACTTATTTCCATGTCATCAACCTTAATTAATTCTTTTCCATTAATGGCTTCACATCAATGACAACCATGCTCAACAAACTCCATGTGTGGGCATTTTCAGTTAGCCTACGGGCATTTTTATTTTCTAAGGGGGCATTTCCTTAAGCCACTTCAATGATGATCACCAACATATAGGCTTCAAGGGTAAAATTTTAACACTTTAAAGCATAGTTTGATATCATTAAAACTCTGAAATATTGGAATTGTGTTCATGTTGTACTAACATGTCTCATGCAATTTATATAATGTCTATAGTGTTAAATGCTTGCACGGTGTTTGTTAAATGCATGCACAAAACAATAAATTTGTGCATAGTGTATGTGATTATCATTATAAATTCCCACACATTGTATGTTAAATGCATGCACAACCCAGTAGTTAGTGTTAAATGCACACAGTTCAATATTTGGTGGCAAATGCCCACATATGTTTGTCGATGGCTTGGATTGCCATTTATTCTGAGGATATATGAATATAGAATGTTGATATGTGCATCTAACCATATGATTAGTTTGTCCAAATAGTCTCTAAGGGTGAAGTTATAGGTCTACCAAAATGTGGTTCGAGGAAATTGACTAAAGTATTGGAAAATTAGTCTATGTTTCCCTAAGAAAATGTTTGCCATATCTCATAGGTTAATGATAAAAATTATATGAGTATCAGGCTATATATTGTTTAAGTTCTTATCTGACCATGGTCTTAGTTTTCCTAAAGAGTGCTTGAAGACAAAGTTATAGGTCTTCCAAGATGGGGTTTCAGGTTGTTTTGCTCAGTTCAGTAAAATGCACGCCTAGGTCAGAGGATGTCGAGTCTGAAGGTGAAACCATTTTTTTTGTGCTCCATTAGATGTCTTACATCATCTGGTATCATTTCTTCATTATTTTGGTGGAGTAAAAAATCCACCCCAAAGATGGCATAATTTGACTAAGTATAAAATTTGTTGTTAAAACTGGCTAAGTGGCCTCAGGAAAATGCATGTCATCCTCTCTATTTGAAGGATTGATTTATTCTAAGGATATATGAGTCCATAATGTTGATATGTTCATATAACCATATGATTATCTTGTCCAAACATTCTCTAATAGTGAATTTATAGGTTTCCAAAATGGGGTTTCAGTCTATTGACTAAAGTATTGGAAAATTAGTCTAAGTTTCCCTAATAAAATGTCTGCCATATCTCATAGGTTAATTATAAAAATTATATGTGAGTATATAGTTGTATATTGTTGAAGTGTTTATCTGGCCATGGTCTCATTTTTTCTAAAGAGTGCTTGAAGACAAGGTTATAGGTCTGCCAAGATGGGGTTTCAAGTTGTTTTGCTCGGTTCAGTAAAATGCATGTCTAGGTAAGAGGATATTGAATATGAAGGTGAAACCAATTTTTTTGTGCTCAATTATATGTCTTACATCATCTGGTATCATTCATTTATTATTTTGGTGAAGTAAAAAATCCACCCCGGATATGGCACAATTTGACTAAGACGTATAATATCTACTGTTAAAATTGGATGTTGATATGTGCACTTAACCATATGATTAGTCTGTCCAAACTATCTCTAAGGGTGATGAATCTAGATATTATCCTTACACCATAATCTAAGACATAAAATCCATTCTTAGTGTGTTAAACTTTAGCAATAATGAATGCCATTTGAGAATGTAGGCTATAGGGTAGTAAAAGGACATGACTCATTTTGTTGAGAGATTCCAAAACCTATTAGCAGTAGGTAGCTACCATTAGTAAAAATGGATACATCATTGTCAAGGGTAGGCCCTGCAAGGTGGCTGAAGTATCCACTTCAAAGACTAGAAAACATGGTCATGCAAAGTGCCATTTTGTTGCAAGTGATATTTTTTATGGGAAAAATCTTGAAGATATTGTCTCATCTTCTCATAATTTTGAATTCCCTCATGTTAATCACAGTGATTATCAGTTGATTGACAAATATGGGGATGGATGTTTTAGTCTATTGGCTAATAATGAAAACACAAAGGATGATACTAGGATCCCTTTTGATGAACAACTATTTACCCAGATCAAAGACGGTTTTGGAGAGGGGAAAGATCTTGTTCTCACTGTGATGCATGCAAACACGATTACTAAATTCCCAACAGAGAAAACCTAATACCCTAAAACACCTATCAATAAATACCTTTAATACCCTAATACCCTAAGCATTAAATACCTAGGAAAATGGTGACACACGACAGGCTTTGCCAAGAAACTAGACCTCATAACCCTACATGTTGAATTCAAGGTATTATACAAAAGGGAAAATCCCTCGAACAAATGAATGACATCCCACATACACCTCAAGCAGACCTTCCCCATCATTCTGTTGACCATAGCCACGAGTCATTGACAAGCATAGTTGGGCCATTACTGCCCGTTGGGAGAATAAAACTCGATGTTGTTGGGCTTACTACGAGAATAAGAAACATGTACAAATATCAGGCTTTTCATTTGATTCAAGTACTGCAAGCAAGTCAAGGTTTTATCACTCGAACCACGGTCTCGAGCATCACTTGCTCGCTCTTGGAAGGGTAACCTAATCCATTTATTTAACCTAATATTGAATCCCAATAAATGGGTAAATAACATATCCAAAACAACGACATACACAAAGTCATCATCAGTCAAGTGCATGATTACACAGGAAATCTAAGAAAAGTCAATCTCAATCAGGTGCATGCATTAAACCTATAAGTCACAGATATACCAAGGAAATCTTTGCCTTCTTGAGATCCTTTGTGTCATATTTAAAGTGTTTAGGGTTTGAATATCGATATTTCAATTGGGCGTCCCATTGAAATGGGGTATCCCTACTCTTGTAGATAATTCCCTCCTCTAGATCTTCGTCGTGTCTCCGTAGAAAATTCTTCAGATAAGGATTCGAAGGAGTTGGTTTGTTGTAGAGCACATGTTGAATTAAATCCTGACGAAGGAGCCGGTTTTTTGTAGAGAGATTGTGTTGAATGTGGTGTAATCGAATTTTTTTTGTTATGGTTTGTTATTGTTTTGTATTAAGTTATTTTATTATATTGTTGACATTGTGAGGGATTAGGATATGTTACCACATGACCTTTGGTACCCTAATCTAAGTGTACTCGTCTTTATTTTATGTTTTATTATGGTAACCACCCTAAAACCTAGGGTTTCCTAAGTGACCATTCTAGAATACTTGCCAAGTTTATATATTATATTCATAACTTCACTCTTGGAATATCTTGGCGTGAAATAAGTATACTTATGATCTTTACTTGACACAGCATAGGGTTATTACTGTTGTAAAGTTGAGTACACTTAAAGTAGGGTACCAAAGTTCATATGGTACCTCTTCTAGGGATGTTAGACTTGTGTTGTGAACCGTGATCTCCAACCAGTGAGCCTTAGGAAAACACATGTCGTCCTCTCTATTTGAAGGATTAATTTATTCTAAGGATATAGGACTCTATAATGTTGATTTGTGCATCTAACCATATGATTAGTTTGTCCAAACAGTCTCTAAGGGTGAAGTTATTAGTCTGCCAAAATGGGGCTTCAGGAAATTGACTAAAGTATTGGAAAAATAGTGCATGATATGCTTATGAGTGATTTAGTTATTAGACCAACATATTTCAAAGAGGAATTACTGTCTTAGGAATTTTGTAAGAGTTTATTCATATGACTTATTACATGCTACTGTTAAAACAACCAAACTCATGTTTCTTGTCCTTTGAAGGGTGATTCCTTTCAGTTTTTAAATACATGGGACTGTTTATTTTTGCACTATGTTAAGGATCAACTATAGCCTCCTTGCGTGTGAGTCCACCTAGGACTATATGAATGTTTAATTTTATTTCAAACTTTGAAATATATAATATAATGATTTCTTTTTGGAAAAAGAAAATGATGGGGGTCCAAAATACATACAATATTTAGGGAACAACGTGCTAAGTCATATCGATTGCTAATGTGCGTTTCTAACCCTATTCCTAACCTTTCTTTCTCAAGGTATGTCATATGTTCCACTGGTGACTTGTCCTTTCAGTGACAAGATCTGAACCTAAAATTATCCGAGTATAAGGGTGATTCAAAATAGTCCCACACCAACATTATTATTGCTCTTTGTTAACTGTTTTCCTAGTACTGTTATTACTACTTTATTTCTTGTACATTGATATTAGTTTAGCTTCATTATAATATTGTTATTGTTTATGTTTTGTACATGGAAATTGGTAAATCATCTCAATGACCAATTTAACACAATGAACATTGGAGTATTAAAGTTGAAAGAGATGAAAATTATGTTTTAATTTTATTACAATAGTATTGTTTTGAATCTAGCTTTGCTTCAGTTCTTTCTCATGCATGAAAGTATAAAAATTTTCATTTTCTGCATATCAAACCCTAACCTAACCAAAACTTTAACTTTTTTAAAAATTGAATATAGCATATGGAGTGGCTTGACATAACTAAATCATGTTCAATATTTAGCTACATAACTCATCCTATTTATTCCACATTTACAAAGTTGTGTCTTCTGAACAACCACTATTCCTTTAATGGAAAGAGGTTTCCGGTTTATCCCTTGTAAATATTAAGTACATTTCAAGTAAGAAGGCACCTTTTTCTGGTGAGAATGTCACAATGTATGAATCTCTATTCCCACCTTTTTTAGCTGTAAATTATCTGCAACATCCTCATTTATACACATATTTCTTGTTTGCAATATTCACGTACAACTTGGTGATAAACATTAATCTGTTCTCTTTGGAAGTTGCATAAGCAATTTTGTTAGTGACAACAAGCATATTCATTTGGGCCTTTCAAATGGATTTCTCCATCTTTTAACATGGAATGGCGAGGTATATTATGTACAGTTTCTAGTAAAAGATACCATAGATTTTTCTTTGTATGTATTCATATAAACTATCTCTAGTTAATACTTTTGATTCATCATTAACCATATATTTGTCTTTTATTGCCAGATTGTTGATGCCTAGAAATTCGCAGGCAACAACAGCAAGGGATTCTCCCCAGTCAACGTTTCCAACTAGCCCGTGACTGTTTGGTGTAGGGAATCCGTCTGGTTTGCGGTCCGGCTACCGTAGGTCAAGTAACAAAAACAAAGGGTTTACCGGTTGCGACCCGGTCCACCATATATATTTTTGTATTTTTGACTTTAAGTATGATATGCAAGTGCCTATCTAAGACGCAGATTGATAAAGAATGCAAGGAGTGGTCACAATGTGATGCGTGTTGATGAAATTGTCATTGATGCCAACATGGACTTGATGTCATTGGTGCCACCACGTTGCTGAAGATGTTGAAGAAGCCCAGCTGATGTTGATGAAGACCCACAAGTTGGTCATGAAGCCCCCACACACTTAGATGTGTCATTTGATGTTTTTGGAGCCCCACTGCTTGCACTTGATGTAGACCTTGATGAAATTGTACCCTTCAGGCCCTTGAAGTCATTATAGTTCTAGAAGAAGGTTGATGATGATGTATGGTCTCCCTTGTGGTTAAATGGCGTGATGAATCTTGGTTTCCACACCTATTGATTGAAGAATTTCTTTATATAGTATGTCGGCCTAGAAATAGAATATTTTTTATAGTATGTCGGCCCAGAAATAAATAAAAAATTATGTCGGCCCCATTAAAAATACAAGTCGGCTCAGTCAAACAATATAGCAAGTCGGCTCAGGATTAAAATAAAAAAATAAAAAAAATAATATTAAATATATGCATGTCGGCCCCAAAATTATGGAGGAGAATTAGTATAAATACCCTCTCAAAGTTTTCATTTTTGTAAGGTGAAATTTTGGAGGAGCTCTGAATTTCGGACTGTTATTACTGAGGAAATTCGGATGGCAGCAGTAACGCAGGAGCAGACAAATTTTTTTTGTGATTTTTTTTTGGGGGGGGGTTTAAAAGTGGACTGAGGCAGCCACAGTCCACTAGAAGAGCAGCTGCAATGGAGTAAAGAATTTTGTACAGCAGGAGCAGTCAAATTTATGTGGAAGCAGCAGACCCTAATATTTGAGGTGGTATCCTCCACAGACCCGAACCTTGAAGGAGTGTCTACAACAGACCTCTCTTTACAGCAGTCACCTTTTTGGTCTCAAGTTGGTTTTACAGAAGTCCTTTGGTATTGGGTGGGGTCAATCAAATGTTGTGACAAGAAGAGAGCTCATGACTGTGATAGCAGCAGAATAAAAGACTTGAGGTCTTGATCCATACAATCAGCAAATGAGAAGCACGTGACAGCAAGAAAGTATGCATTAAGGAATTTCGGGGTTTAGAAGCAGACTTTTGCAGCAGCAGATTCGTGGTAATTGGAAGCATTGCTACACCTTACAGTTCAAAGGTTGAGTCTAGGGCCTCCTACAGAAGTCAGAAATATCCCAGATGTGAGTGCAAAGTGTTAATGAAAGCATCAGTGTATTGTGAGTGTCTGAAGCAGCCCAAGCTTGAAGCAAAGTTGTATGTACAGTGGCATTCATAAGGTAAGTTTGTTTTGAAGACTTGTTTGGAGTTGAAGTGTGGATACACATACAACCCAAATCTACTGAATGGACAAACCTTTTGGAACAAGTGTGTGATGATGATACAGTCAAGTATGTAGTAAGAAGTGACATGACAAGAAGTGATAGCCACAGCAGGAGCAATTTGACAGTGACTTGATTGACAGGATAGAATTTGTGACATGTGAAGAAGATTGAAGATCTGAGGCAGCAAATGTGTGACTAGATAGTGAAGTTTTGATCTTTTCTCTCTGAAGTTTCGTGGATCTGAACTGAGGCAAATTTGTGGGTAAAAATAGGAGCAGTATATGTCTGTTAAGGGAATCAAAACAGCAACAATTTATAAGTGATTACTCTAGCTTTGAAATTTAGCTACCACCTAGGAAATTCAGTGGTTGAACCGGAAGACTAATTTTGGCAGCAGTCAAATATTTTGGTATTGATGCCCAGTACAAAGTTTGAGGGTGAAATATTCAAGTCTTCAAAGCAAGCCTGTACATACATACACTACTGAGTTTTGTATACAGTGGTTAAGATCAGTTCGAATGAAAGGTCAAGTTCAGAATTTTCAAAGTAATCTACAGCACATACAATATACAGTTCAAGGTTGTGTGAAATTGACTGCTGACTAGTCTGAGATTGGAAATCATCTACAGTTTTGCTGCTGCCTTCTTTTGACAGACCCAAGTCTTCTACAAGTGTGCAAACAGTCCCAAAATTGTTTCAGCAGTAGCTAAGTCCAAAGGTTTGTGTTAAGGTCTTCTACAACATACATGCAGTAATCATCCACTACAACAGTTTGATATGCTCAGATAAAGGTATGTTTTCTTTCCAATGACAAGTGACATATGTATGAATATAAAATGAGCGAGTAGTGTGGTATGAGTATATGTACAGTGATAAACAATGATGCACAAGTTTATGAACAGTAGTATGTGTAAGTGATATGCAGTGAATGTATAATGAGTGATCAATGAAGTGTGTAAAAGTATACTAGTGTGGTATATGAAGTGGGATGTATGCAGAAGTATGTGATATACAGTGACTTCAGTGATATTGATGAAAGTGATAAGTGTGTGAACAAAGCAGGCACAAATATGTACACTAAGTGAAGTGTGTGTAAGTGTTGAAGTGCACAAGTAGATTTCATAGTACAGTGGGGTTGTGATCTATACTCTATGAGCAATCTATGAGTTGATGTATTCTCATGCACTATGATGCACGTGCAATGATGATGCTAGCATTAATGTTTTTTTGATGACTGATATATATACTTGAAATCTGGGAATAGTTGAGGATGTTAACCTTCAGCATATTGAAGATAAGACATTTGACAGAGACAAGTGAATGGCTTCACTTGGATGTGACATTAGAATGATATACTGATAAGCAGAAGTTAATGACAGAGAACAATTTATGTGTTGACAGATAGTGTTGAAGGCATGATTGAGGACAGATTGATGACCAACAGAGATGCTGGGCAGCAGTGATAAATTGTTAGAATAATCCGTCGGGATTATTGTAAATAAATAATAAATAGGAATATGAATAGATAGGAAGGTGAAAAGGCTGGTTCTCAACCGCCATTGTAATGTATAAATATTTGCTTTGGTAAGGGAATAATATTAATCGGGAGTTATTACCAACAAGTGGTATCAGAGCGCTGCCATAACTCCTGCCTGTTGCCAGTCTGCCCATTCTTGGAATTTTACTTGCCAGTCCATTGCCAGACTGCTCCATCAGTCTGCCAGTCGAGTCGCATGCATTGTCTGTGTTACAATTCCTTCATGATTGAGTTTGTGTGCTGCAAACCCTAATCCGGACGCGTTTTGTATGTGTATTATTCTGCTCTTTGGTGTTGTGTTGGAGACTCACGCATATCCTGAGTGAGGAGTCTGTACATTGTGTTGTACATGCCAGGAGCCTTTGTACTGTGCCTCACTTGCCATTAGAACCGGCCTTGAGCTTGATTCTTCCAGTATGTTCGATCTACGCCTTTCTTTGTCCCCATGAATGTGTATTCTGTCCTCATATATGCCACTTACTGTTTATTAGGGTTTCCTTTCACGCCCCCTTGTCTTAGAACCAGAGTTTGGAGCTTCGGCGATCTTTGGGCTCTAGATGTTGCTACAGCAGCATAGAAGCAGTATTATTATTATTACTGCATTGAAAGATTGCTGCGTGACCCTAATTCTGGTGCTTATTATGCATTTTGAATGTGTAGTTTGAAAGGCTGAGAAAGAGCTGCTGCGTGCTTGACCATCTTGTATCTCCGATGGCCGGGCAATAATTTCTCCATTATTCTGCGCGGGCGGCCTGTGGAACATTACGATCTGGCCGTTGACATGAAATGTATCAAATCATAGGTCTGTAATCTGCCAAAAGTAGTAGACTGAACAAAGGATAAGCTCTCTGTTACTGGCAAAGTGGGATTCTTAAAAGAAGCACAGATGTTAAATATGAGGGGATTTAAGTTGTTGTATAATTTGCTGAGACTGCGTGAATGTGATTTCAGAGATTGAATTTGTGTCGTGATTGCGTTGAAGGCTGAGGTCACGTTGAAGACTGTGAAGACTGCATGACTCCTCCATCTCATACATTTGTGTGGAGACTGTTTGAAGAAACCATCTGTGTGGAGACTGCCTGCTGCGTGGTGACTCTATGCTGTGTTGTATCCTTCCTGGAGCTGCTACGAAGAGCTGCCTGCGTGGAAGCTGAGAAGAAGTGATATATAATGCTTGAGGAGACTGCGTATGCCTGCGTTGAACATTGAAGACTGCGTGTTGATTATAGTCTGCCCTATCAACTGCGTGGAGAGTGACTGAGAAATAATGTATGCTGCGTTGATATCTCTTGAAAAATTGTATTCTCCATTGTGAAAACAGCCTATTTCTCTGCTTGTAACTCCACCATATATGAGCTACAAAGTCTGGTGCATCTGGTGCGTCTGCCGAGTCTATTGCTTGGAAGTGCATAAAACCTCATTTATGCCCTAATTTCTGTGCATTGGTAAATTCTGCAAGTATTTGTTTATTCTCATTGAGTGATTACTATATTTTTAAGGAGATTGTTATAAGCTTTTCAAAATCTTGGAGGTTGTAGAAAATTTGTTCACAACATTGTAAGCCTATTTGTTGCAATAGACTGCAAAACCAGAAACCCTACAGCGATTATTGGCATTCTGTCTGTGCATTTTAATGGATTTAAATAGGGTTTTGCTTACAAGAAATCATTGCAAAGATTGTTGGTGCATAAAAGAAATTATATTGTGAAGAAAAGTTGCAGCTGGTTGACCGTATTGAATTCCCAAAAAGGATTCACGAGTGGTCTAAGAAAGCTTGCAGTTGTTGCTATAGCTGCTCCAAAAGAAGAAAAGTTGCAGAACTAGATCCACCTCATTTAGACAATCACAATGGCAAGTTACAGTTATGATTGAGGTATCATTGTAATTTTTCATATGAAGATTTGAATTGTCCATGTAAACATTCTAAAGTAAATTACATGGAGATGTGTTGAAAGAATTCTAATCCTGTGTTTCTTTGAGAGCTGTGCCTCTCCCTCACCATCACCTCTGTAAATCACCTTGGCAGAGACTGTAGACCTGCAAGGTTATTATTTTTCTTTTTGTCATATCAAGTTTATTATTGTAAATTAAACTAACAGTTGTAAATATGCACTCTTTGGCATCTAGTATTGGTGCTGCCCTAGCTGGCAAAGACCAATCCAAAGGCCCTTCCAAGGGAGATTGCGGCAAAGAGAGAGGACAAGGAAGAAGAAATTTCAGAGGCAGAGGGGGCAGAAGCAAAAGATAAGAGTTGCAGTGCAAGTGTTGTGGAAATACTGGACACACATCAGATCAGTGTTGGGCTTCA
>LPNX010386007.1:833483-856833 GCA_001517045.1 Pseudotsuga menziesii | reverse complement strand
ATAAATAATAAATAGGAATATGAATAGATAGGAAGGTGAAAAGGCTGGTTCTCAACCACCATTGTAATGTATAAATATTTGCTTTGGTAAGGGAATAATATTAATCGGGAGTTATTACCAACATAAACAAATGATCAGAAGACATGATGACTAGGTAAGAAATTGACCAGGTAGTTTCCAGAAAATGACCAGCAGAGATACATAAGCAGTGTATAGCAGAGAAATGATATATCAGTAGACAATGATCTTTTGGCAGTGATTAGAGCAGATCCTTGTGAGCACATACTTGAACAACAGGTTTGATAGGTTGATGACAATGAGCAGCAGAACTGATTGATGATTAATAGCAGTTGATTAAGTTGGAAAGTGGATTGAGGTGTTGACGAACAGACCTATGACCTGCAGCATTGAAGAACAGAGATTGATGATCGGTGATAGGAGTTGTATGATGACGTGATAGTGAGCAGCGTTGATGATGAGCAGATGAGCATAATCAGTGTTGAGCAGATGATCAGCAGTATTGACCAGCAGTAGAACATAGACAAGTGATTGATGAGATGATGTGACAGTAAGCTTTAATGTAAATGCAATCTTGACTTGCTTTTTGAGGTTAGGATACCTCAAACCCTTCTTAGCGGGGTCTAAGAAAACCAGGCAGGGTCCTAGATGTAGAGTAGGTGCTCTTCATATCAGTAGGTGCTTATTTTGCCTAACGATTGTAGCCGGACCAAAACTAATATAAAAAGATTACAAATTTATATGGTGTTGTGTTCTTTTGTGTTATGGTTCTTTATGAATGAAATGCTTATGCTATGTGAATGATGTTTATGAAATGATTATGGTAGAATAATGGAATGATGAATTGGTAGCTAACCGTGATAAGCTAAGAAAGGTTTAAAATTGGCTTCACACTAATTCACCCCCCCTCTTAGTGTCTACAATGCGCGGGTTCTTACCTCTCGTCTTAGACTCTCTCACATCTAAATCACACACAACTAGAAAATACAACACTAACTAAGCTGTCCCTAGGGAGCAAGATATTAATTCATGAGTAATGTAATACTATTCACATGTTAAGATAAATCATAGATATTTGTTCTCATAATCAAAACACATAAACATGAATAAAGATATAAATGACAAGATAGTTCATCAATCGTTAAACCCTCCATTACTCATAGTGAAAATTATCATAGAATAAACCAGAGAACATTCAGATGAGAACATAGGTTCAGAAAGTTAGAACGCTCTCACAGTTAATGAAACACAGTTGAAAATGAAATAGCTCCCCTTCAACGTTGTTCATTCTATCACATTTGAACATTCCACGCAGCCACTTCTCCAACAGGCAAAATTTGTAATTTATTATTGTAAAACGAAGTAGTTCCTCTTACAACAAATGGTTCACAAGTTTCTACAGGGAAAAAAAGCCCTTATTCCCTCTAAATTTCCTCTATTTGAACAAAACTGCAAAACCTTTGGGCTGCCCCAACCGTTTGACCTTTGGGCTCCCCCAACCGTTTCATCTCACAAATTTGTCTTCTTGTGAGTGCTCATGATTCATTTAATGTGTTACATTTCGGATTAAACTTATGAGTACTTCATAAAATGGGACCAACTCAGTAACTAATGAACCCTTTCTAAGCCTGGGCTTCTGTTGCTATCGATTCTGCTTTGTCTTTTATTTGTCTTTTTAAGATCCCGTTGATCTCAAAACAAACTCTGCTTATCACTTTTCAGCCAACTTCCCTCAGCTTTATCCTTTTGCTATATCTTCTTGCAGCAGTAATCTGAAGAATCTTCTAAGTCCGTCTGCAGTTAAAACAAATATTCATCATTAATTCGGACTGCATCTTTTCAATAAACTTAAACCATACTAACAATCAAATTGACCATCAAAATGAGGCCCTGTACTGTGCTCTCGTCGCGAAAACCCTAACAAGAATTAGACACCACCATCGCCCACAAAGGGGGTTAAAAACTCACAATACGGTGGGAAAAACCTTATCGGCATCTTGAACCATTAAAGCATCAGCAGGATAGTCTTACTCATAGGCACAATGGCGGGCTTTAGACGGACAACGAGTTCCGTAGGACCATTAATTCTATCAGCGTTGAACATACTAAATTCCAAAGCATCGGGTGGAAAAGCTCCCTGTCGGCGAACGGAACGACATAAACATCGGGAGGTTAGTGCATTACGCAGCCGCAATGGCGGAAGATAAAATACTACGGGCTCCGCGGCAAATAAACATATTGATGAAAACCAAAACAAAACAACGGAGAGTGGAGCAGTTATATGGTGGACATCTAGTTTGCTCGGGAGCTGCAATGGCGGAAAGTGATCAGACTACCACCTTCGATCAAAGCATAAAACTTTCCGATATGGCGCAGAAACAACATGAAAATGTTAAGTGTTCGGAAATTCTTAAGGTTGTGTAGTGTTCTAAAAAGTCAGTCTCATCTCCAAAACAACAACTTCATAAAGATGAAACACCCTGACTCAAACTTAAACCAAACTCCGACAGCCCAAAGCAAGTCAACAGAATAACGTCACGGTATGGGAAAATTCAGCGCTATCCGTCAGAACAATCATCGTTCAGCTTCCGCAACGGCGGCCCCGTAGGGAAATATGGCTCCGATGCGTTGTTTAAATGACCTCCGATCAACCAAACTAAACAAAAAATGTTAATGTTCAAAAATACTTACGGCTGGGCAGCGATGAAAAGTTTGTTTCACCTCTAAAATAGCGGCGGAGGTGAGAAAAGGACTTCCAATATCAAAGAAAGAAATCACAATTCAAAGGATAACACTTTAAATCCAACTTCAAATTCCCCAACCCAAAGCAGTTTTAGACATAAGCAATTTTCCAAAAAGCATGAAAGCAGTTGACCTCAAAAAACAATCCAAACTTGTAGCAGAGGGAATACAAAACAGAGTTCATGGGTTCAAACAATTTTAGGCAAGATAAAAATTAAGAGGAGGGTCCAAAATTTCAAAAATTTCGGAAAACAGTTGCAGCTGCAACACAAATATAATCTATAGGCTTGATGTTATGAATTTTTTGTCCATATGTTTCCTTTCCATTTTGACTATTTTTATCTAGTTTATAGGGGATTCTTATCTTCTTCAAGATATTTTCTCTACACAAGGTGATTTTTACTCCTCGGATAATGGCTCTTCAATTCACTTTAGATTAACTTCAAAAAATTCAAGATACCATATTGAAAATAATGTGGTTAGCTTCCCTAGTATCTCATACCTTTCAATTTCTCTAGCAGTGAGACTTCTAGTGGTGGTTTTTGGTGATGGACATGTTCTGTTATGTTCAACAAATAATAAGGGTTTCATGAAAAATGGATGGCATCAGAGATTAAATATTGTTAGGTCTATATGATGTTGTATGTGTTTTAGTAGGGTCAGAACAATAAATACTTTACATTGTCTTTAAGAGGGATATCTTATGAAAATTACCTTTCAAACAATTTTCTTATTGTAATAGGTTGTTCAAATATTTGTTCCTACCCACTACTTCCCTATCCATCGATTGTATGACAACTTAGGAAAATTAATATTGTTTACTCCATTCAACTTTGTTGGCATCATGAGCATTTCCAATGCCCTCATCTCTACCTTATTGTTTTCACCAACCCTTGTACCACAAGCAATGTTAAGTCATCAATGTTACGATATAAATAGGATTCATCCTACCCAGCAATAATATAGGTTTTGAGTTGAGGCTTCATTAAAGAAATCCCAAGCCGTTGTTTTCTCCACTTCAAGTAGAAATACCTCTCTTGATTGTGTCTTCTTTGTAGCCTTGGGTAAGGAAGTACATGCCGCATTGATCCTATGAGATATCTTCCTTAGAGATAGAGATGAAACCACAAATAATGCATGATTGAGTGTCCCAACCTAACATCAAGGTAGGAATTTCAAATGATGGACATCCGTCAAAATTGCCTATAATAAGCAAAATATGAAACATTTTCTGTAGTCTAAGCCAAAATTTGATGGTCTCCCTAAAATCTAGGCTGTATTTAATAGGTAAATTGGCCCATGACTACCATTTACCCTTCAAATTCTATCCCTGCCTAACATGATCAAAGTTGTCATGATTTCCAAGGTATTCATGTCTTTGATATAACATTTATTCTAGGTATATTTCCTTGAAGAGGGGGATATAATCCCCATCAAATTCAAGGGATATAACTATGGGTCTATGTATATGTAAAACAAATAGTAGTGAAATTAGAGTCCTCTCAAAAATATCCATTGAATGTATACACCATTAGATTTGACTTATATGTATGATAGAAATTTGATAAATATTCCATTATTAAACTTTAATATCATTTTATCGAACAAGAATCGACATATGTGCACCATGATATGATATCACATTTTGTGAGTGGGGGCTTGAAAAATATCACATATAATATTTTCTAACAATCTCCCTAGTGAGATCTCAAATAGATCAATAATTGAGTAGAGACTTTCCATATTGGATTATAAATACTTTATAAGAAAGCATTTAAATAGTTATTTTTCTTTTTGCTTATATGTCATCTAAGAATTAAAATTATTATTATAGTTCAGATCTCACTTACTTGCATACTACTCATTTTTT
This sequence comes from Pseudotsuga menziesii, assembly GCA_001517045.1. Classification (NCBI taxonomy): domain Eukaryota; kingdom Viridiplantae; phylum Streptophyta; class Pinopsida; order Pinales; family Pinaceae; genus Pseudotsuga; species Pseudotsuga menziesii. Next base: position 852,203 of record LPNX010386007.1, on the reverse strand, counting down.
CTTGGGAATAAGATATTGTTACTAAAAATTGAGGCGTGTTGCATTTGGTTACAATAAATGCTCCTTCTAAGGGAAACTATCTCATTAATGAAAAACTCCAACGATTCTCCCTTAGAGTTTGTAGTAATATAATCCATGATAAAGGGTCCCAACCTTGATTATAAAGAATTCATAGTTAGTAAACTAAAACCAACCTTGATCAAAAAACAAAAACTACATAGAACATATTTAGATGATGTTTAAACCATTTGTTNGATATTAATAATTAATAATTAATAAATAGTTATTAGTAAACTATTCTAAAATGACGCATCCTTTCATGGATGGTATCCAAAGTGCCTTTACCATTAATATATATATGGCAGTCACTGTGTAATCTTTCATCATCATTCATCTTCAATATTTATTTTATATTTTCAATGGAGTTATTTTCCATTGGTTGATTATTCAATGGAGTAATTATTGAGAATATTCGGATACGGATATTACATTACACTGGATACGGTGTAACATTCTTTCTAATTAATTTTTCATTATAGTTCCTATGTTGGATATGTTCACCTTAATGGATAAGCATCAACTTAATCCTATCTTCTTGATCTAAGAGCCCCATTTACGATAAGTTGTTCATTCATGTTATGCATGCTCGTTGACGTTAATTTCAACCTGACTGTTGTTATTTTTCATTAATTGCAGGGACAACAAAATGCAACTAATGAATAGTGGTAAATCCAATGATTCTAGTTATTTATATTTTAATAGTCATATAAATAAAATTATTATATATACTAAATAAGATTACATGCAAGTAGTGATTATCGTACTTATGATTAATATAATTTTAAATGATTTTTTACATCATTAAATATTCATGACAAAGATTAAATCATTGGGTGCATGTCTCTCGGTCCAGAGCAAGAATATTTGTGTGAGTGGTGAATTATAGTGTATGTTACAATATGTTCTCGCAATGTACAATGTTTGTGGTTTGTGATATTGTATGCATTTTTTACCATAATGTGAGGCAAATGAATATTGTTTACTGTGAGAACATATCGCCACATACATTGTTAGTAACTTAATTATTCGAAGATGTATCATATCGTGGCTTCTTGCAACTAACGACTAGCGGTAAATCCACTGAAAATAATCTTACATGCAATCATATTTACCTTAGAACAATATTTCTAAATAAGTACAATGACTATCACCGAGACGGGTTTGATTCATTTTCAAGTTTTGTCAATGAGATTACATGAAGATTAAATTTAAAAAAAATGAAGATCACTTCAATCTTTTCATAGTTATTTTATGTGTACTTCACTTTTGTTGCATCTGCATACTAACATGCTTCTATTTGTTGCAATGTTTCCAAGGTGCATGCAATGTCTACATCAACAATGAACATTGTTTCAAATTCTTCAGTGCAAAATATACCAAGTGCATGATTACTCCCAAATATGAAACTCTACATGGCATGAACGGTGATACAATTTTCTAGCAGACTCCATGTATAACCCTAAGTTGGGCAGGGACCCCTACCCATCAACTATTTTTTTTAAACTACTCATCCTCCTCGCATTTCTGACGACAAAGATTCTATATTCGACGAGGCTGGCGTATAACCGATGGTAACTTCGTCATATTTTTGTGTATTTTTATGTCGTTAAGTCATTGGATTTCGGACACTTAAGTCGTTGCATTTATGAAGATGTATCTTCTATATTCGACGAGGTTGTCGTACAACCGATGGCAACTTCTCTGGATTTTTGTCTATTTTTATGTCGTTAAGTCGTCAAATTTTTTACGGCTCGTTGTCGGTTAAATGACCACTAGGGTGGATTATGCAATCGATTAACCGACACTTAATTTGTCACATTACCAATGACTGTCCTGGAAATTAATGCTGGTTAATTGACGACATATTTGTCGAAGAATCGACGGGTTATTATTCGATTGACTTGTTAGTCATGCAACTAATTGTTGCCGTATTTACGACGTAGTGTTGGGAAAGTAAGCTATCTGACATAATTCTACCGACATTTAAGAATAGTCCACCATGTTGTATGTTCGACGGATTGTTGTCGAAATTTAGACAAATATGATTTCGAATTTTGGGTTTAAATTTACTTGTGGCTCTCTTAGTCTTTCTTCCCATATGTCTACAGATGATATGTTGTACTTAGATTCATATTTGTTCCAAATCCCTTGAATAGGCCCTTCCAAAACTTGGAAGTGAATTTTGGATCTTGTCTAAAACTGTTTCCTTGGTTATCTTATGTAACCTGACAATCTCTTTCATATAAATATCTGCTATATTAATTTCTTTATGGGTTGATTTGATTGGCACAAAGGGATCATCTTTTGTTAACTTATCTACCACCACCATGATGGAATCATGTTTCTTTCTTGTCTTAGGAAACTTAGTGATGAATTTAATGCTCAATCGTGTTGGATGTCTACGTTCAACTTTTACTCTTTGTCATTCCATGCACCTTGATATGTATTCAAAAAATAAAATCTTCAATCCCAGCCAAAAGTATTGCATTTTTACAGTTGCAATTGTCTTTTGGTATCCAAGATGTCCTTCCTATATATAATTATGCATCTCCTTCATTACCATTTTCCTTAATTCTCCTAAATTAAGAACATAAACTCTACATCTATACATAAGTATTGTGTTAACGTTTAGCCTTCATACTTTTGTTGTACAACTTCCTATTGTAATTCATGTTTTACCTTAAGGTAATGTTCATCTAAAATTATAGCCTCCGAAATTTAGGCTTTTAGATATGACTTACACATACTAGTGTCTAAAACATGCATATCATGAACTCTTCTACTGAGTGCATCAAAAACCTTGTTCTCTTTTCCTTTAATATGTTTGATATCATAATCAAACTCACACAGGAATTCCAACCTTCTTATTTGTTTTGTGTTTAGATTTTTCTTTTCAAATAAATACTTCAACCCACTATGATATGTTCTTGTTAAGAATCTATGTCAAACATTAACAGGTCAACTAACAAACTCATGTAGGAATTTAGTCAGACACTTAGAAAACTTTGATTTATACCTCTAATAAACTTCAATAGTCATGCATTCATCTCAAACACATTTCCAACTGTACTTTAAAATTAGAAACACTCATGATAAGAAAACTGAAAATTATAGCAGTTGGAAAAATAATAGTGAACAACAGTCTCATTCAACACATTAAACACTTGAAATTTGGTCAAATGACCTTGGAAAACACACACAAGGGGAAAACTAGTCAAGAGAGAATTTTATTATTAGCAAAATTAGAAAATTAAGAGTTTACAACTTTTACATCTGCATGACAAAAAAACTATACTTATCTCACTCCTCAAACTTTGTGTTGAAAGACCACCTTGAAAATTGTGCCAAACAACAATAGTTTTATATCTCAATTTATATGCCCAAAGAACAATAAGTACAATACAACACACCCAAATTTAATGCAGTAGAAAATATCTCAAAATTTGTGCACTCACTACCTTGATTTATGTGCATACATTTATGTTGTGCGACCAACATTAACTCTGATGTATGATCTCTCTAAAATGTGTTGTATGACTAAGCATTTAATGATGATCCTTCTCGAGTTATGTGCCTCCCTCTTTGTGCTAGGAATTTCACCCTTCAAGATTCCTCCTCAGCCCACATTTCTTCTTGCTCATACCTTTATCTCTCTTGAAAATCGTGCCTCTCACACTTCTACCCTACTCACCAAAAATCTCTCTTTCTTGAAATGTATGCCACCCTAGTGTCTCCTCAAGCTCTTTTATATTCATTTAATGAGTAAATTCCTTAGCCCTTCATCTTCTATGGTCAAGATCAAATATTGACCTAGAAGATCAATGGATGTGGTTTATTCTCAAGATGTCATCACTTAATCACTTAATTCATGAAACTATATAAAAAATCACTTTCTCTCCAAAAAGGTTACTTTTCTCATTAAATAAAAAAAGACCCAACTTGACTAAATAAAGTCACTTAAGTGAGACATTTGCTCGGACTTCTACATCTAAGCACAATAAATGCAGAATTACCTCTGAGCTACATAATCTAACAGTTCTTAACTCAAATTTATTACCCATGAGATAATGTCTCCACATCTTTAATGCATTCACAACAACAACAAGTTCTAAGTCATGCATGCATACTTATTCTAATGATCTTTAATATTTATATATTCATAATATATCACATGTCCATTCTACATAAGTACTTTACCAATATCTTCTTGACAAGCATCTATACGTACTACAAAATTTTCATTTGGATCACCAATTCAATAAACTGGTGTACTAGTTAATAACCTATTTAACTTCTGAAATTTTTCTTTACACTCGTTCCATTGAAACTTAATTCCTTTATTCTACAGTGATTTAATTAGATGTTCTACCTTTGAAAATCCTTTAATGGATCTCCTCTAAAACCCATCCAATCCCATAAAAGATCTAATTTCAAATGCATTTATGGGTATAGGCCATCCCATGATAACTTCTATCTTATCTAGATCCATTGTTATTCCTTCTTCAGATGTGATATGTCGCACGTATTTTATTTTCCTCTGATAGAAATAACATTTATTTATCTTCGCATAAATGTGATGTTCTCTTAACATTTGTAATACCAACCTTAGAAGATCCTCATGATCTTATTCAAACTTTGAATAAATAAGAATGGCATCTAGAAATACAATGACAAACTTATCTAAATACTTTCTGAATATCCCATTCATCAAGCACGTAAATGTAGCTGGTGCATTTGTCAACCCAACTGGAACCACCAAAAACTCATAATGACTATATCTAGTCATAAATGGTGTCTTGCTAATGTTTTCTTATTTTATCCTCACTTGATGGTAATTAGATCTATCTCAAATCTATCTTTGAGAAAATCTTTGCTCCTCTTAGTTGATCAAACAAGTCATCAATTCTAGGAAGATGACACTTATTTCTCACAGTAACCTTGTTCATATACCTAAAGTCAATACACAACCTCATAGTTATATCCTTTTTTTTACAAACACAATCGGTTCTCCCCAAGGAGACACACTAGGGCGTATATATCCTTTCTTCAACAATTCTTCTAGCTACATCTGTAACTCTTTTAACTTAGGTGTACTAATTCTATATGGGAGTTTAGATACTGGAGTAGAACTAGGATTCAAATCAATAGAGAAATCAATATCTCTTTTTTCGGTGGTAATCCCGCTACTTCTTCAAACACATCTGCAAAATATTGCAAAACTGGAAAGTCATCTAAATTTGAGCTTTTGCACTTCTTTGGTTCTTGCACATGAGTTGTGTACATGAGACATCCTTTAAGCATCTCTTCAATTGCAACGATGAGATTAGAAATAGGCCTTAGAATGCATGTTGATGCCCTTTGTTTCCATTCTTCATCAAGACAAGTAAATGTCTTGTTATGATAATCGAATAACACATGATATGCATCCAGCTAGTCCATCCTAGTTAGTACATCATATGAACCAAGTCTTATTATGTTCAAGTCTGCAAAAATTTTCAGTCCATTCATATCCACTGGAAAATACTTTACTAATTCATTGATCTTTATTTTTTCCCCAGTAGATAATTGGACCATTCATGTTCTATCATGCTTACTTTTCTTTAAATGAAGTCTTTCAGTTAACTTAGAAGCAATATAGCAATGACATGCTCAAGAATAAATGAGAATAGAAATAGGTTGATTGGCAATTTTACCTTCAACCACGATCATGTTGGGTTGATAATATGCTTGTATGTTATCCAATCATGCATATATTCTGGGAATATTCCTGGTTATCTCCTCCACAATCTCTTATTCCTATAAATTGTGTACAATACTCATCGTATCTCTCCGGTGAGGACAATATTTATACATATGATTTGTTGGCATTCCTAACATTTCAGTTGTTGCATGGTTCCTTTTCCAATAGATTTCGTCTTTCCAAGTCCATTTTGAATTGGATTACTTTTTTTGGTTCCTGGAGAAAGATGGTTTGAATCCTTTCTTCCTTTCATATTTCTTATCATTCCTCTTATCTCTCTAAGAATTCAAAAATATTCCCTTCATTTGTTCTGATCATATATGTGTTTGGCCTTTTGGATTGTTTCTTAAAGGGTCTTGGGTTCATCATACTGGATTTTATCATGTAAAATGAAGGAAAACCACTTTAAAATATTTGTATCTTTACCTTCCCCTCCTTGATAAACTCAACATATCTTAGCAGTTCTAAATACTTCCTTTCATACTCATCTATGCTCATACTTCCCAATTTGAGTTCAAAGAACTCTTCCATATTCTTATCATGGTAATGTTATGATAAGTACTTTTTTTCGGAAGTAGTTCTTTAATTGCCTCCATGAATTCCACTTTTCACTTATATGCTTAACTTGAACCAATTTGTCCCACCAAATAGAAGCTTTTCCCTGCAAATTGTAAATGGAAATCCTAGCTTCTTGATTAGAGGAGTAATTATATAATTGAAAATATTTTCTCATTCCCAACAACCAAACTTCAACATCTTTCTCCTTCTTATTATCACCATCAAAAGTAGGAGGTTTAATTTTTCTAAGTTCACCTTGTAACCAGTCTTCCACATGCTTTCTTTTATGATGTCGTACTGGAGACATCTCTGAACTATTGCTTGTCCCTCAGGAATATATGATTTCATGATTGTAAAGTGAGATGAGTGATGCTACTTATGACTCTTGGTAACACATTTAGAGTGTTCAGATCTCTCATAAGATCTCTTCCTTGATCCTTCTCTTCCTTCTTTCTTTGAATTGAGGTTGAGCCTATTTTCATTTGCCTCTGTAACGTATTTGGACTTTGCATCAACTGAGTGTTCAACTAATTTTTGTATTCTTGGGCCCTCAACACCCTCTCAATGTTTACCCTACAACTTTGTACTTCTATTGCCATACTTCTCATGGTTTCTACAAATTCTAATGGATTTACATTTTCTCTATGCCCATTTGTTTATGTTTCTGCATTTCCCACACTAATATTTTGACCTCTAAAATCTTCTTCATGGTTGTGTGAAAGCCATCCATCATCCATTTTAACTCTTTTGAACTTTCCTCTAACCTAACCTATGATTCTGTCTAATGTCAAACTTGTCTCTGAAATGTGTTCAGATCATTGAGAGCTTATTAGATGCATTTAAAATCCCAAAATTCACCCAAAAAGTTTACATTTTAAAATATTAAAATAAAATAAAAATTACGATCTTTGTTCAATAAGAAACATGGGCTCTTTGTTAATCAACTTCTGGAAAATTTTAAAACCCTTATTTCTATTCCAATCATTATCATTATCTTTTCGTTGACAATCTCTAGGTCCAAATCTTTATTCTAAGATGAAAGTTATAATCTCATTTCTTCCCATAACTTTCATAACTTTCTTCTTGTAGTTGTTGTTGAAATTCCTATGCATCAAACTTTGCCTTTGCCTTGTTATGGAACTTGACACAACACTTTGATACACTATCGAAATTGGGCCATCGATGTTCCTTCATAATCCCTCAAACTTACCTTTGACAACCCTCAGAATTCTCCTTCGATGACTCTCAAAGTTCCCCTCTACGACACTAGGTCCCTTTTCTAAAAATTCATGTTACTTTTATCAGTGTGAACGGTCGCCAAAAATTAATGTTATTCTACTACCAAAAGTGTAACGATTCGATGAAATGCAGTTTCTAAAAGGGTCTCGTTGGAGTTGTTGCTAGTTAGAAACGAACACGTGTGGATATGTGGTTTTCTCTTAATATATCTTCCTCTTATTGTTATCCCTCGCGCCAGTTGTGGATGTGTTATGAATCTCCATTATTGATCATGGCGCATCTACAACTTCATGAACCAATCTTTGGTCGACTTTGATTGGCTATACTTCAATTATCGTCCTTTTACAAGCATTGCCTTAATGTGTACCCTAATAATATGCTTTCATTCTCCACCACATGTTCGCTCAAGCTCCGTTACTCGGCACCGATATGTTGATATGTGTACCTTTCATGGCTTTACATTAGATATTCCACTTATACCTTATGCTTGTGTTACATAAAATATCTCTAATTGAAAAGCATCGATGTTTTGACACAGGTCCTTTTCGAGACTCCCCATCAGACCTTTTAATCAGGCTTTTTTCTCAAACTTCCACTTGGCATCTTTTTGTCTATAGATGTCTCTCCATACATCACACCTGCCCAAAAGGGACTAACCGTGACTCTTCCTACAACTAAGGATTCTCCGTAGAGAATTATGTCAAACGCTTCCTGTGCAACCCGAGAATTTGCTTATAAAAACCGGTTTCTTAACCAAATGGTCCAAGTGTTAAAAATTGTTGCTATGATACCACTTTGCTACGTACCATCCTTTATCATCGATAGAGACTGTGGGGTACTCTATTGTATCTTGTATGATACCTCTAATACCCATTATGTCATTTATATCCAATTCTAACTATGGATTTCATACAAATTAACACAATGGAATTATATAGTTATTACGGTCGCCCAAATATATATGATTTCATACAAAATACTACAAACAACTCATTCAACTTTGTCGAGAAATTCCATGCAAACACATTCATTTAACAATAATTTCGAACAATATACAAGACACAATTTAACCATAGCATTTCATTCATAATTAATACTTATCTGTTAAAACTAATCCAATTGAATGCACGTGAAGGACGTTCCTCTCAATCGTATGTTTTTTCAAGCCACATATTTTTTTGACAAAACCGCCCCTAAGCTGGGGCTATCAGTCCACAAGGGATAAGTTCTCTTCTCAACTCTCCACAATTCAATATTATGCATAACTCAACTCTAATGCTACCCCCTAGTGCAAAATCCCTTCCACAGTTGTCCCAATCCTCAATTCTCCTTTCCCATCAACCTGCACAATGCCAGGAACAAGATCCCATCTCTTAGCTAACATTCCCTTGATCAACCTCCAGTTCCCTTTCGACACTCTAATTCTATGATTTGGACATGAATTCTATGATTTGTGACTCTAGGGTACGTAGCGACAAGACAAGCTCCTATCACGTACCAGCTTTCCCCAAGGTTAAGGCATGGATTGTTTGCATATGTATCTCGATTCTTCCAATTCTACTCTCAGGAATCAGTCTCAACAATTCTTAGTGCAGTCCCAACCACCTCCATGGAAGGTGTGCATACCTGAATGATCCCCCCCAAGTTCCCTCACCAACTAATCTCTCACTCTTAATTCGCATGGCGTTTGGCTACCATGTAGCTTGACCAAAACATAACTCTTAATCACATTTTAGGGACTTGGATTAATGACTACGGATAAGGTTAAGGAACTAATCCCGCCATGGTCTTCTTTCCCCTAAGTTCCCTAGCGCTTCCCCTCTTATGGAGTCATGTCCCTCCATCTCATTTTTGTCCTTCCTTCCCTGTAGTCATTAGAGATTTTATATTAGCAATACATATATACCTAATTACAGTTTTTTCTTCATCCCGACCTTTTGTTCTTGGCTTCCATCCTTTACATAAAAAAAAATATAGTTTACAATTATGGGGTTAAACTAGGGGTGTTATAGACTGACTCAAAAGTGCACTTATGGATTGCTCCGTCTAGGGATCATTTTTCAAGAGCATACTCCTAGGAATTTTCATGTACCATGCCCATATGGGAAGCACTCCCATACCTCTCTAACCCTAGGAAAACAAACACTCCTCCAAATCTTCCTAAACACTCTCATATGGTGAGATTTTCTTTTGCTTGTGAAAACCAATGCAAGGTTCCAATAGGGAAATAAGGCATGGTTACGGTTCCTTGATGAATTAAAACACTATTTCGCTCCATTTTTCCTCATTCTATCACTCATGCATTTCAATCATCCGTGTTAGGGTTTTTATTGGGATTCTTACTAGTTGTTGAGGAACATATTTGTGAGAGCTTGGAATGGATATTGAATCCTACCATAGTTACAGTCCACCTCCATTTGAGTTAGTGGGATCCTTACTAGTTGTTGAGGAGCATATTTGTGAGAGCTTGGAAGGGAGATTGAAGCCTACCATAGTTACAGTCAACATCCATTGGAGAGATGAAGAAGTAGGCTCTAAACCTGTTTTGTTTGTTTTTCTTCCATGTGTTGTAAACTTGTATTTTCTTTGTCGAATACTTGAATGTTCTCTTCTTTGAGTCATTCCCATTCCTCCCCCTCCCTCATTCTATTGTAGGCGGTATATATGATTCTCAAGAAGCATGATGGTAATGTTCCTTATATTTTTTGTTCCATTTTTAATATGATGGCGTTGTTGGGAAACTAAACTAATCGTGATGAGGAAATAGAAAAAAACACATACCATTTGAAAGGATGGGAAAAAAACTGAAGAGAGTTCAACGCCCTTATGGAAGTATGATGGTGACATGGCAAGAGGGAGAGAAAGGGGTGAAACCACTAAATTTACATGCTCCCATTATAATAAAAACAAATTGCACAAGTTAGTATATCATGTGAGAAAGCATCTTTATGGGATTATGTCATATGATCAAAAAAGACTATAGGAGTTAAAACCTATGATTGTGTGCTAGTGAAAGATGAAAGAAAAATACAAGAGGGCAAAGAATGAAGCAGAAAAAACCTCCAAAAAATCAAAGGTTGAATATGAGACCTCGTGCTTATATAGAACATTTAGTGTTCAGTCCTCATCCCCCCATACTAGTGGATTTTCACCCATGTAGTGAGGGTGTAGAATAATACCAAATTTCCTTGACTAAGGTTGTAGCAATGGGGTGGATGCAGAAGTGTTCAAGGTTCTCTATGCATGTGACATAACATTCAATGTTCTTCACTCACCTTATTGGCATGAAATGGTACAAGCCATCAACAATGCCCTTAAAGGATATAGGATCCTCGAGTATGACAAATCCAAAACCATGAGAATCGATAAGGAAAGAACCAAAATCCACACTACAAAAATTTAAAAGTGGTTGGACAAAATATGGGTTATCCATTGTATTCGATGGTTGGATAAATGTTAAAGGAAAGCCATTGATAAATATTCTTCCTGTGTCTGTGAATGATGTGGTCTCATTTTCAACCCACAACTACTCAAACAATTACAAGACTGGTATTAATATTGTAGAAACCTTAATTAAAACCATTTAAGAGATTGGGTTGTACTATGTCATTCAAGTCATTACTAACAATGTTGATAATTGCAAGGAAACGAGAGTAATAATTGTGGATATGTAGTACCCTAACATGTTTTGGTATCAGTGTGTGGTTGACACATTGAACCTATTGATTCATGATGATGTTAATATGAAGGATCGTGATTATAAATGGATTGGTGTATTGTACAACAAATGGAAGAGAATGATAATTACCAATCATAGCCACATCCACTACATTTTCCATAATCATTGTAAGTTGGAGCTACCTGAGATTACAAAGACCAAATTTTCTAACTGTTACCTCACCTTCAAGCACATTTTGAAAGTAAGAGATTCATTGGCTAGTATGGCATCAAGTGATTTATGGAAAGGTTTGAAACACTAGGATGCATCTACATCTAATAGACATGACTTTTGGGAAATGTAAAGCATTTTTCTTTATGGTTAATTTTGGGTAGATGTTAAGAATGTTTTGCAGTTCACCAAGCCCATTTATAATATTATTTGGTTTCCATATATAAATCAACCACTGATTGGGTAGGTGTATGAGTAGATCAACAACATGCTAGTCCAAATCAAAAATATTGTTGAGATGAGAGATGTGATCATGTATGATCATGTTTACAAACATGTCAAAAAGTGGAATAATATTAATGTTTCGATCCATGCCATAGAATGTCCTTGCATGCAAATATCATTTTCCATATTGGTTGGTCCAACCATAACCAGGTGTGGTATTAGAAGAAAACCATTCACAAATGCAGAGGTGCATCATAGGTATATGCTTATATTAGACAAGTTGGTTGAAGAGTAGTGGGATCAATTACAAAATTAATTGAGCAAGTGCATTAATGAACATCAAGTCTTTGATAATTTGCATGCAACAAAATATTGTGCTAGGTTGAATCCTATTGGATGGTGGAACATACAAGGTTCCTCTACCAAACATTTGAATAAATCGGCAATGAAGCTGTTTTCACATATTGTTAACACTTAATCCATAGAGAGTTGTTGGAGTACCTATAATTTCAACCATGGTGTGAAGAGAAACACCTTGAATGTAGACCGAGCATAAAGGTTGGCTTATGTTCAAAACAACTTGAGATTGGTGTCATGTTATTGTGAGGTAGAAAAATTTTATATAACGTATATGAATTGGGACCACAATCCAAAGGAGGATAATTTGAAGGATGGAACCATAGTTTTTTAGCACTTGGAGGATAAACTTTTGCATGATTATGATGGTGATCATGTAGTAGAGATGTTTCCCCCATCCACCAGTAGGTTTCTAGTTGCAGCAAATTTTCCTTTAGCTTCACAACCTTTAGTGTTAAAGGGGGGCATGTATCTCATGGTCATGTTCCACAAGCACTTCCACCTACTCCTACTCTTATTCATAGATCGGGGGGCATTACAAGTTTCTTGCGGAAATATGAAAGCTTATGTATAGTAGATTTATTTGTCTTTTATTGTTTAGGATCTAGTTTCTAGAATTTAAAGAGTACTTTGTCTTTATTATTGTCTATTTCATAATCATTATATGATAGTTTAATTTTGAGCTTTGAACTACGAACCTATCTTTAAATTGTAAGTTTGAATTCTTGACTATATATTACAACTCTTTGGTAATTAATATGACACTATTTCATTTCATGGTTGATGTTATATGTTTTATTCTATTGATGAAAATTTTATCTGTTGAAATTTGAAGGTTGATGTTATGGTTGATCATTTGATGACAATGTGATAAGTTATAACTACTAGATGATTGATATTGCATGTGTAGTAAATGGTTGATGATTTAATGGTCATCATTAATCCAATAATTAAATCTATGTTTTCTACATGTAATTTGACATTCTACATGCTTGATTTAGATATATATGCATCAAAACGTATTAAAATATATTATATATAAAACACTCTTCTCTTGGAAGCTTTTGAAAATTGGCACTTTGTGCTCCCATTTTGTTCCCTGTTACAACAAGAACTAGTAGGTATAGTTAAAACCCCCAAAGAACACAACTATCCCAATTATAACTTAGAGGTGTTACCCACAGTCACCTCAATAGCCACCTCTCTGCACTTATGATTATCTATTCCGCAACTTGACGGGGGAATATGATAGATAGGATTGCTATGGGATTAAGGGAACAAGGTGATTTGAAGAGTTATCCTTAGCAAAACTTGAGGTCTTTATTTGTATTATAGGTAATGGTAGGATTATTGGAATTAGTGCCAATCCCCAAGGAATATGGTGTCTTAGGATAATCCCTCTAAGGCTTTGTTTGTATGTGTTTACATGGAACCCCTACAAAATGCATGGCAATTCCTACCCTGAATAATTTGAAGCTTATTGCAAATTTCACCAATGAAGAGAAGCTTTTAGCATACACCTTAAACCTATCTATATAGCTCACCCTTGTCCTGTGCAAAATTGATGAGTACCCCTACTACGGATGCCAAATACTTTAATCAACCTAAAAATATAAAGATTGATAAACAAATGGAGTAACACTACCCTTCTTATGGATTGCATAAATAGATCTTACAATGCCAAAAGGAACAAGTTACTTCAAAGATTAAGTCATTAACAAAACGAAAGAGAAGAAATCCTTCTGACTTAATAAAAAATGCTCCATAAAAGATATGACAATTAGGATCCAAAAGAGAGAGAACTCTCAAAATCCAACCATGAGTTCAAAATGAGGAAGTGGCTCTTTTTATATAGGAGTGGATAAAATTTCATTTACATTATAATATTCATTTATCCTTAGACCTATCCTAGGGTGGGGTAAACAATTGACAAAACAAGTAATAAATAAAGTGTTCAATTGCCACATGTACAATAGATGAGATACATAAGGCCCCAAAGAGAGGGGGCACCTCTATTGAGCAAAGGAACAAGTGTTAGGAGATGATGCCACATGGACTCCAAAGGTCTCCGCCAAAAGGTGTGCTTCAAGAAATGTCCACTTATCTCCAATCTTTAAGGGTGTCTCTCCAAGATGAATGGTCCAAAGCAACCCATCCAAACCAAAAGTGTTCTCAAGCAACAAACTAGGATCTGAAGCCCTTCCAAAGATGTAATAGGTGTGTCCATATAATGACCCTTTCAACTTTTAGGTGTTTCCAATGAAGGGTGTACTCTAAAAGTGAGAGGGTTCAAGGCAAGTGATGTCCACATGCAAACTCCAATACATAACTTCCAAAGAATACAAGGCTACAAAGGGGACTTCTCCTCCAAAAGTCTCCAAATAAACACCACAACACTCCTCAAGCCAACTAATCCATAGTTATCATTCCATGGATCTTTTTTATACATCAACAAACCTTCTTCACATGACCCAACAACCCACCAAAAACCAATCCAAACGACATTAAAAGGGGATAGCCCCTCCTAGAATGGCTTGGACATGTCTCTCAAAGTTGTAAATAGCATCAAAATAGCAAGTAAAAATTAACCAAAGGGTAAGCGTTCCAAAGGTCAGACTTTCTTTAGAAAAACAAAGTACAAGAGACCCAAAGTGTATCCAAAAGGTTCTGATCTCCAAGTTTATTCTAGATTTATGTTGCTCAAACAATGCCAAACATCCTCCAAAATGGTCCATCCAATGTTGGTAGTGTTGAAAACAATGGTAGGAATCCTCCTATAAGGTAGCGAATCCTCCAAAAAGGACATCAAACAAGGATTTGGTCCCTCAAAGGCTCAAAATCCCAACTTCAAAGGGATTGTTGCCTCCCAAAAATGCATACAGTAAAATCTTCCCTTTGAAAACAATGAATAAGAGTCCTAAAGGTCGGCAACTTATTTAATATTTTCTCTTTTACTATTAAAAAATCAGAGCAGACCTCAAAAATGTGTATCAATGTCATTGAATATGTCTTGAGTCAGTGTATGCAATCACATATTGCATTTTCATTTCAAAAACCCTCTAAAAAGGGTAAACGCCTCTCTAATGTATTGAGTAATGGCATGACTGATTAGTCTAGGGTTGCGGCCTCAAAAGATCAATCCATAATTTTTCTCAGAATTATAAAATAGATCTTTTACTATTGATATTAGGTGAGATAATGCCCCAGAAACATAATTTTGTTGGTGTTTTAGCTTTCATGTCTTGCCCAAAATTGAATTAGGGCTTCATGATTGTTTATTGTTGATTTAGGTCCCAAATGTGGTCAGGAATTAACATTAAGACTATTTTCATACCCAAACCTGTGTAAAAGTGCCCAAAATCTTTGCTACAAACTAGCTTGCTTTTGAAACTACTATCATAATTTTGCTTCATTCCAAAAATTCACTCAGATTTGGAAAATTTAGGGCTACTACTACTTCAAGCAATGCCTAGAACATTCCCATACTTGTCTAGAGTTGTTAATAAGGCTTCTTAGAAGCTGAAATTGTGCCTAATTGTGTTAATTTAGACCCCAAAACTATCCAAATTAGAATTAGATCGCTAAAAAATCATGCCCATAACTATTCACGAGCTCAAGGATCCTGCTTTGGTCCATGCTCATGCCCAAAAACCCTAGGAATTAGCCTATATTAGCTCAACAAACCTCCAAGTGACCACCCATACAAACAGGGGGTAACATTTGGATCCAACAACAAGACATGTACTCTTCTCGAGAGTGCATGAATACCCCAAAATATTTACATGTACCAGTTAGCAAATACCAACATAGGAAAGAAAATCCACACACATCACATCATTCTTATTCTTCACAATTGCACATCAACCTACCCTAATGCTCATGCAAGAGCTCATTTATCTCCTACCTACCTACTCTACGCAATGAACAAGAGCATGCTAGGTGAAAGCATACAATGAATGAAGTCACCTTAGCATATAATCCATGCTAGGGATTATTCCTTTGTCCTTGGTGATGAACCAAGACAAAACAAAATCAATGAAGAGTTGAGTGCATGCAATCATCTTCATTGAAAGAACATTGGAAAAAATCCTGAGATCATGAGCGTGTGGATCATCATCAATGCCTTCAAACCCTTGCCAAGGACAAAAACATTTTTGCAATCCCCCTCTATCCAAGTTTGGATAGGACTTGAATACAACTCTTCATCATGAATTTGTTGATCCAAATATTGTCGCTTCCCTAAATCATCCTCATAAACAGCATAAGACCCCAAAAAACATGGTTGGAAGTGATGGCTCATACTTTCCCTAGGACAGGACCAATAAAACTACTCCAAGCTTTCCCTTGAAAAAGGCAGATCCTGATGTTCTTAACCTAAATTCAAGCCCTCTTCTTGTTGTCCCAAACCAACAACCATATTTGAAAATGAAAGATGAAAATGATGCCCCAAATCCAACCTAGGAGAGGGAAAACTAGGGTTGCTCCAAATTCATCCTAAAAGGGAGAGTAGGCTATTGTTCAAGACCTACATTATGGGTTTTACAAATCTTCTTTAAATGCTTGAAAAAACTTGCATAAAACTCCATAGAATATCCCTGAAAAGCCGCAATATGAGAGCACATAGCCAAAACAAACATGTATGTGCATCCCCACAAGGCTACCCAAAACCCCAGAAACAATCAACACACTCATCATAACCAAAATTCTGAAAAATAGTGCCAATAATCTCTTGCCTAGGCTACCATCAATTTCATTAAGAGGAGAGGCAAACTCATTTTCCATCTCATCGTCTCCTAAAGGTTGGTCTTCATGGAAATCAATAACATCATAGAATAAGTCATCAAATTCAAAGTTTAGAAAGGCTAAAGATTACCACACCTTTGTCTTTAAGTGAAGGAAGAATGGATGCATGCAAATTTTCACCAATAGGGTTTTCAACATGAGCCTCATTTAGGGATTGATCTTCAATAGAATCCTAATGGATTTCTTGGGCTTGATCTTCAATAGAATTCTGGATTTCTTGGGACTGATCTTCAAGGACCTCTTTATGGACTTGATATTCAATAGGCTCTTCAAGGATTTGATCTGTAATTGCATCCTCTTTATGGTTTCTTCTTAATCTTCAAAAGGATGATGATACACTTCAAGTGGTTGATTGCTTTCTTCAATATTTGTTTCTTCTTAATATATTCCTTCCAAAAAGTCCTCAGTGATTTTATCTTTGTATTCCATGGGTGATGAGGCGAGAGCTTGATTGTCTTCAACAAATATGATACTTGAAACAACCTTTTCATCTTCATAATCTGCTATATCAAGCTGAAGGATTTCCTTTGGTATGATGATAGGATTTCAACAATTTACACCCAAAATCTCACATGATAATCTAAAATCAATGCTTGATGGGAGAATATCACCATACTTCTTTTTGACATTACCCACATAAATTCACATAGGAATTGACTCTTTTATTCAATTCATCAAAGAAAATTTTGAAGGGTCTTTTAAATGCATACATCACATTGTGCGCCCTCACTTCCAATTTACCACAAAGAAGATGCAAAAATATGTATCTTGCGACCTTGCAACATCTCTCTCATGAACACATTTGTAAAATTCTTTGATCAAGAAGGGAAATGATTTTACCTCCTTTGGCTTCAACCTACAATACCATTCCCATGCACGACCCCCAAGCAATGAAAGTGAAAATGCCATCATCAAGGCATCCTCACCAACAATGTTGAGGTATAAAACAAAATCCATGAATGATCCAATATGTTGTGAAACCATGGAAGGAGTCCCACAACAATTCGCAATATGATTTGACCATATTTCACTTGGAAAATGATGTAGATAACCCAAAACATATGAGAAATCCAAGGCCTAAGACAATCTTCAATAATCTTTCCTTTTTTGCACAAAGCCATACTTTTGTCTCCAAAACTTCAAACATATTAGGTGCTGATTTTGAAATCTAGAAATAACATACCTCATACCAAATACATATGTGTGGAGTCGCCAAGGTGAACCTTCAATGCCTTTACAATGTTGCTTGCTTCACTCTACAAACAAAAAGCCTTCAAAAGCTACAAAGAAACAAGAATTTTGTTTGTTCATGGAGTCTCCATGTGAGAAGAGAAATCTGCAATAATAACCTCTAACAAAATGTCATTATTGTTAAAACCCCAAAGAATACAGGTAATCGAACTATAAATTAAAGGTGTTACCCACTGTCACCTCGATAACCACCTCTCTGCACCTCTAGTTGGATCTTCTCCAACTCAAGGGGAAATTCCCTAGATATATGCTATGGAAATGAGGGCACAAGGTGATTTGAAGAATCATCCTTAGCAAAACTTGAGGTATTTCATTATAGTATAGGTGATGGCAGGGTTATAAATACTAGTTCCAATCCCAAATGCATATGGAGCCTCGAGATTACCCCCCTCATGATTTATTTGTATGTGTTTGACCAAAACCCTTGCAAAACGCATGTTGAATTCCTCCCACAAACAATTTGAAGCTTCTTGTGATTTTCACAAAGGAAGAATAGCTTTTAGCATACACCTTCAACCTATCTGTCTAGCTCACCCTTGGCCTATGTAGAATTCATAAGTATCCCTCCTTCATAAGTATCCCTCCTGTGGATGCCAAA
>LPNX010386007.1:765953-832835 GCA_001517045.1 Pseudotsuga menziesii | reverse complement strand
ATTTATTTGTATGTGTTTGACCAAAACCCTTGCAAAACGCATGTTGAATTCCTCCCACAAACAATTTGAAGCTTCTTGTGATTTTCACAAAGGAAGAATAGTTTTTAGCATACACCTTCAACCTATCTGTCTAGCTCACCCTTGGCCTATGTAGAATTCATAAGTATCCCTCCTGTGGATGCCAGATACTTCAATCAACCTACAAAGCTAAAGTATGATAAACCAATGGAATAGCACTAGCCTTGTTATGGACTAGATAAACAAATCTTACATTTCCGAAATGAACAAGTTACTTCAAAGATTAAGTCACCAATAGAACCCAAAAGAAAAAATCCTTCATACTTCAAAAATGCTCCATAAAAGATATGACAATTAGGCTCCAAAAGAGACAAATCTCTCAAAATCCAACCATGAGTTCAAAATGAGGAAGTGGTTCTCTTTATTAGGAATAGCTAAAACTTTCTTTACAATAAAATATCAATTTATTCTTAAATCTAGCCTAGGGTGGGGTAAACAAATGACAAAACCCCCACTAAAACTAACAAACTCCTAACAAATCATAAAATAAAGTGGTCAATTGCCACATGTACAATACATGAGATGTAGGGCCCCAAAGAGAGGGGGGCCTCCATCAAGTGAAGGAACAAGTGCTAGTAGATGATGCCACATTGCCTCCAAAGGCCTCCTTCAAGAGGTACGCTCCAAGAAATGTCCACTTATTAAAAAGTTCCAATCTTCAAGGGTGTCATTCCAAGATGCATAGTCCAAAAGCAACCCATCCAACCCCAAAGTGTGCTCAAAGCAACAAACTAGAATCCAAGGCCCCTCCAAAGTTGTAGTAGTGTGTCCACATTGTTGATTTTTCTTAGAAGTTAGGTGTTGTTAACTTATTTATCACATAGACATAAACTTCATGCATATAAAGGATCACTAAAAGAAACACATTCGTAGTAGACACAAATTTACCATGGGAAAACCCTCTCATGGGAAAACCCAACAAACTTCTCTAGATAAGATTCTTCAACAAGAATAGTGCTCGACCCTAGTTATAGAATATCAATACAAGAAATATACCGAATAACTTATGAGCTCGAAGAAGAGAGAGAAAGATAAAACCCCAAAAATTGTCTTCACAATGCTTCTTGAACCCTTTACTAGTCTTCCACTGGATCTGCACACTTTCCTCTTGTATGAGCGAAATTCTGTGTATTGCAAATGAGCCAAGTTCACTTTTATTTATAATGGAAAAGTGTCTTTTCCATACTTGGCCAACTTGTCTTCTGGACTGAATCATTTTCCCTGTTTAACTGGGCTGACTTGACTAGGTCGGCTTGTCATCATCATATGTGTGGCCATGGACTTATAGTCCATCATCCCGAATATCTACTATGTATTTCCCTTGACTAAGGAAAATATCATGTGATCTTTGCCACACCTCTAATCCCAAGAATCATGCTAAGATTCTTAAGTATTGTGATCTGCTCCCTTTGCATCTGAACATCTTGCATTCTCTGCATATGGATGTCTTGCACTGGAGCGACTTGCAACCTTCTCTATTGTTGATCTTTTGTGTATCCATATGTGTCATTTCCCATCAAATGGGTCTACTAATATGAACATCTTGCTCTCAAGGTTACTGGATACCACTCTAGACTTCCTCTAGGTTTGTGTTGCAAACTCTTCGTGATCATCAGAAGGATGAATGTCTATAGTAGGGAGATAAATCATTCGTTGGAGCCTCTTACTCCCATCCGCCAATCTCCATATGAGATCATATGGACTTGTGGGTCATGGGTCCACATATGACTGTTGTCAATGCTGAACAGACATCACATCCACTATAAATGTTCTCTCTGTCACAGGAGCCATCATGCTATCTGATATGTAACCTGCGCTGAGAGTCATGCTCCTAGAAGCCTCCTGCTTCTGAGCATCCTACTTCTTCTTGAATACTAAATATCAACGATATTATGTAATCTGGATGACTTCACATCCATCACTTGTCCTTCAGAGCAAGTCTCATCATCCTTCTCTTGTAGGACATAGCATATGATCTTTCCTACAAGTAAAATTTAGTCAGATAGTCAACAATATTGCATACTAACCAATCAAGTCAATGCAATGACAATTTCTTATGCATAATGCACACTACCATGTAACCAATCAAAATGATTTAAGCATCTTAGCCAATGCTTCAACACGACACCCATCTATAACCCAAACACACACGGTAACTATGTGGGTGCCTTCCATCTCCACCAAATCACACTATCAAGAATGTGCACTTCTCTTAGTATGTTAGTAAAAAGGTTTCATCCTAGACTAGCTCCATCAAGGGCTCATGGGATGTTGTGCAACACTATAGGCTACTTACCCAACATTTACACAATATGCACTACATGAGTCTATTGCTCGTCAATCTTAGTTATATATAAATGCATTAAATAAAATTGTATTACATATCTACATATAATTGTTATAAACAATATCCTTTAAAAAAATTCAAGAATTTAATGACAATACAAATACTTATCTTTCATGTGTTTTGTAGGCTTCATGTCTCCTTGCATAGATAACTGAAGTTTTTGGAAGCGTATTCTGCTCCATTTTCTGATTTTGATTTTCTTTTTCATCAAGTCCGGAACTTGCTGAAGTCTTCATCCTTGGTCCTCATGTCTTCTAGATGCACTAGATCCAAGATCACTTTGGATCTACCTTCACAGGTTGGAAATATCCCTTGGCATTCTTGTCAAGTATACATCTTCTACAAAACACCTTCATGTTGAAGCTCTAGAGTACTTAGAAGTACTCTTGTAGTCTTCATCAAATTTTTCTTCTTCTTCTAATACTGGACACAATCTTGACAAAGTTCTGAAATATGAATAAAAAACCATAATCCTAACAAAATAGGTCAAAATTGAAATTTGACAAAACTGAAATCTAGCTCCACAAAAAGATGCACCCAACTTTTTTGGACCTGCTTTTTCAGCCCAATTTTTTTTAACATGCTTTTTCGGCCCTATTTTTTGGCAATGCTTTTTTGGCCCTACTTTTTTTGTCCTATTTTTCTGGCACTACTTTTTTAGTCCTAATTTTTAGGCTCTACTTTTTCGGTCCTATTTTCCTAGACCTACTTTTCTGACCCTAATTTTTTGGTCCTACTTTTTTGGACCCTAATTTTTTGGGCCTATTTTTCTCGATCCTAATTTTTTGAACTACTTTTTCGGATCTGCTTTTTCGGACTGTGTAATGGCCTCTTTCAGAACAACTCTAATACCATGTTGATTTTTCTTAGTAGTTAGATGTTATTAACTTATTTATCGCATAAACATAAATTGCATGCATATAAAGGATCATTGGCATAAACACATTCATAGTAGACACAAATTCACCCTGCGAAAACCCTCTCACGAGAAAAACACAACAAACTTCTCCAGATAAGATTCTTCAACAAGAATAGTGCCCGACACTAATTACAGAATAATAATACAAGAAAGATACTAAATAAATTTTGAGCTTGAAGAAGAGAGAGAGAGAGAGAGAGAGAGAGATAAAACCCCAAAAATTGTCTTCACAATGCTTCTTGAATCATTTACTAGTCTTCCACTGGATCTGTGCACTTTCCTCTTCCTTAAGCGAAATTGTGTGTTGCAAATAAGCCAAGTTCACTTCTATTTATACTAGAAAAGTCACTTTTCCATATTGAGCCAACTTGTCTTTTGAAGTGGGTCATTCCCCCCTTAAACTGGGCCATTTCTCCCCTTTAACTAGGTCAACTTGACCATTTGACTGGGTCAATTTGATTGGGCCAACTTGTCTTGGGCTTGTTATTATTCTTTCTTGTGGAATATCTTCTGAAGTTACACAAAACATCAACACACATAATGACACTTTCAACTTCTAGATGCTTCGAAGGAAGGGTGTGCTCTAAGAGTGAGGGTTCAAAGGCAAGTGATGTCCACACTCCAATACACAACTTCCAAAAAATACAAGGTCCCAAAGGGGGCTCCTCCTCCAAAAGTCTACAAATAAACCCTACAACACTCCACAAGCCAACTAATCCAAAGGTAGTGTAGCATGGATAAAGGTTTATACATCAACAAACCTTCTTCAAATGACCCAACAATCCACCAAAAAACCAGCCAAATAGCATTCAAAGAAGACAACACCTCCCAAAACATCTTGGACATGTCTCTCAAAGCTATAAATAACATCAAAATAGCAAGCAAAACTTCTCCAAAGGGCCAACGTTCCAAAGGTATGGGACTTCCTTCAACAAAAATAGAGTACAAGTGACCCAAAGTGCATCCAAAAGGTTCTGATCTCTGAGTTTCTTCTTGATCTAGACTGCTCTGCTACTCAAACAATTCCAAACAGCCTCCAAACAATGCTTCCAATGTTGACATGGTTGAAAACAATGATAGGAATCATCCTCCAAGGTAGTGGCTCCTCTAAAAATGACATCAAACCGGGTTTTAGTCCCTCAAAGGCTCAACAAACTCAACTTCAAAGGGATCGTTGCCTCCCAAGAATGCATACAATGAAATCTGCCCTCTGAAATCAATGAGTAAGGGTCCTAAAGTTCAGTGGTTTCCTTAATCTTTGTTCTTCTATTGTTCAGAGATCATATCATACCTCAAAAAAGTGCATGAGCTCCATAGAATATGTCTTGAGTCAACATATGCAATCATAGGTTGCATATTCATTTCACAAACCCCTCTAGAAAAGGTTAAAGGCCTCTCCAAAGTACTGAGGAATGGCACAGGTGATCGGTCTAGGGTTGTGGCCTCAAAATATCACTCCACATTTTTGCTCAGAACTAGAAAATAGACCTTTTACTATTGATATTGGGTGAGATAATGCCCTAGAAACATAATTCCATTGTTGTTTTAGCCTTCATATCTTGCCCATAATTGATTTAGCGTAATTTTCATGATTGCTTACTACTGATTTAGGTCCCAAATGTGCCCAGGAATGAAGATTGAGGCTATTTTCACGTCGAGGCCTGTGTAAAAGTGCTCAAAACCTCTACTACAAACTGGCTTATTGCTACAACTGTGCTTACAATGTTGGTTTAGTCCATAAATTCGCTCAGATTTGGAGGATTTAGGGTTGCTACTACTTCAAACAATGGCCAAAATAACTAGAACATGCCCATACTTACCCAGACTTGTTAATAAGGCTTCTTAGAAGTTGAAATTGTGCCCAGTAGTACTGATTCAAACCCTATAAGTATCGAAATTTGAATCAGATCGCTCAGAAATCATTCCCAGATCTATTCACAAGCTCAAGCCTGTTGCTTTGGCCCACGATCATGCTAAAAAACCCTAGGAATTAGCCCAAGTTAGCTCCTCTACCTCTAAGCAACCACCAATGTAAATAGGGGGTAACACTCCCAATAGCGTAGGGTCGCTTCTCTCTTTGTTGGATTTTCATACAGGTTTCTCACATAAAATACCCATTAAGCCAGTGTGATATCATAGGTTACCCCCTATTTTTGGGTATACAATTCCTTCAAAGAGACTTTTGGGTTTTCCTGTGCCATCTGTAGCATCACTTGTTGTCTTAAAACTCACAAATTTACCTTGATGCTTGTTCACAAACAACTTTTATACAGTGAGATTTGCTTTTCTCGTGTCTCTCATGGCATTGCCCTTGTCACCTTGCGCTATTTACTAAACCATGGCTTCACAAGGAAATTTCTGGTGTGGTGTTGCCTTTCCCCAGTTTCTTCGAATTGCAGCTTTCCAATATTGTTTGAATTGTATCCATTGGTTCCTTCCATAGTGTTACGTTGTACCAGTACCAGCTCACTTTCAGATATCTGCCCAGGGAGAGGGGTCATTTTTCTTCTTCAGGGCCAAGATGGGGGTGTTATCTACATTTCTTGAGGGATGGTTATGGCCAGACCCCTTGATTTTTTCTTTAGGAGTACTATGGCTTAACGACATTGATGACTGCCTCATTTTAGGGCTTGTAGCCCCGAGGTTAGTGTCTAGGGCTCCTTAGGGAAAGTCACTGGGTCACATGACCCCCCTACTTGATTTCCACACAAGTGACAGTGTTCCACCTAGAGGCACTTGCCTCCTCTTTCAGTACAATGCCCTCTATCTTGAAGCCTGGACCATGATGACATCATCCTTGATGCCCAGGCCTTCAAGCTTGATTGAAGGGGGGATGTGTTAGAGTTTGCACTTTAATTCAATTTAATTAGGATCTTTAACTGAAAGAATAACAAGCACAACAAAACACAATGGACACAATAATTTTCCTCGAGGAAACCATAAAGGAGAAAACCCCACAACTTCCTGAAAGATAGATTCATCACTAATACAATATCACAAAAAATGGAAATCCCAAAAATAGTAAGTCTTTTGCAGCTCTCTCTCTTTCTCATCTAGCGAACATGTCTTCTCTCTCTTTCTTATGCTAACTTGAGTGAGTGAGTGGTGTGTCCAAATGAGAGAGCAAGCTCTCTATTTATGCTTTATGTTTGGGTGACCTTTTTCCTAATTAGGTCAGCTTGACTAATTTGACTGGGTCGACCTGACCTAGTGAGACTCAATAATACATTTTACATTTATTCTTTTGGGGTGCTATTGCCCCAACTTGCAATGGAGGTTTTACCTCAATGATCATGCATGACGTTGAGAGTTTTTCAGCATATTTGGAGTTAGATGGGGCATGACGTTCCCCCCCTTCTCACTCCATCAAGTTTAGCTATTTTGCATTAGTTTTTGCTAACTATGGAGAAAAATATCCCAAGTTACCCATGTCTTAGACTATTTTATATTATTTTATGTTATATTTTCACATTGACATTTTAAGGGCTTGTTGGTCTGGTTATTTGTAAAAGTGAGGTCGTAAGGCTATAAATAAGCCTCCTCGCTCGGTGTGAAATTGCAAGACAATGGGATAAAAACATTATGTTACTCTTTTACCCTAATTAGGGATTTTGGATGTGATGCGCCCCTCTTGGA
The DNA here is from genome assembly GCA_001517045.1 of Pseudotsuga menziesii. Classification (NCBI taxonomy): domain Eukaryota; kingdom Viridiplantae; phylum Streptophyta; class Pinopsida; order Pinales; family Pinaceae; genus Pseudotsuga; species Pseudotsuga menziesii. The sequence continues at coordinate 825,855 of LPNX010386007.1, read as the reverse complement.
GGATTGTCTTCTTTGGGTCAAGGATCAAATTTGGATGCTCTTTGGGGATTTTTAATCATGCAAGGTGGATGCTAGGAATCATTGCAATAACACAAGCTCAAATAATTCTTTGATTGGTCTTTTTTTGGTGAAGGTAGGTAAGTTTTGCTTCTTTGATGATTAAATGATGGCATTAGAGTTGCATTTTTTCTGATTTTGGCCTTCTTTGATGATTAAATGATGGCCTTAGAGTTGCATTTACCTCTCCTCCAGGCCTAGGGTTTGGGGTTTCATCCATTAAAACCCTTGTCTCGTCAATTTTTATCAAATTTCTTGCATTTTCATGTGTAATCTTGCATTTTCATGGTAGGTTTAGGTTAAACTTTAGGTCTGCAATTTTATATCAGAAAACCCTAAAAATTGAAAATTAATAAAAATTAAAAAATGAAATCTTTTGCAAATTTTTAGGCCCTAAAAACTCGGTCCTAAAATCTCCGGCGTCCTAAAATCTCGGGATCCGAAATTTTCGGTCCCTAAACATTCGGCCTGCCTCTCTCAACCCTTGGCCTTCTCCTAACAGCCTCGGCCTCTTCCCCTCAAGCCTCGGCCTGCCTTCTAAGGCCTGGACAGCCCTTCCCTAGTCCTCACTCTGCTCCTTTAGCAAGCTGCCAAGAGTGGATAGACCCCTGTCAAGAGGCAGCCTTCCTTCACCTACCTGCTGCAAAACACACAGAGGTTAGTACAAAAAAGGATACTGTTTGAAGTGATTTTTACTCTTAAATGTGGTACTGTTTACATGATTGATTACACCTATGACTGTCAAAATTGGTTGCTGTGTTTTAAAGCTTGATTCACTAATTAATTTCAGGATGTCTAATTTGTTCATTTCTGCAGATTTTAAGTAACAGACCTGTCCTTTTTTTTATATGGCATAGCATTGTTTGGCATCCTGTTAACTGCTGCTCCTGTTGAGGGTTAGGGCTGTCTATTTGTAGGCCCTTGTTCTCCTTAAACAGTGTGATTGGGACAGTTTCGAGGCCCTCTTCTAGACCTTTTTTACATCGTGAGAAACTTCTAGACCTTTTTTTAATCATGAGAAACTAACTCAAGTTTGCACTATCAATTATTGTAAATTTGCAGCTGTCTTTTAAATAATCGTGTGGCTGTTATCCATTCTCATGTACAGTGATTGTGGTGAACAAAAGGACATATGCATGATTGTCTAAGATGTTTAAATGCCCAAAGTGAATGCTGGTATCTCTTTCTTGACTAGTAACTGTTGACAGTGACACAGGTGCCAATTATTAAGACTAATAAATCAGAGACCTGTTGTGAATTGGAATGTCAAAGTGCCATTACTCTTACTATTTCAAGTGCTGATCTGCTAGTTAAAGATGACCATTGTTATTGGCCTATTTAATAACTGTTTAGGTGGCTTCAATATTATCACGGTGAAACTTATAAGCTGCCGATTGACTGTCTATGGCTAAGATTTAGATTATAAGATCATTGTATTGGCAGAATTGAGAGTTGCAATCTCCATTACAATATTGGTGTTTCTACTTCTCACTCCATGATTAATGGTTTATGATTAACCTTGGGATGAATAATTATGTTAATGGGATGCCTATGCCACATCATTAGACAAGTGCATCATTGAGGCAACCTCACTAGTATGTCCACTTAATTTTTGTTCGACTCCATCGAAGGCACTGATCTCTAGCTACCAAGGTTGTTGGAGTTTGTTGTGTATTTTTCCAACAGGTAATCAGTATAAGGGCTCTCCCCTTGGAGGTCAAGACTCTTCCAAGAAGTTAAAGGGGTGTGACTGAGGTGATATTGGGTCACAACTCCTTACATGTGCTTACTAAGCACTAGCCCTGCTAATTTGTGCGGTACACAGATCCATTGTTTCATTGGTTTTGTTCATCAAACCCAATTGGGAGGTCATTCTTTAAATTTCAGCTCTGAAGATTTCTGCATTTTCTATGGCAACAACTATTACCTTTTTTGGTATTTGTGAACTAGTACATTGTCTCCCTAACCTCCTTTCTGTCCACTTATCTTTACAAACAAAAATGCATGGTCCAACGACAACTCCTTGTGGAAATTGCAGATCGTGAAGACTGGCACTAAAACCTACTTATTATAACTAAACATTTCAGTGAACCTTCCACATAATCATCTCTATCTATCAATCTACAAGTATGTAATAGTTCGGCAAACTTTCAATTATTTCAACCAGTCAAGAAGCTCCTAAAAAAGGACAAATATTCTGCCTTTTTATCATTATTGTCAATCAAAATAATACGGAAATCATTTTATACTTCGTGAAAAATATCACCAAGAAATATGCAGCAAATATACCCACAATTAACACTAGAAGACATGATTGCCACAATGGCAAATTGCAAATGAGTACAGATAACATTCACTGCCAAATGAAAAGAGAGTGGCTCCTTGATGCTGCATCCATGTTTGTAAATGTACTTTAGTTATAAAGACTATCATGGATTTTATTTATTACACTGAAGTGTCATGTATCCATCATCTATCAAGAGGTGAGACAACATTCCATGTGACCACCAAGCCCAATTGAAAGGCCATGACGGATCAACCACTTAACAACAGCCCCCTTGCGGGAGCATGCTGGCAACTGTTTTGAAGAATCAAACCCTAGTTGGGACTACAACAGCACCCCACTTACAGTGACTCAGTCGACTTCTCATGACTACCTCAGCTATAAAAATCAAATAAATTCTTTAAAATATTAGTAGTTATAAGTGAAATCAGACTTGGATTGAAACTGGAGTACTACTCCAACGGCATATGGAACAATGAAAAGAAAATCATGTTGTTGGTGGATGTCTTTGATGGAAACTGCCCGAGAATTTTTTGTACAATGCATTTCAAGTGAACAGTAGACCCATTGTCAGGGAGCAATGTGAAAACTGTTATAAATGTGAGAAACGCTCCCTAACAAGTATATCAACCATGCATTAGAAGATGCTTGATAACCAACCTCTGTGTTTGGCTTAACTGGTTGTAGCTGGTAGCCATTCATCACCCTGTATGAAGGTTTTAATAGAATAAATTCCTGCATTGTTTTCAGAAATCCGATTAGACCATGGCACTCTTCCAGAAACATTAGCCCCTGGCCCATAATTTTGGTATTCCCCATAGTAAAGTGTGTCAAGAGCAAAGTCCCCCTTCCAAGGCATCCATCCCTGAGGGTTAATGAGCTCTCCCAAATATGAATTCATGAAAATTACTCTGGAGTACATCTTCCATGGCCGACCCAAATAGGCCTTGTGAATTTTCATGTATTCTTCTGTTCCATTGATGGTGCAGTTGTGGAAAACAAACCCTGTGGGCTGAGCTGGGTCTATTCGGCCATGTGCAGTAACAGGATCTGATGATCCTTTGCTTGATTTTAATTGACGAGGACGCACCAGAATAAGACAGTTCTCAAAGATTGCTGCTGAGTTTCCAAATATGAAGTCAACAGTGCCTTCTATTCTGCAGTTTCTGTAGAATTGACGAAGAGTATGAATGTACAGTGTATCCTGGTGGCCACGAAAGGCACAGTTGTAGAAGGCAGAGAGATCACTATCTACTCTTAGTGCTACTGCTTGTCGACTTCCTGGCCCTGCTGCATTTTCAAATGCAATGTCCCGTGCTATGAAACCATCAGCATTTACAGCTGCAATTGTGAAGCCAAATCAATTCGAAGTTGCCAACAATCTAAAACAAGATTTACTGGAATTAAAGAATATGAATTGATTGAGTTTAAGCTATAAAAAATACATCTTAGTTTGTCCTATCAACTTACATGTCCACCTGACTGTATTGAAGCACAAAATCTATGTTTTACCAATGGTGTTTACTGTTTTATAATTTTATTTTGATTCTGCAAGAGAATGATGCAGATAATTCATTCGAACCAATTTTAAACTACTGGTAATATATTTATATAATTCTGAGAACACAAATATTTTTTTTTGGTTTATGATAAGTTGATAACAATGGAATATACTCTTCAGAAACTTGATTTTGAAGTTTGGTATACATTGGATCTTAGTTGAATTCTACCTTTATGTTTTATTGCAATTCTTAAGAACTTATCCAAATTATGTCAAAAAATATAATTGAGAATTTTATTTTCTCCCACCAATTTTAAAAATATGGATCCCTCTATAGACACATTAGGAATCTCATGCTCTGAGCTCTTTCTTTCAGATTGCCATTTCCCCCCTAATGTTTAAGGTTCACTCTCAGATTTTAATGATGGCCCCAGCCTCTAGGAAACTTCATTGCACATTTTTGGTTCTTTGAGTTAGCATGGCCATATTGTGAACTTCATATGGAATATCTTTTGAACAGAAAAATAATTGGAATGGTGGCATTTGCATCGGATAAGTGGAAGGTTATTTCGTCTGAGATTAGATGACTGTTGTCAAACTCGGCCAAATTCACTCAGAATTGGATGATTTTGACTTGGCTTGGTGAGAAAACAAGGGGAGTTGGCCTGCTGACTCAACAGATGCCAAGTCAGCATGTGACTTGTGTTGAAATATTGTAACTTCAAAGGATATTCTAAATGTATTTTACTGATGTAACCCAAGGGAGATGTTATTATTCCTCCAGCGGGGTATTACTATTGTATTTGGTCATCATACAGTCATGAGGTAAAGCCTCCACTTGTGTCGGGTCTTTAGTACCCTAATACATAATATAATATACTGTTTTAAGTCTTCCTAGGTGGAGTCGGCCCAAACAGTTTAGTGGGGCCGACTTGTCTAGGGTAAAAGTCAGTTGGCTCATTGTGTATAAATAGAGGAGTTGTGGTTCTTATTTGAACACAGACTTGCTCACTTGAGTAGCACATAGGAGAGAGAGAGAGACACAACTGAAGGAGGAGAACACCTATTTTTGGGGTTGTCTTTATACATCTTATATAGAGGAAGTTTTGTTGGGTTTTCTTCCCCTTGAGGGTTTCCCACGATAAATGTTGTGTCTATCTTGTGATTGTGTTTCTATCAGTGATTCTTGATATGTTGCTACTATGATTTTTGAAATGAATACTATTGAATCTAGTCTAACATATGAAATCTTAACATGGTTTTAGAGCCAGGTTGATTAAAGCAGCTTTCACAAGGTGAAAATCTCTCTCCTCCCTCTTCGGAAGAAATTAGGGTTTCTGCAAAAGTTGGAGTTTTGAAGATCTGTTTGCATAGAAAGTTGCGCCCTCTTGGAGCGCATCTATTGAACCCTAGATCGAAGCTTTTGGGTGGTTGGATCTCTGGGAAAGCCAAACCCTAATTTGGCAGTGAACCAAAAAACTACAGTGAAACAGAACCAGAAATTCTGCAATGTTGCAACCTCGCAAGTAGGATTTGAAAACTGAAGATTTGGGATCTCCAGAAAGCAGTTGGGTCAACCAACTCGCCTCCCTCGAGCGCATCTACTGGTAAGGTCAGCCTCCTATTTTGATCAATTTCATTTTTTAGTGACCTACTAGACAAGATGGCCCTAAGAATAAGCTTGAGGACAAATTGGAAGGCCTAGAAAATTTCCTGGCTTGGAAGTATAGGATTGGCCTCATTCTGAAAGAGAATGGCCTTGAGAAGTACATCAAGGATGAGATTGCAGAACCTAAAGAAGATGAAGTTAAGGAGAAGCATGAACAAGACCTAATCAAGGCAATGATGATCATTGTTGATTCTATTAAGGATCACTAGATCCCTCACGTGTCATCTAAGAAGACACCTAAGCAAATGTATGATGCACTTTCCAGAATGTATGAGGGAAGGAACATCAACAGAAAGATGAATTTGAGAGCTCAACTGAAGGGCACCAAGATGAGCAAAGGAGAATCTATTCAAGATTACTTCACAAGGGTCTCCCAGTTCAAAGAGAAACTAAGTGTTGTTTGAGATACACTTGATGAGGATGAATTAGTTATGACTGCTCTCAATGGCCTCACTAGACCTTGGGACTCATTCATCCAGACTCTGTGTGCCAAAAAAGAAAGTATGAAGTTTGGCATAGTATGAGAAGATTGCATACAAGAAGAAGCTAGAGTAGCCAATAGAGAAGCTTTCCTCAAAGAAGATGATCAGGCTCTAGCTACCCATACTAAAGGAAGAAAACAATTAAACTTCAAGAAGAGTAATCATAAACCTTCAAAGAAAAAATTCTAGAAGAAGAAGAAGGATTACTCAAAGTATCAATGCTACAACTGTCATAAGATAGGACATCTTGCTAGAGAATGTCCATCACCAAAGAAGAACAACAACACCAAAACACATCATGCTCACTAGCTGAAGATGAGGGTGAAGAAAGATCTCGAAAGAAAACTAGAGGTGAAGATGTAGAAGAATATGGGTTATTCTCTGCACTCTCTGGGTTTGTAACACCTGGAGAAGATACATGGCTTATTGATAGTGGTGCCTCTAAGCACATGACAAGAAAGAAGACAACTCTGTCAAGACTTGAAAACAAGAACTCTCCCCAAAAGGTGTCATTGGGAGATGACTATCAATATCCCATCAAAGGTATTAGTGAATCAAGCTATAAGCTTGACTCTGGGACTTCCATGAAGATGAAGGAGGTACTGTATGTACCAAGTTTGAAAAAGAACCTAATTTCCATCTCAGCTCTAGATAAGAAAAGATATAGAGTTGCTTTTATAGATGGACAAGTACTTATGTGGTCCAAAGGAAAGACACTTGAAGATGTTGTAGTCATTGGAGAAGAAGAAGGAGGACTGTACAAGCTCAAAGGACATCCAGAGACAGCCCTTGTCCATGAGACTACCAGCTCAAGTGAACTGTGGCATAGCAGACTTGCTCACATCAACTACAAAGCATTTCCCTATGTGAGCAAGGTGGTAACTGGGTTACCAGATCTAAAGATCGAACATGAAGGACCCTGCAAGGGATGTGCACAGGGAAAGAACATCAAGAATCCTTTTCCAAAAAGTGAAACAAAGACCAAAGGTATGTTGGAACTAATCCATTATGATGTATGTGGTCCTATGCCCTCCATATCCTTGAGTGATATGAGTGCTATGTCACATTTATTGATGATTATTCAAGAAAGACTTGAATATACTTCTTGAAGAATAAGAGTGAAGTGTTCGGGAAGTTCAAGGAATTTAAAGCCTTGATAGAGAAACACTTGGAAAAGAGAATCAAGACACTGAGATTAGATAATAGTGGAGAATACACTTCAAAGGAATTTGAAGCATTCTGTAAGGAGGCAGGAATCAAGAGGGAACTAACCACTCCCTATAATCCCCAACAAAATGGTGTTGCGGAAAGAAAGAATAGAACTACCATGGAAGCAGTGAATACCATGATTCATGACCAAGACCTCCCTATGTACCTATAGGTTGAAGCTGCAAGAACAACCGTATATGTGCAAAATAGATTATCTCATAGTGCTCTTGGATTCAAGACTCCTGAAGAAATGTATACTAGAAAGAAACCTGAAGTAAGCCATCTCAAGATATTTGGCTACCCTGTATATGTACATATTCTGAAAGAGAAGAGAACTAAATTGGATCCTTTTGGAAAGAAGGGAATATTTGTAGGATACTGTGAAGTCTCCAAAGCATTCAGGGTATACATTTAAGGATTCCATCATATCGAGATTAGTAGGGATGTAACATTCGATGAAGAGACAGCTCTTAAGAATTCTAGAAGGTGTCAGCTTGAAGTACATGAAGAGGATGTACCTCCCAAAAGGACAGAAGTTGAACCAACTCCTGAAATAGTAGCATCAGAAGATCATGACATGCTAGAGCCTCAGGAGCCCCCTACTATGGATATCTCTCGAAAGAGAAAACCTCCTTGGGTAAGAGAAATCATAAAAGAAGCAGAAAGATATGGAGCACCAGAAGGCTCCACAAGAACCAACAAAAGATCAAAGCCATATTCCAGTGATGTAGCTTTGATGTGTGATCTTGTAGATCAAGAACCCACCAGCTATGAGAAAGTTGCACAGAAGAAAAAATGGGTTGAAGCAATGACAAAAGAATACCAGTTGATCAAGAAGAATGATGTTTGGGATATTGTTCCCAAACCGGAAAACAAGAGTGTGGTATTTTCGAAATGGATATACAAGATAAAACATGTTGTTGATGGAAGTATTGAAAAATACAAAGCAAGATTTGTGGCTAGAGGATTCTCTTTGAAAGAGAGGATCGATTATGAAGAACATTTGCTCCAGTAGCAAGGTACACTTCCATCAGAACTATCATGGCACTTGCCCCCATGATGAAGTGGGACTTACACCAAATGGATGTAAAGACAACCTTCCTTAATGGTTTGATTGAGGAAGAGGTGTACATCGAACAACCACAAGGATTTGAGGTCGAAGACAGAGCGACTCATGTATGCAAGTTGAAAAAGGCTTTGTATAGACTAAAGCAAGCTCCGAGAGCTTGGTATGGTAGAATAGATAGCTTCTTGACAAGCATGGGCTTTACCAAGAGTAAAGTTGATCCTATTCTCTATATGAAGATTATGGATGATGAACAAGTCATACTATTGTTGTATGTGGATGATCTATTTCTGACTGGAAATGAGAAACAGATCAAGGATTGCAAGAAGAAGCTAGTGGAAGAATTCGAGATGAAAGATCTTGAATTGATGCGTTGTTTCCTAGGGCTGGAAGTGTGGCAGAGCCCAGAAGGAATCTTTCTGAATCAGGGAAAGTATGCAATAGAAATCTTGAAAAGATTTGATATGTTGGATTGTAAAGCCATGGCCACACCTATGGACACCAACTTGAAGCTGTTGTCTGATGAGACATCCGAGCTAGTGGACATGACTCACTATAGACAGATTATTGGGTCATTAATGTATCTGACAAACACAAGGCCAGATATATGCTTTGTTGTGAACACCTTGAGTCAGTATCTAGTTAAACCTAAACGGGTTCACTTGATAGCCGCAAAGCATGTGATGAGGTACGTAAAAGGTACGATTGATTTGGGACTGTACTATGGGAGAGATCATGACTACAAATTGTATGGATATACGGATTCAGATTGTGCAAGAAGTGCCGCAGACAGAAAGAGCACCTCAGGTGGATGTTATTGTTTGGGATCCGCCATGATCTCATGGTTTAGTAAGAAACAGTCCAGTGTTGCTCTCAGTACAACTGAAGCAGAGTACATTGCAACTTGCTATGCTTGTTGTGAAGAGATATGGCTTCGCAAGTTGATGTCAGGGATATTTGACATGGAATTGGGCACCACAATAATTCTCTGTGACAACCAGAGTTGTATAAAGATGACAGAGAATCCGGTGTTCCATGACAAATCAAAGCATATAGAAATCCGATATTTTTATATAAGGGATATGGTACAAAAGGGATCCATCAAGCTCCAGTATGTGAGTACCGATAAGCAAGTTGCTGATGTACTGACCAAGTCTCTATCTCGAGTGAAGTTTGAATACTTCCGTGACAAGCTTGATGTAGTTCGAAAGGACTTTCCTTGCAAGGAAGAATAGTGATGGGACTACAGAGGATGAAGAAATGGACCTTCTTTGAAAAGGAAGATCAGGTCGAAGACATGAACCCTCCTCAAACAAAGGGGGAGTAGGTTGATAAGATGGCACTTCCCAGGAAAGGGGGAGTAATGATGAGACTGACATTGATGATGATGATCTGACATTTATTTGTGGACGACGGTATCCTCTCTTGAGGATGGCAGGTATAACACTCTGTTCATGAGAGTGGTCCTTACTAGCTAAGGATGGCCCTGCAGATGCTACTCTCGCATGGAGAGGACCCACTTGTGGACGATAGTATCCTCTCTAGAGGATGGCAGGTATAACACTCTGTGCATGAGAGTGGTCCTTACTAGCTAAGGATGGCCCTGCAAATGTTACTCTCGCATGGAAAGCACCCACATTCAATTGTGGATACCGTAGAATAACACTTGCTTAGGAGTGGTCCTAACCTTTGTGGTATGGATGCTCTACGATGAGTCCTCGCGGACGAGAGAACTGACATTGTGTATGTAGTCGATATCTGCATTGCAGATTATAATCTTGTATGGAGAGTCTGCCTACATTCATATGTAGATGCCATAGAATAACACCCGCTTAGGGTGATCCTAACCTCAATGGTATGGATGCTCTATGATGAGTCCTCACAGACGCTGTAGTATAACACTCACTTGGGAGTGGTCCTAACCTGTGTGGTATGGATGTTCTACAACGAGCTGACATTTTGTATGCAGTCAAGATCTGCTCTGCAGACAATACTCTTGCTTGGAAGAGTATGCCTACACGTAAGTGTAGATACTGTAGTATAACACTCACTTGGGAGTGGTCCTAACCTGTGTGGTATGGATGGGCTATGATGAGTCCTCACGAACGATAGGGCCATCACTGGGTGCGGTCAAGATCTACATTTAGTTGTAGACGATTCGGCTGATCGATTTCATGGATCATGCTGATGGAGGATTGCATCGTCCTTGGACTCAGGTCCTAAGGTGATCGGGATTGATCATCCCGCAAATAGATCATGTGTACTACAAGTAGTGTGGCGGTAAAGGATCAAGTAGATCGAAGTACATCCAAAAAGGGTCAAGTAGATCGAAGCACAGTGGCAAAGGATCGAGAGGATCGAAGTACGGTTGCAAAGGATCGAAAGGATCGAAGTACTGTTGCTATAAGGGTTGAGACTAGAAAGGATTGAAGTACTGCTACAAGGGTCAAGAAGATCTAAGTGTTGCTGCAAAGGATCGAGAAGATCGAAGTGTTGCTGCAAAGGATCGAGAAGATCGAAGTGCTGCTGCAAAAGATCGAGAAGATCAAAGTGCTGCTGCAAAGGATCAAAGTACTGCAAAGGATCAAGAAGTTCGAAGTGCTGCTACGAAGGATCGAAAGATCAAAGCGTTGTTGCCAAAGGATCAAGTGATCATGTGATGCAGAAGATGAAGAGTAATTGTTCCAGTTACTGATTGTGAAAACTTCCTATGACGTATAGATGCATTACCTCGATGTACTGTTGTAATTATTGTCTCTCTGTTCTTCTATAGTCTGTGATGATGTTGTCAGTAGAATAACCTTCTCGTTAAGGGGGAGTGTTGAAATATTGTAAGTTCAAAGGACATTCTAAATGTATTTTACTGATGTAACCCAAGGGAGATGTTATTATTCCTCCGATGGGGTGTTACTATTGTATTTGGTCATCATAGAGTCATGAGGTAAAGCCTCCACTTGTGTCGGGTCTTTAGTACCCTAATAAATGATATAATATACTGTTTTGAGTCTTCCTAGATGAGGTCAGCCCAGACAGTTTAGTGGGGCCGACTTGTCTAGGGTAAAAGTCAGTTGGCTCATTGTGTCTAAATATAGGAGTTTTGGTTCTTATTTGAACATGGACTCACTCACTTGAGTAGCGCGTAGGAGAGACAGAGAGAGACAAAATAGAAGGAGGAGAACACATGTTTTTGGGGTTGTCTTTTATACATCTTATACAGAGAAAGTTTTGCTGGGTTTTCTTCTCCTTGAGGGTTTCCCAGGATAAATGTTGTGTCTATCTTGTGATTGTGTTTCTATCAGTGATTCTTGATATGTTGCTGCTGTGATTTTTGAATTGAATACTATTGAATCTAGTCTAGCATATGAAATCTCAACAAGTTGGTCTGACTCAGACTTGCTAGGCTGAGTCACACAATGACTCTGCCAAGTCATTGTGTCCCTGATGTGGAACTTAAAAACAAATGAAATATATTAAAAAACTTTAAAAAGGATGAAATGATCTTTAACCCCATCTTACCTCTTGAAAAGCTTCCCTCACAGAGAGTTTGGAGCTGATTTGATGAACCCTCACTGCTGGTGTAACTGACTTGGAGTTAATTTCAGAGGGGAGACCGTTGTATTTAAAAATAACCTATGCATAATTGTAAAGTTATCAGCAGAAGCCAGGATCCTAATTTAGCATGTGCCCATGGAAATTTTTCTCTAGATTGGTCTGCCCTGAGGATCAAATTTGTAAACCCCAATGCCTTTTGAAAAACACTGCACCTATGTTCATGGAGGGTCCCAAATATTTTATCCTTCAAATGTAAAACAATCATTAGATGTTTTCTGCTCTGAACACCATAATTTGGATCTTGACTTGTTCCTTCTCCTCCCATTCGAATTCTTGTTGATGCTTATAGATCAACATTCCTTAGAAAGTGAATTAATATGGGTTGAACTTCATTGGTAAATTTCTTTGTTAATTGGATATTCAGGAGTCGTTTTCTCATTTGAATGTCTGAAAGAAGGTCCTGTCAGTCATATCTCCACCTTTCTCCAGGCTGTTATTTAAGCTTATCCAACATGCAGGCCATCAGCGTTGTGTTTGGCTTTTTTTTAGTAATTGTCCTGAGCAACATCACCAAGAGGAGACACCTTGTGTCACTGAAGAAGGACTTGTAAGCAATGGGAATTGATTCCTTGGCTTAAAGATTGAGCAAGTGTTTAAAGCCCTTTTTAGCTCTTTACAAGGTTCCAAGTTCCAACAGGCTGCTCTATGGCTGAGATGCATGCCATTTTCATGACAGCGCTCTTAATGGTTCACTGTAGGAATGTGAATTGTGTGCTCTTCAAAAATATCATTTTCCCTGCAATCTGAATGCAGACAAAAAGGCCCATTTTAATATTAAAAAATCAAAAGAAAAAGGACGCTATTTACCAAACTTGGTCATTGACAGCCACTCTTTGACCTCTCTTTCGATAAAATCATAATGCAATAGAACCACAAAGTGCAAAACCATGTTACAGTCATCGACTATATTAATCCCTTTACATGAGGAATCCCTTCTGCTATTTAGACATTATAAAGATTAAACAGCCCCACCACAATCATAACTTGTTGGACAAGCTAGTAGCCATGGAGCTTCAGTGCCAATGATGGAGACTATTTTCCATAGCCAGGGGCAATGCTTTGTTATTAAGATGCAGCTTTGGAAGATATTCTTATTGCATTTGATAAGTCATAACCCTAAAAGAATTCAAGTGAAAATAGTCAAGTCGGCCCCACATAAGTCATAAAACTGCCCCAGGCACCAGGTAAAACTGCCCCGGCATTGGGTAAATCTGCCCTAGTGAAGTCGGCTCAGTTAGTGGAAAAGTCAACCAGAAAAGAGTATAAATAGGAGGGCGCACTCCTCATTTGAGACACACTCACAACAAGCAAGTTTGCTCCTACATGAGGAAGAGGTTCGCTCCAGCCAAGAAGAAGACTGTTTTGGGTTGTCGAAGACTTGGAAGACATCTATCTTTTGTTCTTGGGTTTGATTAGAAGCTTCTTGTTGACACTATGACAATGTACTTGTTGACGAATCTATATTGAAGAAGTTTGCTAGGTTTCTTCCATTGAAGGGTTTGCTAGAGGAGAAATTTTGTGTCCTTGCGTTTACTGTTGAATGCCTTTCTTTCAGTGATTCTTATGCATGCAATTATTATGATGTGACATGTTAAATGAATGAAAGTCTAATATAATTTCTTGTAAGTCAAAATTCCAACACCCTTGGCCTAAACATGATCTCCTGTTTACCAGGGGCATTGAAATCGCATGCCATCTCTTACAGTTCTAACTGTATTCTGTCTATCTCCCTCTTACATAGACAGCCTGGGCCCTGAACATTTCTCCTCTTACTCTCTGCTATCTACACATTCATTTCACTTTTGTATACTAGCCCAAACCCATCTAAACCTGGATATGCACCTAGAGGTTCCAAAGTCCATTATTGGGCTTTGCAACCTGTGTTGTTTATTATACATTTGTATGAACTGGAAATATGCAACTGGAGTTTCCGAACCTGCACATCAGGGCCACTGTCCTATTTAATACACCGAATGGATGGATTTTGATTCAATGCACTGTTGGTGGGAGCAGGGGGAAGGGGGCAGTGGGCACCACTCCAGCTGTGGACTGCACCTACATTCTGTCCTTGCAAATATCTAAGGAATCTACTTAGCTTAAAGGGCATTTTTCCTTGCAGCTATCCAGGGAATCTACTGAGCTTAGCAGGCATTTGTTTTTTAAATCAGAGGTTTAACCTACTCCACTAGGACTCCTTAAATTCAAATTCTAACGCATGGAAATCAAGGCATCTAAAATCAGCCAGCAACCACACCACCATCAAGCACAATAACAAAACCAAACTCGGGTAAACAAAATTCCAACTTGATATGAAGAAGAAAAAGAAGAGGAACCATGATGAGTATTACCAACAGTTGCAGAGTCATATGTAGAGGGAACACCAGGCAGGGAGGGCACCCGCATAGACCCCGTGATGACAGTCCTATCCATGCCATCGCCCACAAACATGAGATTAATCTTACTGGGAGGTATCCTAACAATCTCCTCATAAACCCCGGCCTTGATACGTATTACGAATCTCCGCCCAGAAATATCTGGTGCACTGTTCACCGCTTGTTGAATGCACATGGAGGATTCATCCTTGGACACAATAATGTCGGGAACCAATTCGTCTAAGTTTAATATATCCCAAATTTTATTATTGTGATGGTAATAACCTGCAGTGTTAGAGAAATTGGACGACCTCTCCGTTTTGGGGGGCCTCCATATGACCATATCCTTCCCGTAAGTATCCAGAGCATTGATCATACTGAGAGCATTGCTAGTGAAGTTCATGACTTTGACGAGTTCTTGCATGGATCTTCCCACCATCTGTGTGGTATTAACATATTTGAGTGCCGAACTGCAGTCATACTGATAAGTAAGCGCTGCGCTCATCCAGATCTTGATGTCTTTAATACTCCTTGGGTTCAGCTGCTGAGTCCTGCTCTTGGCAATATATCTCGTGGAACCCTGCAGGTACTCCAAGCAGTCCTTAACGGCGGCCGTGAAGTTCCCGTTATCCGAAGTAGTAAGCAGCTGTTTGGATTGAAGATAACTTTTTGCGGTTTCGTCCGATGAGAGATCCATTGCTGCACCAATGATCTCCTCTGGCCCCGCATTTTCACTAATATTACGATTGGCCTGCAGAGATGACTTGCAGAGGTCCGGGTACTGCGATGCCTGGCACGCTAAATCTATGCTATGACTGGAGGAAGGTTTTTTAATTGAGAGCTTCTTTTTATGGCCGCTGCGGGCTGAGAAATAATTAGTTGAGGAGAGTTGAGCATAGAGGGCGACGAGGAGGACTGTGATTAAGAGAAGCGAGGCCACGATATTAATTCTGAGTAACATTGGAAACCCCTTCATAATCTTTTTATCTCGTCTTATAATTCTCATTCTTGACTGATGAATTTTTTTATATGAATGCCTCTGCAACTATATAAATATGAATCTGCTGTCACATGCAGAGAACACAGTTAGGTCTTCGTCTGATCTTGGATTCCGCAGGGATGAGGGAGGTGATTGGAATGTTGGGGTATAGAGACCGAATATTAACAATTGAGAGATGAATGTCGGTGGTACGCCAACTTTTCACGGGCAGGCTATAAAGTCGTTAAAGTTCAGCCAACTTTCAAAATTTTTAAAAACCCTACACATTGTGAGCGGTCAAATTTGAACCCGTCCCAGCCCTTCCAAAGCGGTTCAGCCCGTCCCAGAAGTGTCACAAAAATTTTGCCCGTTAAAAAAAATTTAAATTTTTTATTTCGCGCGTCCACCATGAAGGGATACCTTAACTTAAATATTTCAAAAGAAGGGTAAGCCTTTTAATTTCCCTGTCAAATTTATTTTTCGTTGTAAGCAGGCTTGGAAATTGACGGTAAACGTATTTGACAGGTAACTTTAATTTTGGCACGTCAGTGTCTACAGGTGTACAAAATCACATCCCGTCAAATTGACATTTATCAACTTTTCTTACCTGTCATAAATACGAGTACCTCCTCTCAGCCATAACCGCTGATAAAATAGTTCTGGCCACTTGCCCACGTTTTGGTTTATTTAAGCAGATGAAGGAAACGCTTTGTTTGTTTTATTTATAAGACATAAAAACTTTAACAAATATAAAAAGTATGAAAATATTGTTATTGATAAAATTGAAGCGTCGGTTTCCCGCTTCCCGCTTGAGCTTCACTCCGATTTTCATGGTCCCAGATTCTTTTGCCTCTCTTTTTTTTTTCAAACAAAAAATGCTTCTATACCATAGGCGTGCACTATGTGTTGCCTAAGGTTTGGCATTACACCATTGCATTTAAAAAAGCTATACATAAATACAGTATCATGAAATGCATGGTGGAGTCACCAGATCAAGCCTACCAGGCAACAATGGCGTGTATTTTGAACTAAAATTATGTGAGTACCTTGATGTTTGATGTTGTTCGGAGAGAATTTTTGTTGTGGAAATAAATCATTGTAACTGTTGATTGGTTATCTGAAACAGATTTGATCAACATTAGAAAAAGCTCGGCATGCCCAAACAATAACTTGGTCTGATTCATTTTCACATTGAAAATCGATCGTTCGGTTTTCTCCTCTTCTTCCTAATATTGTAGGACTTGGTGTTGCCTTTCCTTCTTCATGGGAGATCGTTGAACAATCCTGAGCTCCTCCAATCTTAGCCAGCTGGTAGTTCTTCTGCCTATGAATGTTAATAAACGTTGGTACGCCCATATTTACTTCCACATTACATCTCAAAGTTACATGATTGTTGCAATCATTCTTTCCCTGAGCCTGAATGTTCAAGCATTGATCAATGTAGGCGACAAGGCCCATAGAATTGTTGGTGGGTGAAATTGGGAGAGGGAACTTTGTGGCGAGAACAACTGATGGCATATCTTCTCCTCCAGATTCATGGACTCTTTCACTGTATGAGGGATATAAGCTCATGGATGAACATCAATAAAATCAGCTGCAATGGGATAGGAATGATTATCACTCCATGAAGTTATTCCAGAACGAATCATGCATCATGATGTTATTCTCATTTTCGTTAATGATATGTCCATCGTTTTCAAGATTTACTTTCAGCGAGTCGCTGATATCAACTAGAGCAGGGATTCGGATGATACAGCCAATGCTTCGTTATTGGCAGAGCTGGCAATGCAGTCCAAGAGTGTCTTAATTGATCGCATCTTGAAGTATGGCACTGGGCTTGTAGACTTGAGATGCAAAAGCCTGAGAGAAGTGGAATCAATCCACTGATGAGAATCATAAATTATCTTGTTTTTGGAATCCTATAAATCCTCACGCTGTGACAAGACGCCCACCACAGACAGTGCTTGAAAATATCAAGCAGCACTAGGAGGAGAAGCAGCGTCAAGTTCCAATTCCACCACTGCTACCTTCTCTTCCTTAGCCTAGAGTTAACGCCAACTTGGACGCCTGCTTCAGGGAAGACACGATAAATCCAGTAAGTTAAAAAAAAAATTGTTTTTTTAGTTTGGAATAGGGTTCTTCATTATTTTTATGTTTTGTCATTTTCTTTGTAAAACGCTTATTTTTATTAAAAAACATTCATCCTTTTATCAGTATTGTTATGGCTTGAGTTTTCTTCATCATATCATTCTATATTTTTCCAACATTCAATCCACATAGAGATTTGGAGGAGAGGTAGGGAGTTTTGAAAATAACAAGTAGGTTTTATTTTTTAATGAATTATTTATTTAAATAATGTCATAAAGACAAAGCCATAATCAAGTTGAATGGATAAGAAGTGTATATAAAAAAAATTGACATGTATATATTTTTGAATGGATACATGGATAAGAATATATAAAAAAATTGACAGGTATATATTTACATAAGACGTAAACTGACGGGCATTTAAAAAATGTAACCGTCATCAAATTTTACTTGACAAGCTAGTAAAATTTGAAATTCCAGGCTTGGGCTTGGTTGTAAGTAAATGCTGTGAATCTGCGAATAGGCAATGGGCAATAATAATTAATGAGTAATGACTTTACATCACATCATGGGATCCTTTTCAAACATATGAAGGGCATTATATGAAGTTTTTGTTTGATATTTTAAAATTATAAATATTTGGAAGGGAATTATTTTATTTTCACCTTTTTTTTAATTGAAGGGCCAACTTAATTTTCAATTTTCAATTGAAGTGCAATTATTTTTATAACCTTTCATCCTTGAAGGGTTGGATAGTTGCATGCCCTTCCAAAAAAAATTAAGACCAGCCCTTCAAATTTGACCACTAATTGTGATCCCTTAACGAGTAGGATAAAAGACCACTAAAACGCCCAGCTTGTGGGTGGATTTTTTATAAAAACATGTCAAATTGTTTTGGGAAATTATTATTGGAGATGTCTAAACAGGGAACGAGGTGAACTTAATTTATGTAATTTTTGTTGTTAGTTGGGGTGATTTTAAGGGTAAAAATGAAATTTCGAAAACTTTGTTTACCAGCCAAAAAAAGAAGGAAATTTGTCCCATGTTTAGACAACTCAGATTATTATTTTCACAATTTTGTAATTTCATCAATCTTATTTGATTTAGTTTTTTAGACTAAATCCTCGATTTTAAAACTATCTAGGTTTAAACATTTTAAATTGCGATTTCGACAAGAATTGATCTACTAGATTTGGGCAAGTTAAGAACGTTTTGGTTAGCACTTATAATAATCTAGAGGAGGCTAATGGTTAAGTGCATGGAATTGATCTCCTAGATTTGGGCAAGTTAAGAACGTTTTGGTTAGCACTCATAATAATCTAGAGGGGGCTAATGGTTAAGAGCATGTGTTTCCTCTTAAGAGGTCATAGGTTCAACTCTATCATTAAAGGAAAAATACTTTAAATCAAATTTGAAATTTAGATTACTTTAGTAATTTTAGTGGATACTAATATTGTTTTTTTTTAATTTTATTGGATACTAATACTATTTTATGGAACTCTTAGTCTTTTTAATTTTTTTGGTCAAAAGACTTTGGTTGAGCTAGAGCTGCATCTTTTTTTGAATTGAACCTCTCATAAAGTTCGCTCTAAACTTCCTAGGTATACATTAGTTTTGAAAAATATTATTTTATCAAAATTTTATTATGTCCTCACGGGATATATATATATTTCGGTGACCCCTATTAATTTGCCCTAGACTCTATAAATTTTCTTACTTCTATAGTTATTATATAGTTGAAAACCTATTTTATTAAACAAAAATTTTAAAATTTTTTTTTTTTAATTTTTCATTGGTGACAGGTAGGTGGCATAGTCCTCGGTTTTCCTTTCTCGGAAGTTGGCGATGGGCCAATGTCACTACCTGCATTATTATTATTATTATTATATCGACCATTGTGTAATCCTCCATTTTTATACGCATTAAACACCCATGGTTATGTCCCCAACGATTATGTCCCCAACCGAGGACATTTATGTTTCGTGAGGTTGTATTAATTTTATTTCAGTGACCTTAGTGTGTGCAATATATACATATATTAATTTTAGTTTTTTGCCTATCGGTCATTGGGTGGGACAAGCTGGCATCATGTGTCGGTATTCCCCTCCCAGGCGTTGGTGGCGCTCTTATGTAAGCATGCATTAAGTTCATTTTTTTGTTTCGTGTGGCAAGTGGCTTTGAGGAAAGGTGGAAAGCTTAGAGGGGATGTATGTACGGCGAGCTTTAGGGCTGAGTTGTCCATTACTTAAACTACTTGGAATTCTCAACTAACGTTTGACAACGAAGATTGAGACATCGCCCAACTAATAGTAATTGCTTGGGTCCTCACCCCTTTTAAAAATATCTCCACCAATGTTTCTCGTCATTGGTTACATTTTTCAGCATCACAACTTGTGCACAGGCTACTGTTTAATTCTCACCTCGGCTATAAGAAGGAAACTATGAATTCCAAAGGAATGGAATGAATTATTTTGCAATCAATCCATTTCTCTACGTGCGTTGCAAGCTTTGTTATCCTAAAATATGCAAGTGGAACCTCTGATCGTTTCCTGTCAGGAGAAGACATTCGAAGGAAAGAGCAGCAAATTTGGTCCGGTCCGTTCGAATAAAGTCATTCCCGTGTCACAGTGTCCGTAGGCGAATAGCAATAGTGTTTCATCGTTCTCATTAGGCATTTGCACAGTTCCGACAAATTCCACTCCGACTCTGAACGAATTTGAATTTACAATTCATTCTTCTTTCCATAATAAGTGAAGGGAGGATAACGAATTTGGATATGGATACACCACCTTGAGCAAGAAACAGTGACTACAATGATTACCTTGGTCTTGTTGAATATCAAAGGGAGGAAATGGAAAACTATAGCATATGGTTTGAGGATGTGAATGTGAATCAGATGTATGGAATTATGTCCTACCATCATAGATATTTTTATTTTTGTATCACTAAACATGTCGAGTTCACATTGACTTTACATGGTCAACCTTCCATTCCCTTGAACTGGCTTCAGTAGATATCTCTATTATTTCACTAACTCTATGGGTTTCTGCAGATATTTGTGTTATGTGTTTAAGCTTGTGATGGTGCGAAGAATGTTCATTCATTTGGAGCGATTGTTTGGTTTGGCTAACAAAATTGCTTTATTCATACAATCTACACTCCCAGGATTTTGGTTCTTCATTGATATACACAATTGATTGTGATCACCATGCGTGCTCCAGCTTATGCCTTTCATTACTGTTAGATTTTTATTATTCAAGCTAGCATTACATTAGGATCTTTAACTGAGAGAATAACAAGCACAACAATCAAACACAAGAGACAATGAACACAGTGTTTTTCCTTGGGGAAACCATAAATGGAGAAAACCCCGCAACTTCCTCAGAGATAGAATCAGCACCAAAAGTAAAACCTGAAAACATAAAGATGATCTCCCGACAGCAGTAGTCTCTCTCTTTGATCCCAGCAACTTCTCTCTTTCACTCACGCGCCCCAATGAGTGAGTGTGTGTGTGATAAATAGAGAGGTTCACTCTCTATTTATATTCTTTCGTTCACTTGAAACCCACTCCAACATGTCGGCCTCACTTAACAATTACTTACTAGAGCCAACATCTTTAGGAGTGTCTAATAACCCTAGTGCCCCACAACTTGTAGAGACTTTGCCTCCCCCGACCAACAAGGAGGTTTATCCTTAGCACAATGGTGGGGACTATTGCCCCGACTTATAATGACTCACCTAGGGTCAACTTCTCTAGGATAGTCTAATAACCCTAGGGCCCCACAACTGTGGGGACTTTAACCCTTGACCAATAGGAGGGTTACCCACAATGACTTGACATGACTTGTTTACATTATAGAACCTCTCGATAGGAACATCGGGGCATGACATGACTCAAATACATTACAAACACATCCTGGAATAAACATCGGGGTACAATACATAAGAAATACAAGTGAATACATTCCGAAGTTACAATTACATCAACAATTACTATCTATGTTATGCATTTCATAATATTGTTAAAGTTGCTAAGACCGAAGCCAGTCTGAATCTGTACTCTTGATAAAAGCACATTATAGTTAATAATTTGTATATGGTGGGTTCTTTATCTGGTTATCCATTATAGTATTTCTTCTAACAGTAAAATGCACCAATGTATTGGATTAATGGAGGTAAAATGTGCCAATGTATTGGATTTAAGGAGTAGAACTAATGGCTACACCAGTGGTTAAATGTGCCATTTTATTGGATTTATACATGTTCATACATCCTGTAGGATTATGTCCATATTCGCACCAGAGAGGGGTTGCTAATCAAGCCGCTGCCCTAATTTGGTTCAAGGTCTGTAATCTACTGACAATTGTTTTTGTTTTCCTGTTGGGTTTTCACTATTTCGCTACCGAAATAAGTGAATCTATATTGTCCCCAGCAATGTATGTGTTACCTTGTTGCAACTTCCGGTAATGAATACATTCGATGGGCTATGGGAAAAAATATTTGATAATGGAAGCAGTGTTGCAAGGGAGAAGATCTGGAAAGATTTGAGATGTTGAAGTTGTTTGGAACATTTTGTTTTGGTGGAAGTGTTTTTGGTGAAGAGATGACTGAATAATTTGTTTAACAAGTGGGTTAGGTGGATTGGGTTGTGAATTTCAAAGTTTGACTAATTATGATTTCACTGAATGTTTCGACTTATTAAATTGCAATTGCTAAAAACTAGAACCTAAATATTTAATATAATACCATTGTTACCACTTCCAAATTGAAGAAAAAGTTTATTATATTATAATATGTAGTCGAGTTGTAATATTTGGCCAATGTTTATTATAATATGTAGTCGGCTTGTAATATTTGGCCATTGTATGTTGTATATGTTGATTTTTGTACCTAGGAAAGTGTTTCCCTAGTGATTTTTGCTTAAGTCACTTAAAAGGGGAAAATAACATGACCCTTGCAATTAATGACTTGAGATTAGTTTTAATTTTCACTTTAGTGATTAAAGTGACTTTTTTGAAAAAATTAATTTTAAGTTGAGTGAAATTAATTTTGGAGAGAAATAAAGTGCACATTATTTCTAATCCATTGGTCTAAGCAAATTTGAACCCTTGGATTAGATGACCATTCAACCTCCTCATTAAACACCAAAAAGGCAAGGGAAGGCAAGAGAGACTCATTCTTTTTTTTCCATGAGATTTGGAGAGCAGAAAAAGAGGAGAAATCGTAGACTAAGAGAGAGCAGTAGTGGGCATGATTCCTAATGACCGTACAATAGTTTTAAAGGAATTTCCATACAACGTGAATCCCAATGAGTTTTTTGGGCACACAAATCGAGGTCCATACAACAACATTTATTATTGTTTCATACAACAGCGACACAGATTTCGAGACTGTGTTGCACATGAATTTCGAGGTAGTTCGTACAGGTTTCTAGGCACAAATTTGGAGGCAGCACGTACAGTTTTTTGGGCATGAATTTTGAGGCAGGCCGTACAGTTTTATGGGCAGGAATTTTGAGGAAGTCCATACAACAGGGAGCACAAAAGTTGAGGTTTGTACAGGTTGTATAGTACAACAATGAGCACGAAAATCGAGGCAGTCCGTACAGTCAGGTTTGACAAGGTTTTCGAGGTAGCTTGTTGGCAGAAATTTCAAACTGTAAACATTTCCTAATTCACTCAATTTACTGAGCACTATGGTTGAGATAAGTTTATCTATGTTTTTGTTGTACTTTAATTTTATAAAAGAAAATAAAATTCTCTCTCTCAAGAATAGGTTTTCCCCAAAGGTTGGGGTTTTTCTTAGGTCAATTTGACCACAAATAAGTGTGACTGTGTTTTATTTTTGCTCATTAACGTAGTAAAATTCTTCATGTGTTTCAATCAAAATTGTTTATGAGAAAATGAACTAATTTGCAGTTGAAAGTAAATTGGGTTGGGCATCAAACGATGATGAAAATGGTGGCTTGAAACCGGGTTGGGGAATAAGATAAAAATTTACATGGTATCAGAGCCTTGTTAGAGAAGGAGCATAATTAATACAATGATAATTCTAGACTATCAGTAAATTCTTTTGTTAGTGGTGTAGTGGGGGTTTTTCCCCAGCTACGTGCAAAAGAACCTACCCTATCTTGTCTAGAACATAGGGTAGAGTTCAACATTAACAATAGGAAATAAAAACAACAATAACAATATTTTTAGGTTTTTTGAATATATAGAACTAACTACTACAAGATATAACAATCAACACACCTTTCTTTTGAAGTTGCGCCACCGTAGCCGTCCTAGGAAATGGTCCCGTAGCTCCATGGTTTTGGTCTCCAGTCTCTTCCACAGGTAGTTGTCAGATGGAGAATGGATCCAAATGGGTATGGAGAACGCTCAACATACACCATGGGGAATGGTGTGGAAAAATATGGGAATAATGGAGAAAAGTGTATGATGTGACTGAGAGCAAATGGCAAAAAGTGTGACTAAAAAGTGTTTTTGGGGAGACCTTCACAATGTATTTATAGGATGGTTCAAGGGTTTTTGACCCATGGTATTTATTTATGGCATTTTGACCCATTGTCTTTTTTAGGGTTTTTTGTCCCTTTTTTGAGAGAGTGGGGATAAATCACAATAAATGTTCAACTTCCCTTCATTTATGGGGAAGGAATAATAATGTTTTGGACCATATTTAGTGGAAATTTAGTTGTGAAGGTCAAAATAGAGGATATAATGGTGGGAATATGATGTATGACTATGGTTTAGACCATGGAGAGCTAGGTGAACATTTTTTGGTGTTAACATATTTCCCCCTAATGTGTGAGGGTAGGAGCTCATCGTATGGCTAATAGACATCATAAGATCATGGGAAAATGGTGACAACAGTGGAGAGAGTGGAGAGGACCATGAAGGAGTGGAGTTTCCTCGTTTGAAATGTAGTGGCTTTTGGTTTGTATTACTTCTCAAAAATGGATGAGGTACATATAATCTCAGACATGTATAAGGACGAGGTGGGCATACCCATGCTCGTAACAATGCCAAAAAATAAATAATGGGGATCAAGGCTCAAATAATGGGAGTCGATCAATACATACATACAGCTGGTGATACATAATGGTGGCCTCAATGAGAGGATGAATACATATAATGATCTAAAGAACTGATATATAAGCATAATGGCATTCTCATATAATGCAATATCATAACAATTGATGCTTTGTTGGATATGGAGGGGTACACATCTATATGGACTCAATGACTGAGAGTCAGAATCTCTGAGGTGCAATAAGTGGCATCAAGTACTGGAGATACACAGAAGCATGACACTGGGTGCTTTCAAACACTGTTGCCAACGTAGTAAGGAAATCACAAGGGACATGAAACTATATGGGTCCCATGGTAGACTCACCAATGTGCTAGAGTCAGGTGACAACATGAGTCTTCAACCAAATAATGAAGGAACCAATACCCTGTACGAATCTCAACGGTGCGATGTTGTAGCTGAAGTCGAGCACATGAAACACAACCAACCTGAAAGGCACTAATGAATCCTTTCAAGTGGTCCAAGGAACTCATCAATGAGGTGGATGAAATTAGGATACAGGGACCTATGGGTCTATCCTCTAGAATAGACGTGTTAACGTCGACAGAGGGAGACCTGCAACTAACAAGGCAATGATGTTTCCTTGATAGAAGCGTGAGGGGGATAACCAAAGATGTGGAACAGTTAGGGGACTGAGACACTGAATGGGGAACAGGGGTAGGGGAGTATGAGGGACTCAAACTTCCTTAGTTTAGAGTATGACGGCAAGGCTGACCTAGCAGCAAATGAAACTGACTCATGGGAAAGGGATCATAGCTGTGAAACCGGGGAGATAACTGCAATGGGAAAGACTTGGGGGAGTAACTGGAATAGTGATATCCAGGGGATCCAAGGGAGACTCATCGCGGAGTACTCTAAAAAAAGGCAACCCAATGGGGAAAAGCTGGCATAATGTGAGATCATATGTAATGGCGCCTAGAGACACCATTTGGGCCTTATTCATTGTTTAAGGAGCACGGAGAAGGGATAGAAGTAAGCTTTATATGATATTGTCTCATGGATTTTTGTCGATCCCGAGACAGTAAATGCTCGATGGTCTTTTCATTTTTAGAGAGTCTGAAAACAGGAAGAAGACTTCAGTTTGGTCTCTTTTTCATATGGTAGTCTCGTAAGCACAAAAAAGGATAAAAGTGTACAAAGGAGGGATCTCCCAACCGCAGGGGAAGAGATACTTAATTACCGTAGGTATTCCAACCAGGCCGAAAAAGGTTAAACCTATATTGACTGGACGATCATTCAAATAATTTTACGAACATGAACAAAGCCAAGATTGGTCGGCAATCTTTTGTTGGTGAGAGGGCTGGAAAAGAGCTTAAAGATGACCCATAATGATCTTTTTCATAAGTTATGGTCCGAATGTTCGAGAAAGCATAAAAGGATACAAAGGGAAACGTTTCTTACTGTAAGGTGCTAGGGTGATCCTTTTCTTTTAATAGTCTATGTAGTCCAAAAAGGGTATAGACAAGGCCACAGAGGCACCCTTTCAAATAATTTAACAAGCGTGAAAGGATGCAAGCATGCTTGACAATCTTTTCATTCTTTTAGGAGTCAGAAAAGAGCTTAACAGAAACTCCATAATGGTCAGTCAAGCAAGGAGGAAGTGTTCGATGTATGGAAAGATGTTATGTTGTGAACATGGCTGGTAGGAATGACAATGGAACACTAATAGTGACTCCTTGTGGGACGATGGATGGCAGTAAAATAAGGCCAAGTTTGCAGTATGGATGGAGCGGATGGCTCGTGAACATGCCAATACGTACAAGGTGTGATTTGCGTGGTGGCATGCAAATCGAGGTGACCTCGGGAAATGGCCTGAAGAAAGGAGGGAGGGAGGTAGTCTAGTAGGTCGTTTCTTCACCTGAGAGATTTTTTCAAAGTGGTGGCATCTTCCTATCCTTGGAGATGACGATCCATATGTGAGCATGGACTACCGGGTAGATCCGAATAGGCCTCGACCTCTAGGGAAGGTATGGGTACCTTACGGTGCGTATACATGACACTTTGTGGTTGCAATCATATATACTTTACTAGCATTGTGGTAGCTAGAGAATGTGTGTGACATATTGTTGGAATGTGCAAACGTGGGACTGCACCCTCCAGCGGGGTACCAACGGCACGAGAGCAGGGTGGAGGGTTTATATCCACCCGCTCACAGGCATAGTAGGCGATGGAGTGATACAATGGACTCACTGTGGATGGACGTGGAGAGACTACTGGAGGGGGTCACCAACTCATGGTAAAAATGATGTAAAACAAAAAAGAAAAACTATGACACAAGTGTGCTTCATGGTGAGCGAATTTAGGCATAGAACCTCTTGAGGTAGAGCCCATTGCGGGGATTCTTCAAGAGGTGACCGTCAGAGTTAGCAAGGAGGTATGCTCTCTTATCGAGGCATGGATGGATGACATATGGGCCATAGCACATGGAATCAAACTTCCCTTTCCCTAGCTTATCATTGGCTTGGTCATAGATGAGGACTAGGTCCCCCTCGCTAAAGGTGTGTGGGTGGACGCGGGAGTCATAGTGGGACTTAGACTAAGTCTTATCCACTTCGATCATTTGGAGAGAACCACACCAGTCCTCATTGGTCTGTTCGATCATAAATAGGCGTTGTTCTAACAGTGAGGTATCAGGTAGAAGTTTGACGGTAAAGAAGAGAGACGAAATCTGGCATGCAATGGGAAGATCCAATTCCACACCATGGACTAACTAAAATGGGGTAAAACTGATGGTGGTTTCAAGGATTTCTCCATTATCATGAAAGTGGTGCCTGGATAGATCTGAGGGATCTTCCATAGTCTATGAGGAGGAAGGATTGCTAGAAGTAGAGATTGTGTAAATGGTGTTGGTAGTATCTGAGGAAGAAGTCAGAGGGTGGATCTCCTCAAGAACAGTAATGTCAGACTCACGAGAGTGCTTGCAGAGGTCACTAAGGAGCGACCACTACTCATGAAAGTTTGGGAAATGGTGTGAATAATGACCATATTGGCCACAAATTGCACATGGGTGGTTGGTTCACAACAACTTGTTCTTAACCGCAAGTAAGGATGGAACATTGACAACTTGGATGTCGTTAGTCTCGGCTACAGAGTGCATGTGGGTCCAAAGAATAGGAAAAACATGAAAATTCTATGTCGCATGGCCTTGGACATCCCATAAAGCACATGTAGGAGAAGGACGAGGTTCTGTTGTTGATTTGGGTTCCTTTCCCCCTATCTTCTTCTTCTTCGGAGGGGCAGGAGTAGTCTTTGGTGTATCAGGAGGTGGGTGTGACATCATCTCAATAGGTTGGACGGGATTCAGCATGACATGTGGAGTCGGGGCGGGTTAGGTGGATCGAGGTAACACACAAGTATACCCAAAGTGAAACCAGGCAGGTTGATAGTAGTCATGAAGGTATTACTCATGATGCCATATGGTAGAAAAAGGAAGGGAATCATGTGGTCAGGGAGTGAACCCCAATAATTTCTCGATGTCTGTGGTTGGGATTGTGACTGAGGTTGCAAGGAGTTCGGAACGCTACCAGATGTGATAGTGCACAAATACAATATATCAATCGGTGAAGGAGGAGGTGGTAAGGACAAAAAGGTGTCCGTCATAGGAGCATTGGCAAACAAGCCCGAGCCAATGGCAAACATGGATGGTATGGGCATGCTATCAATGGTAGTGTTGATAGTAGGAAGGACGTGTTTCGGTGTGGTCAGCCCCTTTGGATAATAGTACGTCAGTTGGTCGATGGTTATGATCTTCCCATCATGGGGGAACACCAAGAGTCGAAAGACAATAGAGGAAATGGCTCGCATTGCATATATATAACTACATCCTAGGAGGAGGTTGTAATCGATTTGGGCATTGACAACCTCAATGTCAATCAACATTATTTTTTCGGCTAACTCAACAGGGACATTCGTGAGGATGCCTTGGTGTTGAAAAGAGCAACCATCATAGGCGCGAAGGGTAGTGGACGAAGGTTGGAGGGTTGTGGATCTTAGCTTCTTCCAAACAAATGTTGACATAACACAGGTCGATGCCCCTCATCAATTATGCATAAATGAATGACCAAATTCCGAATCGTGACTAGAACTTGGAAGGCAACGGAAGATGGGATTCATAGTTCTCCTTGATCTAGGTCGAAGGTGATCAACCTAGAGTTAGAGGGATCGACAACACCTAACATGGATAACAACGCTTTACGTTGTGAAGGTGTTGTTGTTGCAACATACCCCCAAAAAATTTTACATTTTTTAGGACCCCCCTTTTTAAAAAAATTAGTTTGCCTCTTACACAATTCTTGATGTTGAGATCCAACAATTTTGTTTTGTTTATCATGGGGAAAAGTATCAAGAGCTTTGAGTTTTTATCAAGGCAAAAAGTGTGTTTTTGATCCACCACGGCGGATGGTTTCCCAAGTTGTGACACACTACGACGGGTAGCTCTTCATCTGCGAGTCGCTATGGCGGACAACTGTTTATTTTCAAGCTGCTACAGCGGGTGCACTCTTTTGTTTCAAGCCGCTACGGTGGATAGCTTTTCATTTACGAGCCGCTACGGTGGATATCTTTTCATTTACGAGCTGCTACGACAAAGATCTTGTCGATTCGGAGCCGCAACGGCAGATGAATTTTTATGTTGGATAGCAGGTAAATCTCCAGTATTTTCATCGGATCGTTTTTTAAGTCTTGGATGCTACATCGATTATTTCTTTTCTTCAAGTCTGGTTTTGATTTTCGCTATGGTGGAGGATTTTGGGGCTCATGCCGTAGCGACGGAAGGGGAGTTGTTTTGAAGATTGGGACTTCTTCCAATTTCCTTACCTGCTAGTGTCGGGTAGTGATCTTATCGTCCTGCCGCAATGGTGGAGTTTTTTTTTTTCTTCTGATAATCTCGCTACAGTGGAGGAGTTACCATGTTGATCAACCGAGCCTCACCGCCCACTTCGACGGAAGAATCTCTATTGCTGAGTCGCTACGGCATAAATCTTTTCCGATTGCTACCCGATGCCTTTTGGTTTCTGAAGCCACAAATGTAGGCTGGGCAAATTTTTTGGAGTCCTTAGGCAGTGTTGCGGCTATATTGGAGTATATGGGGCCACCGTGTCGGGTTTGTTTGCACGATGACTTATAGTTTGCCTCCCGATGCAAGGTGTTTGACGCCAACGACGTTTGGCCATGCATGTGTGAATTCAATGCTTTACCTACCATGCTAAATATTTTTTTGGGTGGTAATAGTCTATTTATGCCATGTAATGGATTTGTTTTTCACCATCATTTTACGGTGAAGGGTTGAAGTGCTGTTGCAATTTGAGCTCATTCGATTGGTGGCGATTTTACCCATCTGAGAGCTTACGTGGCGTCTTGATTGAGTACCTCGACTGCATGTCCACTTCCAGGTAGGTTTTCATCCTTTGTTTTGATTGGTCAAGTTTTAGGGTTTCGAAGTTGTTATTGGTGGTTTCTCCCGAGAGGAGTAGGGTAGTTTGGCTTTGAGTTTAAAAGGGGGGTTTTTTCCCTTTCTTGTGGAGTTTTGACATTTCCTATTAAGGTTGGAGTTTTCCCTTGCCACCATTTCTGCTCTCATAGCCTCACCAGTTTGACCGTAGGAATATTTTCCCGCAGTATGCTAGGCTATAACGATTGTTTGCGCACCCGAGATTTTCATCGGCATGGAGCAAATTGGTTGTTCACCTTCGGGCATTTTTAGGGTTTACAGTCTCCTTGCCTTAAGAAAATCCCGTAGGTTTTAGTACTTTGTCTTTTGGTTGTGGGAAGTTAAGCCTAGAGGTATAAATATAGGGCATTGTCGTCTTAAGAGTTGGAGCATGTTTTGAGCCGTGAACCTTTTTCAGAGTTGTAGGCTGCAGTGTGGAGGAGCCTCACAGTATTTAGATCGTATTGTTTTTCTTCTAAAACTGTAGAGGCCAAAGCTTTCCCGTGTCCAGCGGTTTTGTTGTCAAGCAATAACCCTGACCTGCGTCATGTGTAGCCTTTCCCAATGGATGGAAATGATACTAAAACAGAATGAAGGTTTTTATTTGTTCGGTATATGTATATTTATTTTGCTTTAATTCAAATACAGTTGTTAGTTTACAATGTGAATGCTAAGACAACTCTATTTTGTCACAGGTACAACTCACCTCAGACATCATGACAAAGAAAGGGAAGAAGAAGCCCAAGATTGTCGAATATGATTCAAACATAGAAATGGCTGAAGCTGCGCCCATGACAAGGGTAGAAATCCTTTATGAGGATACAAAGGTCATAACTGGAGCAGAACCCGAGTTCAAGTGGGGCCATATTTTCCGCATGTTAGTGGAAAAGAAGGCCCTGGAGGCAGGGTTGGAAGACCTGGACTTGTATGAAAATATATTGCGATCTGGGATCACTAAGGTGGATACTAGACCTAAAATCCTCCCATGTGCAGAGGTCATTGGGTGGATCTTGCAAAGAATATATACCACGTAGATGATTATAAATGATGAGGAAAATAACAGAGTGGCATCTTTTGCGCCTGCATTTATATCAGCAAACTACAGCTTACCAGAAAAAGGAAATCAACGTGACAACAGAATGGGTTAAGAGCCTAAAACTTGATTATACAACCACATCGAAGATGATGGTGGTTGAGGGAAAGACGTTCTGACACAAGCAATCTGGGGAGTATGAGACTGCTCATCTTCAGTCTCCTTTCAGAATAATAGCACTGATGTTGAGCAAGCTCTACGGTAGAGCTGATGGGAAAATTTATAATTTTGGTTGGATCCCACTTATGTACTATGTAGCCATGGAAGGGACAATTTTTAATTGGGCATACATAGTGTCCAAGAATTTGGCCAAATGCATCAAAGCAACCCAGAAAGGCTTGCAACAAAGCAAATCAGAATTTTATATGTCTTCTTTTTTAATAGACTACATACTCTACTGTCACAGGTTCGAGAAACTCAATTGCGTGTGGAAAGGGGGAAAAACCCCTATATACACAGCATACCAGATACTAGGGGCTCCTAAGTATCATAATCATTACCAGTTGATATGTGAAGAGTTTTTGAGGCCCCTATATCAGCTGATTTTCCTGGAAGAGTGTCCATGCTTACCTGAGGGAGCTTTAGAATCCATCAAAGAATATGGGGATTACTTCTTCTCCCAAGAAGGTACATATCTAAGGATGTATATGGGAACCAAAGCCCCCTCATTGCTGCCCAAATACGTGACTGATTACATAGTGCACAAGGAAGCTGTTAGACAAGTTTTTCTGGATGGTTTTGGGAATTATCTGTTTGATTTGAAGAAGGTTGTGTTCCCATCAGTGCCATTCTATGTGGGAAGCTATAAGTTTTCCAAGGTTAAGGGTGCTCCAGAATTCGTGAAGGAACTGGAGAACTTCCATTTTGGAGAAAAGAGCTTTCATCGAAATGACTCCTAAGGTAAGGTGGCAGCTCATAAGGTGAATTTTGAATATGCAGACTATGTAGATAAGGAGGAACAAGTGTACATGAATGTTTATAGCATGGCTTCTTTGAGCAAGCATTTAAAAGGGAAGACCTTTGGAGTTAATGGGAGCAGCAACAACAATCCAAAACCGAATGACCAGGAGGAGGAAGCTTCTAAGAGAATAAAAGAAGAGATTGCCCGAAGAATAACAAAAGGGGCCAGGAATGTAACACCCCGGTTTTGACCCCGTTGCATTAAATGTACATGATGATGTATATATTGTAAATGATCATGGTGTGGAGCTAAAGACCAAGGCCACACCATTGATTGGCTATGCTATGTTTCGGATTTAAATTGTCACCGATGGAATATCGGGGCATGCAGCATACACATTGAGTTTGTCATCATGTAAAAATGCATCTTTAATTAAATAACCCAACCAGCTACGTTCGCGGCAACTAAATTGAGAAGGGGCGTGATTTTCACAAGGATAAGGGTGGGGGAAATGTCAAACCTTAGCCAATGGGGGGAAAAAGCCATGTGTCACCTTCCCTTGTTTTATCCAACCACCACAATTAATAACTGTTGCTGTTAGCTGGGGCAGTTATGGCTGAGAGGGGAGTGTGGCAGGACTGTCAGTCCTTGTCCCCATGCACACTCCACCCGTGGTTGACTTCACAGTGGCAAAAGAAACCACCGCCATCACTCCCGCGGACATTCCACTTTCTGGACAGTGCTGAAACACTCACGCACTCCCTACTACTGCGCATACTCACGCAGGGACCATTGTCTATTCATTGTTCCCACGCACAGACTTCTTTCCAACTTGGTCTCACGCAGCCAGGAGAGAGAAGTCGTTTCCACTGCCATTCACGTGTTCCACACAGAGGAACTTGGTGTGATTCGGTCTGTATTTGGGATTGGGTGTCAATATTCTCTCACGCTTTGTGTTTGGCATTGTGGTTACTCACGCAGCAAGCTAGGAGCTGTTTGGTCACCATCACCCACGATTTTCCTGTAGAAAGCCATTTTACGCTCAGGGACTATGTGTAAGTTTTCTTTGCTGATTTGTGGCTCATGCATATGTTTTTCCCTCTGTATTTTGGGGTCAGGTACAAGTTTCTCTCACGCACAGGCTGGGAGATTGTATTTCCTCCCCAACGTGGTCTGTGTAAGTCTTTTCCGCTTGCTTAGTTGTCCAGGACGGATTGCTGTCTTCCTCATGTTGTGATTGTGTTTGCTGTTACGTTTGGGACTGTTGGAACTCGCTTGAGAATCGTTTTTCCCTGTTAAGCTGTAACAAATGATTGATTGCATGTGTGCAATAGTTGGTCTTCAGACTGCATTGGGAGCAGGGATGGGGGCTTGGTTTGCTTGATAAACCTGGTGGCTGGAAACCACACAGACAGAGATAGAGGGCTGGCTTTCTTCTCCACAACCCATGAATAGCACTGGAAGGGAATGCAAGGCCTGAGGGACTGTGTAGCAGAGAAGGGACTGATTCCTTGTGTTGGGTGTGTGTGGGTGTCTTAGAAGTCAGGCTAGTTCTGGTGTAGGTGTTCCTAGCTCTGCAATGAGCTCACCAGCTTAGCATTTAGCCTTTCCCAACTCCTTGATGGCTTGATAAACCCAACTATGTTGACTTGGCTATGTTTTGTGTATCCTTGGCTATGTGTAAGCCTGCTTGTTCCCTTATTCCTTGGAGAATCATGCCCAGCTCGGGGGTGGCAGCACTGCTGAGAGATTAAGGAGCACACTGGCCTATGGTTGGGAGGAACGTTGCAGCAACATAGCTGGTTACAGAATGAGTTCTTCATAAGATAAGTAATCTTGCCTATTTTACTTCTGCAACCATATTTTATGTTAATGAATGTGATGAACATGTTGAATGAATGCTTGTATGAATGAATGTTGCTTCCGCTGTGTATGATAAATAATTGCATCTGTGTATGTTCCACTTCAATGCATTCCGTTTGGGCATTTTTATGAATTCACATGTTCATAGGGCTATCAGCTCGGATGGTTAACGCCATGGTAGCGTCCTCTTCACCGGTCGGAGGGTTGGGAACGTTACAAGGAAGCTCTTAGCTAAATAAAAATAGTGAGAAAAGGAAGAAGAAGCTGCTAGGGTTAAGAAAGACGAAGAGAAAAGGAAGAGGGAGGAGGCCATCCAAGAAAAGATTGCTGAAATATAAAAATCCATAGCCCAAGAAGCCTTGAATCTAGAGCGAGAAGTACAAAACCAGGAAGAGGTCACAGAAGAGTGTTATCACATATATAGTAGTCGGGCTACCATATTCTATTTTTCAGTTACAACACATTTTTCAGCCAGATCTCTTACATATGAGATGCCGAGATGAGAAGTTTTGAGGGATCATTATTTTATTTGTGGACTATTGTACTCTCCCATGTCAGGACTGAGTCTCAAGACACTCAGATTTGAGGACCGATGTAGCCATTTAGTCATTACAGAGCAGTTATTGATGCCCAGTTTTATGTCAATACTTTCTCATTGGACAAATGATGGTTCAGATGGATTATATGCATGATTATGACTCAACTTTTATTATATTGTGTTAAGGTTATCATTTGCTTTTATAATCATCTTTGTGACATGTATTAACATGTAGTGTCATGATATGGTGATCAGAATTATATGGACTTGGATGTATTTGTATTATGTATTGATGTCCCTACTCTGACTTTGAAGTTCATGATCTATACTCATTGGTTTTACTCTCCTTAGGGAGAATAGAGGTAGTCATTCCCACCATTATTTTGGCTTGCTAGTGTCATCTTCATCTTTCACCGTCTCCACCCATCCATTACCTTCCAATTTTGTTTCTAACCCAACTTACTACTTGACTTGTGGCATGGAGGATCTTTCCCCGCCAGAACCTTTGTTGGATAAAACTCCCTGTTTATATTGTGTCTCGGCTCTGAGTTGGTGACAAAACTTGCCTTTGGTGAGTTGGATTGTGTTATCTCCCAAAATAAATTTATTTTCAACAAGTTCACTCATACAATTTATATTTTGATAGGATGAAGATTTCAAGTCATATTATGAAAGACATTGGGGTGACTAACAAAGTTGGGATATCTGATATTCTGTTATTTGATAAATTTTAAATTTTTAGCTTTCAGTGGCTTAGGCGAGATTTTCAAGAGCTCATTAGCCACCGAAAAGCCTAACTTTTGGCAGCTAACAATTTAATGCATGACCATGATTATCCACCGAAAGCTTGGTCATTACGTTATTGATTAAAATTCTACTAAAAGGACTTTTGGTGGATTAGGTGAGCTTTCCAACAACTCATTAGCCACCGAAAAGCTTTGGTTTTGGTAGCTTAACGAGGGTTTTCTGGAGGACATTGACCACTGAAAGAGAATGAGATACGTTGTGGAAGAAAGAACATTTCGGTGGCTTGGGCGAACTTGTTGGCGGTTCATCAGCCCCCGAAAGCTCAACTTTCGGTAGCTAGCAAACAAAACCATAAATACTCTTAACCACCGAAAAGGACGAAAAGTGAAAACGGTTGTCTGCCCATCAAAATCAAATTCATCAGCTTGAGGCATGTCATAATTTAGCATGATTAAGCACCTAAAAGGCGTAGGGAGGAGGACCCGCTCAAAAAAAAAACACAAAACATAGGTTTTGGTGGGTAAGAGTGGTTTCAAAATGATCTCTAAGCCACAAAAAGCAGACTTTCGGCAGCTAAGACTGAAATTTCAGGGTGCTCTAAGCCACCGAAATAGGCGGTTTACTATGAAAAGGCATCATTTTAAAACGGTGATTCCGAGCGACTAGAGAATCATTTTGCAAAATGCTCGGATTTTTTTGTTCCTAAAGTGTCATAGAACACTAACCTCTCTCAGTTTTCCTACATGTATTTCATATTGGGAGAATGAAATCCATCTCTGAGCCCTAATTTTTGGATCTCAGAATTTCCCTGTTTTACACGTGTTTTTGAAATACAGATATCTGGAAAATGGAAACGAATTTCAAAAAACTGAGAGAGGTTTTTTCTCAAAAAAAGCCAATCTAAAAAATACTCTTTCTGTTTATACACAGGTGTTACAGATTTGGAGAACCAAATGCATCTCTGAGCCCCATTTTTCAGCAGTTTGGCCAAATTTTTAGGGCAAAAGTTGACTTAACAGGGCAGGTTAGAGTAGAAAAATGAATAGTTTACTTCACCAACACCTGGGAAAGAGCAGGATGAACAAAGAGCATAGACCTCCTCAAGCAAAACTATGTCTCAAAGATTAAACAAACTGCTAGAGGAGACACATGAACTAGAGTTTTTGGACATGGAGATAAAGAGGAATAACGACATTTTGACCAAGAGGAATAAGCAGTTGCACAATTCTGTTATGGAGATGAGTGTATGTTCTATTGAAAAGAAGGAATTTGAGGCTGATGAAGGACAACACCAGACTTTATAGAATGATCAGATTGATGAGATTACAGAAGAAAAATGCAAACCCTAGCCCTCAAACTCAACTTGCACTGGAAACCCTAGCAGAGGCAAAAGCAAGCTTTCAGGATCTAGAGGTAGCCCATGATGTTTCAAATATTATGCAGGTTGAAGAAGTACCAGAAGGTCAGGAATAAATTTGTATAGGGTGATCAGGTTGTAGTTAAAGAATTCCAGATTAAACCCTAGCTCTCGTTTTACACTTGAAACCCTAGCTAAAGCAGCAGTAAGCTTTTACAATCCAGAGGAAATCCAAGAGGCTGTTGACTTTCCAAACATTGGGCAAGCTGAAGAAATACCATAATATCAACAGCAAAACTGAAAAGGATGTAATTTGGGAGGTTGCCTACAAATTTTTCCAAAACAGGGCTTTCGGTGGCTTAGGTGGATTCTGAAGCGGTTCATTAACCACCGAAAGCAGCGCTTTTGGGAGCTAACAGACCCAAAATTTTGACTCCTTAACCACCGAAAGCATAAAGTGGCGCAAAAAGCAATTTTTGCATAAAAGACCAGTTTTGGTAAATATACCTAGCTTAGGGATGAAGTGTAAAGCTGAATATTGCTGAAGTGCACCATCAAAGGAGGTCTGTTCCAGTTTTTGAAGACACATCAAAGGCGAAAGGGTCACAAACCCTACATGTTTTAGCAAACAGTGACTTATCTAGCAATGAACCAGTTATAGCTTTACCCTCAGTACTCATTGCAGTCATCAAAAAGTTCAAACAATGAACAAGTTCTATAGTTAGATAGCCTTGTAGTTAAATTAGGGTTTTTTGACCTAATTATGCAAAAACAATTATTTTGTCTATTTTTAGTAAATCAGATCCAATTTTTCAGGATCTGAATATTTTTGTAAAGGATATAAAGCCTAAGACTTATGTTATTGAAAAGGGTTCGACTTCATAGACCTGTAGACCATTACTATTATCAAGCTTCTCATATTGCTCATGACCTAATATAAGCTCTTTTGCTATCATATGTTCAGCTTCAATTTCTTGTCTATTCTATGTTTATGCTTGAATATGTTATTCAGGTTTATTCATGTTAATTGATGTTTGATAGCTGTCATCCTATTGGCATATTGATGATTTGAATTAGAAGTACTTTCCTTGTTATGGTTAGCCATTTATATATATATGTTTTATGTATGAATCTGCCAGCATGATAAGTTCTCCATCTCTGCACCATATTATCAAACTTCTGAACAATGGTAGTTAGAAGCCTTATCCTTGATTGAGTTTCATGCATGTCTTGAGAGTGTGAGGTCCTGTAGGTCACCTGACTTGATCAACTTAGAAAACCATAAAAAAATTTAAGTTACCTGGCATCCTTGAGCTACAACCTAGAGGAGTTTCCTGGAGTGATAACAAATTGGCACCGCTGCTGGGGAGAGGAGACTAAAGCTTAGCTTCTCTTGGAGACGACATAGATCCTACTTTTATGATAGACAAAGTTTGGACATTATTCTGGTTGTAATCATCTATATGGTGACTCCATTGAAATAAGGTGGCTTCAAGAAGACCAAGTACCAGAGCAAACCCTCAAGGGCCACCAGCAACACCTGTTTCAGATCCAGAAGAGATTCTGAGAAGAGCTAGGGCTTCACTAAGACAGACCTCCAGAGCTGCAAGGGGAGCTACATCAGGTATTTCTAGAGGTATTTCTGTTGTTATATCAAATAGACCTCCATTTCAATCTTCTTCTGCTGAAGCATCTAGTTCTCAGAAGTTTATAAGTAAATCATAAAATTTTAGGGTTGAGGAATCTTCAAGCACTGTTGCTTGTGAAGATCTCATCCCTGACAACTCTATGAAGGAAGAATTCAGTGGCGACTCCACAATATTAAGATGTACAAGCATTTGTTGCTCTTTTGGCTCGGAGGTTTGCACCTCTTGACTTCTCTTCTGTTCCTGGTTTCCCACATCCAGTACCTGATATGTCCGAATGGGGAGATTTTTTACTTGTCTTCAAGAAGGAGAAAGAAGACAATCCTGCAGAACATCTCCTCAAGTTTCACAAATGCATGGATATATTAGATCAGCAGCATGAAGATGTTCATGTATTCATTATATGGTGATGCACGTCAGTGGTATTTTCTTTACCTCCTTCCAGCATTTCATCATTGAAATATTTTCACTGAGCATTCACTGAGCACTGTAAAATGTACTATTCATATGAGTTTGCATTTGATAATTGTTGTGAAGAATATAAGTTGCATTCTCAAGATGAAAAGGTAAATAGAGGTCACAGTGATATAAAAATGAATCTTATCGACGGTCAAAAAAAGAGAGGGTGAATAGCATAGAAGAGGGACAAATTTCAGATAAAAATTGCTCAGGATCTATGTCGACAGCTGCAGGTATCGTCCAGGGTTCGAACCTCACCGCCTCGCATCTGGTCCGAGCGCCGCAATGGAGGCTAAAGAACGACGTGATCGACAATTGCAGATCTGTTTTCCTTGGGAAATCGACATTTTCGAGCTCTGGTTTGCGCTCGGCTGCGGAAATGAGGTGGAAGGGAAGAAGCTCTTCATCTTCTTCTGATAGAGTTTTGTGTTTGCCTCCGGGGACGCTGCGGAAGTGAAGGTCGAGGCACCGGAAGAGGTTATTTCTGGCGAGTGGCCGAGAAATTTCACCATGCTCAACTTCGAAGATCTGTCTTCTTTCCTGGAGCCTATGATCTTTAAAGCGGAGAGCGCCAGGGAGGCTCGACGGAGGAAGATCTTGGAAAGGGGCACAGATCGATTAGCATTGATCACAGGGGAGCGCAAGTACCTGCCTACACCTGTAGAGCCGCCCTCCGATTCTCATGATCTGGGTGATGAGTCTACCAGGCTCGTAAATGGCGACGCATCCATTGAAAGTCACAATTTAGGGTTTAGAAGGAGGCGGCCTTGGATGGAGCTCTCGATCCTCTTCACCTGCGATCTGAAGAATGTGCATTG
Source organism: Pseudotsuga menziesii (assembly GCA_001517045.1). Classification (NCBI taxonomy): domain Eukaryota; kingdom Viridiplantae; phylum Streptophyta; class Pinopsida; order Pinales; family Pinaceae; genus Pseudotsuga; species Pseudotsuga menziesii. The sequence goes on along the minus strand of LPNX010386007.1, from coordinate 786,597 downwards.
GCGATACGGCGGGTTTCGTACCTATGACGTGCCCTCTCAAGTCCGCGACGAATTCGGATTCAATGGAAGGTTGGAGCGGATGCTGAAGCTCAAACGCCCTACTGGTTGACTGCAAGAGGTAGGAACTTTTCAGATTTTTGTGAAAATTCCTTCAGGAAGATCTTTATTGCTGTGGGTTTTTGGTGAAGATACAGGGGAGACTCTAACAACCCTGATCGTGCAGAAAGAGGGTTATTCTCCAACTCTATTTTACATTCTGCATGAGGGTAAAGTGCTGCAAGAGGGTGAAAAGCTGAGGGATTGCCAGATCTATAAGAACTCTACTCTGCATGTGATGTATCGTTTGCGGGGGGGAACAGGAGGGAACAGAGGAACAACAGGTCCCTCTTCATACAAAGACGCAACCTGATCAAATGGGTCACAGTTCACAGCAGCTCCACCATCTTCACAACCCAAGCCATATATTATGGAGAAACTGGATGTTATCCCATCTCTGGAGGTCAAGAATACAGAGGTAACACAACTATTCAGTACCCTTCAAACACATGCTCTCATTTGTCGTTTTAATGGCTTTTGGCCCAGATCTTTTGACCTTCTAACTGGATCTACACAAACTGGACAACAAATTGTCAAATTCTTTTATGTGCCAAAGGATTTTTTGTTGTACAGTTTGAATCAAAGGAAGAATATCATAAGATCATTGAGCAGGGCCCTTGGTTTTGGGGGAGAGAGGGGCTTTTCTTAACCCCTTGGTTCCCTGAGTTTGATGCCAACACTATGGTGGTAACCAAAATGCCAGTATGGGTGCGGCTGCTAAACCTGCCCCTTCCTTTCTGGCATCACCTAGTTTTGGAAGACATTGGCAATCTGCTTGGGAAGTTCATTAAAAGTGATGCTACTTTGAATGAGCAAGGGTTATTTACTTATGCAAGAATCTATGTGGAGATCGACCTTAGCAAAGGTCTTCCTAATAGAGTCCAGCTGATATATGAAAAGCACAGATGGGTCCAGGCACTGGACTATGAAAATACTACTTTTAGATGCAGATTTTGCCATCTGACAGGACACTTACAAGACTCGTGTCCTCTTTCAAAAAGGTTTCCCAAAAAGAAACAGGGGTCGCATCCAAAAAGGAAAACATGGCAGTCAGATTATGCTCCCTCCACTGATGAGGATTCAGAGGGTGAGGAGAGCGAACCAGAAGAACACCAAAAGGACGAGGTCAATGAGGAAACAGTGCCTATCACTGAAACAGTGGAGGCATGTCATTCAGAATAAAAAAATGTCGGTAAGGAAACAATCATGGAAAATATACAACAAATGGCTACTTCTTTAACCGGGTCCAAGTGTGCACATGAATCAGAAAGTTCAGATTCCGATAAAGATAAAACGTCTGCTCAGCCAGCAGTGGAGCAGGTGAGTAAAGAACTGATAGTAGTTGCACCTCAGAAGGGGGGATGGACAGAAGTAAAATCAAAGAAGAAAGGGAAGAAAGGGAAATTAGAGGATTATTATAAAATCCCTAATACCTAGACAACTTTATGTAATATTTTTGTTTTTTTAATTTTTTCTACAGACCTATGGTCTTGTCTCGGATGTGCTTATGCACCTACAGAATGTAATTTTATATCGCCTCGGCTTGAAATAAAATTACGCTTTTTTTTCTTGGAAAAAAAAGAAAAGGTAAATAGAGAAGAATATCTCCCTAAAGAGCTACCTCATCTCTCTTATGATCTTCACGATGAGGTACTTTCCCATAAACATAAACTAGAAATGAATTATAAAGGAGTTGAAGGTTTTACTACCATCATTAAATTGGATTGTGGTGAATCCGAGGAATTGATTTATTTAACTACACATGGAAATGATCAGCTTTCTGCTGGTCAAATGATCATTGAAATCAGTCAGGCTAGCTCACAGTTTCTAGATTTGAAAATCAAGGGAAGCTGCAGTAACCATGAGGAACCATATTTTTAGGGACTGTCTAATCTCCAACTAGAACATTAGGAAGATCTTCCTTCTCCTTATGAATATGTTGCTTCAAATTATGACAAGGAACCAGGTAATATTTTTCCAGATCTGTTTCAAAGTTTGGTTGCTGATACTCCTATATTCGAACAATGCAGTGATGAGGAAGAAGATGTTAGAATTTGTGAAGACTCATTATTTACTAAAATTTCATCTAGTTCTTCTTTATAGCAGATAGATGATAAACAATGTGTGCATGCTGTGACAGATGCTTGTTATGAATCTGCTGCTCAAAAGTCCAATAAAGATCTTTTTAGTGTTTGTATATCCTGCAAAGATATTATTGTGGAAGAGGAAATTGTTAGCTGTGATAACCCAACCTATCATCATGATGAATTCATATTATGTGAAGGGGAGTAGAAAGATTCAGATCAGCTATTGAGCTTACATTTTTATCAGACAAGGTTGAGCAGTCCACATTCAACAATGACATCAATGAGGGAAAAGATCAGCAGCATAAAAAGGTATTTCCTGTTGGCTTTTATGACCCTATTGCTGACTATCTGGAACTTATGAGCAGCATAGATATCAAAATATTTTGGTCAGATGATAGCTGGTTCTGTCACCCTTTGAAACTACATTGCTGCATGCTATGGTTTCATTTATTTTTTGGGTCAAGATAAAGGATAAGTTCAGCAGATCAGTTTCTAACATGGCTTCATTGGAAGCATGATGTCACATGATAAGGACCCTCTACTGATTAGAATTAGGAGTAGGAATAGATAGGAAAATAAGCTCTTAATATGAACAACTAGGTCATTTTCATTTGTTTTCATGAATAAGCAAAGCGGGGTACAGGCAGGTTGCAGGGGATCAGTTATAAAAGACAAATGAGTCCATGCCCAATGGAACACTAGAAGATGGCTTTAATTATTCTTTTTTCAGGAAAGGCATTTTGGTCTGGGGTTCTTGGGACCTCATAGGGAGGTTCCCATCCCTGAGTAGGAGCCAGATGTTATCTACCCAAATAAATTTATTTTCAATAAGTTCACTCATACAATTTATTTTTTAATAGGATGAAGTTTTCAAGTCATATTATGAAAGACATTGGGGTGACTAACAAAGTTGGGATATCTGATGTTCTTTTATTTGATAAATTTTAAAGTTTTAGCTTTCGGTGGCTTAGGCGAGATTTTCAAGAGCTCATTAGCCACCGAAAAGCCTAGCTTTCGGCAGCTAACAGTTTAAAGTAGGACCATGATTATCCACCGAAAGCTCGCTCATTATGTTATTGGTTAAAATTCTGGTAAAAGGACTTTCAGTGGCTTAGGCAAGCTTTCCAATAGCTCATTAGCCACCGAAAAGCTTTGGTTTCGGCAGCTTAACGAGGGTTTTTCGGATGATGTTGACCACCGAAAGAGAATGAGATACCTTGTGGAAGAAAGAACGTTTCGGTGGCTTGGGCGAACGTGTTGGCGGTTCATTAGCCACCGAAATATCAGCTTTCGATAGCTAGCAAACAAAACCCTAAATACTTTTAACCACCGAAAAGGACGAAAAGTGAAAACGGTTGTCTGCCCATCAAAATCAAATTCATCAACATGAGGCATGTCATAATTTAGCATGATTAACCACCTAAAAGGCACAGGGAGGAGGACCCGCTAAAAAAAAAACTCAAAACACAGGTTTCAATGGCTAAGCGTGGTGTCAAAACGGTCTCTAAGCCACTGAAAGCAAACTTTCGGTAGCTAAGACCGAAATTTCAGGGCGCTCTAAGCCACTGAAATAGGCAGTTTACTATGAAAAGGAATCATTTTAAAGCGGTGATTCTGAGTGACTGGAGAATCATTTTACAAAACGATATGAGGTTTTTGTTCCTAACCTACCAGAGAACAATAACCTCTCTTAGTTTTCCTACAGGTATTTCATGTTGGGATAATCGAATCCATCTCTGAGCCTAATGTTCGGATCTCAAAATTTCCCTGTTTTACATGTGTTTTTGAAATACAGATATCTGGAAAATGGAAATGAATTTCAAAAAAATGAGAGAGGTTGTTTCTCCCAAAAAACCAATATACAAAAACCTCTTTCATTTTATACACAGGTGTCTCAAATTTGGAGAACCAAATGCATCTATGAGCCCTAGTTTTCAACAGTTTGGCCAAATTTTTAGGGCAAAAGTTGACCTAACAGGGCAGGTTACAGCAGAAAAATGAAGAGTTTACTTCACCAACACTTGGGAAAGAGCAGAGACCTCCTAAAGAAAAACTAGGTCTCAAAGAGTAAACAAACTGCTAGAGGAGATACATGAACTAGAGTTTTTGGACATGGAGATAAAGAGGAATAATGAGATTTTGACCAAGAGGAATAAGCAGTTGCACAATTCTATTCTAGAGATGAGTGTATGTCCTATTGAAAAGAAGGAATATTAGGCTGATGAAGGACAACACTAGAATTTATAGAATGATCAGATTGATTATATTATAGAAGAAAAATGCAAACTCTAGCCCTAAAACTTAGCTTGCGCTGGAAACCCTAGTAGAGGCAGCAACAAGCTTTCAAGATCCAGAGGTAGCCCATGATGTTTCAAATATTATGCAGGTTGAAGAAGTACCAAAAAGTCAAGAGTAAATTTGTACATGGTGATCAGGCTATAGTTTAAGAATTCCAGATCAAACCCTAGCTCTCGTTTTACACCAGAAACCCTAGCTGAAGCAATAGCAAGATTTCAAAATCCAGAGGAAATACAAGAGGCTGCTGGCTTTCCAAACATTGGGAAAGCTGAAGAAATACCAAAATATCAACAACAAAACTGAAAAGGATGTAATTTGGGATGTTGCCTACAAATTTTGCAAGAACAGGGCTTTCGGTGGCATAGGCGGACGCTGAAGCGGTTCATTAGCCACCGAAAGCAGCGCTTTCGGCAGCTAATAGACCCAAAATTTTGATTCCTTAGCCACCGAAAGAAGAAAGAGGCACAAAAAACAATTTTTGCATAAAAGACTAGTTTTGGTAAATATACCTAGCTCAGGGATGAAGTGTAAAAGCTGAATATTGCTGAAGTGCACCATCAAAGGAGGTCTTTTCTAGTTTTTGAAGACACATCAAAGGGGAAAGGGTCACAAACCCTACATGTTTCAGCAAACAGTGACTTATCTAGCAGTGAACCAGTTATAGCTTTACCCTTAGTACTCACTGCAGCCATCAAAAAGTTCAAACAGTGAACGAGTTCTACAGTTAGATAGACTTGTAGTTAAATTAGGGTTTTTTGACCTAATTACGCAAAAACAATTATTTTGTCTATTTTTAGTAAATCAGATCCAATTTTTCAGGATCTGAATATTTTTGTAAAGGATATAAAGCCTAAGACTTATGTTATTGAAAGGGTCTGACTTTGGGGACCTATAGACCATTACTATTATCAAGCTTCTCATAGTTCTCATGACCTAATATAAGCTCTTTTGCTATCATATGTTTAGCTTCCATTTCTTGTCTGTTATGTGCTTATGCTTGAATGTGTTATTCAGGTTTATTCATGTTAATTGATGTCTGATAGCTGTCATCCTATTGGCATATTGATGATTTAAATTATAAGTACTTTCCTTGTTATAATTATCCATTTATATATATCTATTTTATGTATGAATCTGCCAGCATGATAAGTTCTCCATCTCTGCACCATATTATCAAACCTCTAAACAGTGGTAGTTAGAAGCCTTACCCCTGATTGAGTTTCATGCATGTCTTGAGAGTGTGAGGTCCTGTAGGTCACCTGACTTGATCCACTTAGAAAACCATAAAAAATATTTAAGTAACCAGGCATCCTCGAGCTGCAACCTAGAGGAGTTTCCTGGAGTGATAACAAATTGGCACCGCTGCTGGGGAGAGGAGACAGAAGCTCAGCTTCCTGGGAAGACGACATAGATCTTGTTTTGATGATAGACAAAGTTTGGACATTATTCTAGTTATAATCATCTATTTGGCGACTCCATTGAAATAAGGTGGCTTCAAGAAGACCAAGTACTAGAGAAAACCCTCAAGGGCCGCTAGCAACACCTGTTTCAGATCCAGAAGAGATTCTGAGAAGAGTTAGGGATTCACTAAGACAGACCTTCAGAGCTGCAAGGGGAGCTACATCAGGTATTTCTAGAGGTATTTCTGTTGTTATATCAAATAGACCTCCATTTGAATCTTCTTTTACTGAAGCATCTAGTTCTCAGAAGTTTATAAGTAAATTAGAAAATTTTAGGGTTGAGGAATCTTCAAGCACTGTTACTTGTGAAGATCTCATCCCTCGTGACTCCATGAAGGACGAATTCAGTGGCAACTCCACAATATTAAGATGTCAAAAGCATTTGCTCTTCTTTTGGCTTGGAGGTTTGCACCTCTTGAGTTCTCTTCCGTTCCTAGTTTTCCATATGCAGTACCTGATATGTCCGAATGGGGAGATTTTTTACCTGTCTTCAAGAAGGAGAAAGAAGACAATCCTACAGAACACCTCCTCAAGTTTCACGAATGCATGGATATATTAGATCAACAACATGAAGTTGTTATTATGAAGATGTTCATGTATTCATTATATGGTGATGCACGTCAGTGGTATTTTTCTTTACCTCCTTCGAGCATTTCATCATTGAAAGATTTTCACCAAGCATTCATTGAGCACTGTAAAAGGTACTATTCAGATTAGTTTGCATTTGATAATTGTTGTGAAGAATATAAGTTGCATTCTCAAGATGAAAAGGTAAATAAAGAAGAATATCTCCCTCAAGAGCTACCTCAACTCTCTTATGATCTTCATGATGAGGTACTTTCCCATAAACATAAACTAGAAATGAATTATAAAGGAGTTGAAGGCTTTCCTACCATCATTAAATCAAATTGTGGTGAATTTGAGGAATTGATTTCTTTAACTACACATGGAAATGATCAGCTTTCTGCTGGTCAAATGATCATTGAAATCAATCAGGCTAGCTCACAGTTTCCAGATTTGCAAATCAAGGGAAGCTGTCGTAACCATGAGGAACCATATTTTCAGGGACTATCTAATCTCTAGCTAGAACATCAGGAAGATATTCCTTGTCCTTATGAATATGTTGCTTCAAATTATGACAAGGAACCAGGTAATATTTTTCCAGATTTGTTTCAAAGTTTGGTTGCTGATACTCCTATATTCGACCAATGTAGTGATGAGGGGGAAGATGTTAGAATTTTTGAAGACTCATTGTTTACTCAAATTTCATCTAGTTCTTCTTTTTAGCAGATAGATGATAAACAATGTGTGCATGCTGTGATAGATGCTTGTTACAAATTTGCTGCTCAAAAGTCCAATAAAGATCTTTTTAGTTTTGGTATATCCTGCAAAGATATTATTGTGGAAGAGGAAATTGTTAACTGTGATAAGCCAGCCTATCATCATGATGAATTCAGATTACGTGAAGGGGAGAAGAAAGATTCAGATCAGCTGTTGAGCTTGCATTTTTATCAGACAAAGGTAGAGCAGTCCACATTCAACATTGACATCAGTGAAGGAAAAGATGAGCAACATAAAAAGGTATTTCCTATTGGCTTTTATGACCCTATTGCTGACTATCTGGAACTTATGAGCAGCATAGATATCAAAATATTTTGGTCAGATGATAGCTGGTTATGTCACCCTTTGAAACTACATTGCTGCATGCTATGGTTTCATTTATTTTTTGGGTCAAGATCAAGATTAAGTTCAGAAGATCAGTTTCTGACATGGCTTCATTGGAAGCATGATGTCACATGATAAGAACCCTCTACTGATTATAATTAGGAGTAGGAATAGATAGGAAAATAAGCTCTTAATATGAGCAGCTAGGTCATTTTCAGTTGTTTTCATGATTAAGCAAAGCGGGCTACAGGCAGGTTGCAAGGGATTAGTTATAAAAGACAAATGAGTCCATGCCCAATGGAACACTAGAAGATGGATTTAATTATTCTTTTTTCAGGAAAGGGATTTTGGTCTGGGGTTCTTGGGACCTCATAGGGAGGTTCCCATCCCCGATTAGGAGCCCGATGTTATCTCCCAAAATAAATTTATTTTCAATAAGTTCACTCATACAATTTATTTTTTGATAGGATGAAGATTTCAAGTCATATTATGAAAGACATTGGGGTGACTAACAAAGTTGGGATATCTGATGTTCTGTTATTTGATTAATTTTAAAGTTTTAGCTTTCGGTGGCTTAGGCGAGATTTTCAAGAGCTTATTAGCCACTGAAAAGCCCAGCTTTCGGCAGCTAACAGTTTAACGCAGGACCATGATTATCCACCGAGAGCTCGCTTATTACGTTATTGGTTAAAATTATGGTAAAAGGCCTTTTGGTGGCTTATGAGAGCTTTCCAACAGGTCATTAGCCACCGAAAAGCTTTGGTTTTGATAGCTTAACGAGGGTTTTTCGGAGGACGTTGACCACCGAAAGAGAATGAGATATGTTGTGGAAGAAAGAACGTTTCGGTGGATTGGGCGAACATGTTGGCGGTTCATTAGCCACTGAAAGCTAAGCTTTCGGCAGCTAAGCTTTCGGCAGCTAGCAAACAAAACCCTAAATACTCTTAACCAGTGAAAATGACGAAAAGTGAAAATGGTTGTCTACCCACCAAAATCAAATTCATCAGCATGAGGCATGTCATAATTTAGCATGATTAACCACCTAAAAGGCACAGGGAGGAGGACCCACTAAAAAAAAAAACTCAAAACACAGGTTTTGGTGGCTAAGCGTGGTTTCAAAATGGTCTCTAAGCCACCAAAAGCAGACTTTCGGCAGCTAAGACCGAAATTTCAGGGCGCTCAAAGCCATCGAAATAGGTGGTTTACTATGGAAAGGCATCATTTTAAAATGGTGATTCTGAGTGGCTGGAGAATTATTTTTCAAAACGATCAGAGGTTTTTGTTCCTAACATGTGAGGGAACAATAGCCTCTCTCAGTTTTCCTCCAGTTATTTCATATTGAGAGAATAAAATCCATCTTTGAGCCCTAATTTTCAGATCTCAGGATTTCCCTGTTTTACACATGTTTTTGAAATATATATATATATATATATATATATATATATATATATATGGAAAATGGAAACGAATTTCAAACAACTGGGAGAGGTTTTTTCTCAAAAAAAAAACAATATACAAAAATCTCTTTCAATTTATACACAGGTGTCCCAGATTTGGAGAACCAAATGCATCTATAAGCCCCAGTTTTCAGCAGTTTGGCCAAATGTTTAGGGCAAAAGTTGACCTAACATTACAGCAGAAAAATGAAGAGTTTACTTCACCAACACCTGGGAAAGAGCAGGATGAAAAAAGATCAGAGACCTCATCAAGAAAACGTAGGTCTCAAAGAGTAAACAAACTGCTAGAGGAGATACATGAACTAGAGTTTTTGGACATGGAGATAAAGAGGAATAACGACATTTTGACCAAGAGGAATAAGCAGTTGCACAATTTTGTTCTGGAGATGAGTGTATGTCCTATTGAAAAGAAGGAAACTGAGGCTGATGAAGGACAACACCAGACTTTATAGAATGATCAGATTGATGAGATTACAGAAGAAAAATTCAAACCCTAGCCCTCAAACTCAGCTTGCGCTGGAAACCCTAACAGAGGTAGCAACAAGCTTTCGTGATCCAGAGGTAGCCCATGATGTTTCAAATATTATACAGGTTGAAGAAGTACCAGAAGGTCAGGAATAAATTTTTACAGGGTGATCAGTCTGTAGTTAAAGAATTCCAAATCAAACCCTAGCTCTCGTTTTACACTAGAAACCCTAGCTGAAGCAGCAGTAAACTTTCAGAATCCAGAGGAAATCTAAGAGGCTGCCGACTTTCCAAACATTGGGCAAGATGAAGAAATACCAGAATATCAATAACAAAACTAAAAAGGATGTAATTTGGGAGGTTGCCTACAATTTTTGCAAGAACAGGGCTTTCGGTGGCTTAGGCGGACGCTAAAGCGGTTCATTAGCCACCAAAAGCAGCGCTTTCGGCAGCTAACAGACCTGAAATTTTGACTCCTTAACCATCGAAAGCAAAAAGAGGCACAGAAAGCAATTTTTGCATGAAAGACCAGTTTTGGTAAATATACCTAGCTCAGGGATGAAGTGTAAACGCTGAATATTGTTGAAGTGCACCATCAAAGGAGGTCTGTTCCAATTTTTGAAGACACAACAAAGGGGAAAGGGTCACAAACCCTACATGTTTTAGCATACAGTGACTTCTCTAGAAGTGAACCAGTTACAGCTTTACCCTCAGCACTCACTGTAGTCATCAAAAAGTTCAAATAGTGAACGAGTTCTACAGTTAGATAGACTTGTAGTTAAATTATGGTTTTTTGACCTAATTATGCAAAAACAATTATTTTGTCTACTTTTAGTAAATCAGAGCCAATTTTTCAGGATCTGAATATTTTTGTAAAGGATATAAAGCCTAAGACTTATGTTATTGAAAGGGTTCGACTTCAGGGACCTGTAGACCATTACTATTATCAAGCTTCTCATATTGCTCATGACCTAATATAAGCTCTTTTGCTATCATATGTTCATCTTCCATTTCTTGTCTGTTCTGTGCTTATGCTTGGATGTGTTATTCAGGTTTATTCATGTTAATTGATGTCTAATAGATGTCATCCTATTTGCATATTGATGATTTGAATTATAAGTACTTTCCTTGTTATGCTTAGCCATTTATATATATCTGTTTTATGTATGAATCTGCTAGCATGATAAGTTCTCCATCTCTGCACCATATTATCGAACCTATGAACAGTGGTAGTTAGAAGCCTTATCTTTGATTGAGTTTCATGCATGTCTTGAGAGTGTGAGGTCCTGTAGGTCACCTGACTTGATCCACTTAGAAAACCATAAAAACATTTAAGTTACCAGGCATCCTTGAGCTGCAACCTAAAGGAATTTCCTGGAGTGATATTAGATTGTATGCCTAAATCATTCTGGTCGGTTGTCCCGATGTTTGGAACTATGCAGAACTCCCCTTGGTCACTTGAGATGTTGTTGGCTAAAATTGAAAGCTTATGTACTACATATATTGGAAATGTTTATATTCACCCATGGAAAATGAAAATGCTAAAACTGTGTTTCTTAACATATGTGAAAAAGGGCAAGAGAAATGAAATGATAAAATAGTCCTCGAAGGGTATAGGAAAAGGTCCAAAAAGGAAATGGTTAAATATATGCTATATCCAAATATTGCTGACCTTATAAATTTGGAAATGTCCTAGATGAAAGCTGCAATTAGTTGTGCTTTTAAGCATTGGTGAAGTCCCCAAAAGGACATATAGGCCAAAAATGCCATGGAAATAAAATTGAGGATCCTATTGAAACTGGATCAAACTTGATGTAGACATGATGCCTAAGTTGAATAAGCATTCTCTGAACAACTCAACCATTTGTGAGGCACTGCCATTCCTTGTGTTGTTGTTTGTCTTGCATATGGTTATAGTGAATTTCTCTTTTCCATATCCAAAGTGTCATGATGTTAAATAGGAATTCATCCTTTGCCCTATCCTTGTCAATTTCACCCTTCACCCTTCACTAGCAAATTGACTACAACTATGAAGTGAGTATTGTCCTGAAAGTCTAGTCTAATTAATAATAAATAAACCATATATATGTATTTGGTTGATACACCACCAGTGAAATGACTGCTACTTGTTATGATTATTGCTTAAATGACTTGTAGAGCATGTATTAGCCTTATAGCACTTGCAGCAGATGGATGAGAGTCTGAGTTATATTATTGGTATCTGATAATTTACAGATGGTTATATTGTCTATTGGATATGGTTGATGATCAGGTAGAGATGTGAGAGGGGTATGAGTATACACCTTATATGTATTTGGACTCTCTAAGTCTAATGAGATAGCCTATCTTTAGTTTCGGGCACTTACAGAGATGATTAGTCTCATTTTACCTTTCTGATGCAGTTTTGCTTCACAGGATGATGTGTCTGAGCAGGGAGATGTTTCATTTGGATCTCCTAGGGCGTTGTATGGGCATAGGGGGTTCAACCACTTGATTGTACTATAGTACCCCCATCCCAGAGAGCTTGGTGGGATTAGTTTAACAACGTAGGCACCCTAGGAGGTTGTTTTGGCAGGTACATGTATCCCAAGGTAGATTAAAAAAATGATTAAATGGCTATTGAATAAATTGATTTGGGCTACTGAGGCAGGGAAATGACATGGGATGAGTAATGATGATGCGTGTGATGTCCTCCGCACCTTCTCCAGCAGTTACAACACCTGATTGGGCCCACGCCTATTTTTGGGCATTTTTATATTATTTTCTAGAGCTTTTGGGAGGCTCACGATTTCCTCAAGGAGGCACAAAGTCAAAGAATTAAAATATTATATTATTTTATTGTGCCATGGGGCACCTAGAGGGAGTTAGTTAACACTCCATGGACCCACCATGTGCTTCATTTATTTCTTGTTGAGTGGGGTACCCTCTTTATGGGTGATTTAGTCCACTTTGGTACTTTATGGTTATATTGATCCATGTATTGTATGTTGAGCTCATCTCAACCAATGATTATAATATTTTATCTTTTAATCTTAGCCACTCGTTTTGAAAGTGGTTAGGATTTTGGTTCTCTCAGTTCTATTTAAAGGAGAGAGCTTCTCATTTGTAAAGGGGTCTTTGGCTCTTGGATCTGATTAATAGAAAGATTTTTTTTTGCGGATATTTTCCGGATCTGCTTTGCATCTGATGTTCTTCGGTGGTTATTGGAAAATATTTTGCTTCCTAGCATTCAGATTATTTTGTGAGATCTATAAAAAAATTTCGGGATCTTTGTCTTGTCTACAAGAGGGCATTTTCAGCTGGAGCGTTTTTGCAGGGGGGCCTCAACTCGCTTGAATTGTTTTCATCTTGTATCAGGGGGTTTTCATTAGCTTCATTGTGATCTATGATTACATCTTGCTACTTTTTTTAGCTCTATCATTTTCTTTCATGGTACAACAAATCTGATATTGTTGAAGTTTGCTTGTGCATGATAGGGGGGTGCATTGATCACTTGGAGCACATCGTTGGTGTTAGAACTCACTCATATCTTCCAGAATTGATCAGGATGGAGGGGATCATCATAATCAAGGAATCCACAAGATTTCCAGGTAAGATTTAGCAAGTAAGTCTCTTCTCTTTCAGATCTCAATCCATTGTACCTGCTTTTCTTCAATTTTTCTGAAAAACTCCAAAATAATAAAAACCCAAAAAATATTTAATCAGGGAATCGCTTAATATTTGAGCAAACCATTTCTGGGTTTTGTAGATCGGGCATCCCCCTCACTAAATCATTCTCAACGCTGCCCTAGTTCTGATTGGTTTACCCTAGATCTGACTTTTTGACTGCTCAAACCCCAACACCCCACTGAAAAATTTGACTTTTTCTGGAAAATAATTACATGGGTGTGTAGATTAGGTCTTCCTCATTCCAGAACACCCCCAACACTGAGCTAGTTCCTGCTAGGTTTCCTTAGATATGAAAAACTGACGTTCATCCTCCTAGCCCCCCTCATCTGATTTTGACTTTTCCAAATCTGATTTTTCCTGAAATTTTCTGACTTGGGTTTGTAGAGCGAGCCATCCTGATCTCATTTACACCCTAACGCTAAGATGATAGTCTCTTGGTGGCTCTAGATCTGCATATCTTCCTCTCCAAACCCTAGCAATAGCCCTCCTTTTGCTGATTTTCCTGTAACTTGAATCTTCTAGGCCAAATCCTTTTCTTGGTCCATAGATCAGGGCATATCCCAGGGGGGTTCACTGAAACGCTGTGTTGATACTGACTCCATTACCCAAGGCTGAACAGGCACTGATCTCCAAGTATAGCGCTAGCCCTTCCTGAACTCTTTCCCTTGAAAGTTGACCATTCCTTGATAACTCAGGTTACTTGATACTTTCATATCTTTCACTGAGTCTATCTCCTTGGTACTAGACAGTCTCGACACTGTCCTTGCTCACCCTGTCATAGTTACGTTTCCCAAGACAGTGGTCATCTTCATAAGTTGCTAGTACTTAAATCTTAGAGCTAGTGTTTCCATTTACCTTACACCTTACGTACCTCAAAGCCACATTTAATATTTTCTGGTATCTAGGTCTGATCTCTCCTGTCGAGAGTAGATTCAGGTCTCCCCCATTGTTGTCTTGGACTTAGATAACATAAAGCGAAGACTGACTTGATTGACGTGACAACCATCCATTTGGGAGTCTAGGCAGTCTTGGTTCCACCTCCCTAGTTGCTTTCCCCTCTATCATCCATCCTGGATCCATCATACATAGGAAACTACAAGGTTGGTGATAACATTTTGGTGCCGTTTCCAGGGAGGTAGAGGCCTACCCTGGTTCGACATTTATCCTACAGCTATACTCTTGTTCTCTTTGCCAACATTTTGGTGTTGTTGCCGGGGTGGTAGAGGCCTACCTTGGTTCAAAATACCTCAGCTTTCACTATGACATATATCTTTTTGGTGAATTACTTGCATGGTTCACTTGGAAAATCCACCCTGCAACCCCACTGAGGACTGTGCCCAACGTATTAATCTTAAGATTCTTAGAACATACCATAAATCATAATGAATTTAGATGTATTTCTGACTCACATGGAGGAATTAACCAAAAACATGATTGAAACTACAAGACAAATAAACGAAAGGGATAGATGGAGGTTAGACTACGGGTATGAGGATGGCCTCGAGCATGACTATGGGTATGAATCTAGTTATCACAATCTTTATGATACCCACCAACTTCCTCACCCATGCAATAAAGATTTCCCAACCATCCCGAGTGGACCTGTAAGTCGACATGAACCTAGAAGTCAGCCCCAGTCAAAGCATTATAGCCAAGTAACCAAAATTGTTAAAAAATAAGACAAATGATTTCCGTTTGAATTTTCTGAAATACCAGGAGCACCTCATCCTATGCCGAATGATTACATTAGGAGGTTGCCCCAATTTAGTGGAAATAATGATATATCTATTGAAAGTCATTTGGACATTCTCTCAGATTACATGGAAATGAGAGGCGCAGACAATGAATATGTTTATATGCAAGCCTTATGAGAATCCTTGTGAGGGGATGTCCAACTATGGTTTGATCGTTTAGCACTAGGATCTATCACTGGGTATGACATGTTCACAAATTTGTTAATTGACCGTTGGAGTAGGAACACTGATAAAATTTTAAAGTGTCAGTCTAGCAATGATTGTGCCGTTGATAATAAATATATTGACAATGTGCTTTCTAAATTGGACCATTCCTCTCCTGATATGTTTCAAATTATGAGCGTGCCTGCAATCCATAAGAATGTTACAGAGTACTTCGAGAATAATGTTTCAAAACCTCATGTTGAAACTAAGAGGGATATCAATCAAATCATATGAGATACTCTGCTATTATTACCTAAAGTAGTCACAACAAATCCTGGATTTGATCCATGGAAGGGAACCTAATCACCATCAAGAAGCATCCATAGTTGAGCCTTCCATTTGTGAGTCCATTAAAGAGCCTTTAGAAGAGGAACTCCATAGTCATTGCCTAATTGATGATAATTTGAGTCAGTATGCAAGCCATCTGAATCTGGATTCATAATTTGATGAAATCAATCAAATTTTCGATGAAAAGCAATCTTGTGGTCATATTGTGATTGAAGAGCATGCTTGTAAGAATCACAGGGAAACTGAAACTGAACTATTGATGTTTTTCCTTATCTAGATCTTAAAGAAGAACAATCATATGATGATACGATTGTAAGTAAACTTGATCAAGAACATTGCAACGAGGAGCCTTGTCCTGATAGCATCGATAGAATTCTTCATCCAATCCTTAATCAAAATACGTTGATTCAATGTGTGGATACTGTTATAGCCTGTTTTGCTTCTCATTTTAAAGCCTTTGCTTGTTTTTTAAAACATGGTTTTGTTCATTTTTAACTTTGGATTTTAGGTTCTTTTAAATCTTTTCTTTGATTTTTATGTTTGTATTTATAAGTTGATTCCATAGGTTTCCAATTTTGGTTTTACTTAGCGAAATTTATAGTTTTTAGGGGCTTGTAGGATGTTTTATATGACTTAAAGGTTCTAAAAATATCATAAGTTTTTTTTTTAAGCCATTTAACCAAAGTTAACCCTTTGCTGTGAGTTTTATTTTGAAATTATTGAAACAAGTTTTCTTGTAGCGCAAGCCAAAAAAGTTAAACACGCCCGCAAGAAAATCATGGTATTTGAAAATCATGATTTTTGGCTCAATTTTTTTAAAATTCGCACATAGGAGAGGTCATTCACACTTGTTAATGAGTTTGATACGTGATTTAGGCATGAGTAATCATTGTGTTAAGTGTTAATAGTTCAGGAAAGGAATCATTAGGGTAAGTTGCGGTGATTTGGAAGTTATGAGATACAGAGTAGTGGAACATTAATAATTATCCATGATGAGGGGAATTCGCCTTTAGCTACGCATCTCCTGAAGCACATGAAGAGCATAGAAGGCGTGGCAGAGTTTTGGCAGTTTGTAATCAAGGATTGAAGAAGGTCGGTAATTTAGGGCTTTGAAGGGTGACTGTTTGGCACTGTCGTGGCAGTTAGAGAAGGATTTAAGAATGAAATTGGACACCTAGCAGACAGGAAAACATATTTCTAGCAGTTGAATCCACTATTTTGACAGGTATGAGGTGAATTACTATCATATTCCATGTATTCGGGTTCACATTGAAAGAAGATTAATTATGGAGTTTAACTGAGAATGCTAGTATGTAAACTCAATTGATGCTCAATGTCGAATTTTCTCTGTCAATAGAGCTAAGATACTTGTCAGTTTAAGTGATAAAATCCAGTTCAGGGGTTTAGTTTCCCAATATATCATTGTCCGTTAAAATTGCTAAGATCTGAATAGATTAAAGTTCTTTACTGAAGGAAGCAATTTTTAAGTTCAGTTATCTAAAATGAAGAGGAGTGGGAAAACAAACAGAGTTGAACCCTCAGATATGTCTTGGGTTCAAGATTTACCTAACTATGCAAGATTATTTTTAGAAGCAGAATGGTTAAGCTTTTTTGAGAAGATTAATGGATATCACACAGAGGTCTCATATAAGTTTGCTCAGGGATTGCATAAATATATTGTTACTTTTGATACCTTAAAAAATGAGTTGACTAGAGAACTAATAGCAGAGGCTACAGGAGTCCCAGATGAAGGCAAATATTGGTTCAAAAAAGTACCCTTTACATTTGATACACATACTTAATTGCTCTCAGATGTTGTTGCAGACTGGGGTAAAGGAGTACATATCCAAAAATTCAAGCAAGAGTGGAGAGAACCAATAAAAATCCTACAAAGTTATATAACTTGGGAAGGAAGATTTGCATTTGTATTTAAGTATCATTTCAGGTTTTTGCAGCATCTTAACCATGAAACAAAGATGAACCTTCCTTTCTTTTTCCTTAAAAGTTTACAAAAGATGTCTAGCAGGGTTAAGGAGCATCAAGACCATACTAAACAGTCTATATTTCATCATGGTCTATTAAAGCTAATCATAAGTACTGTGCTTCAAAAGAAGGAAAATACATGGGATTATTTTCTATTCTGGTCTGGATTTCAATCACAAAAAGAAGACCAAGCTCAGAAAAGAAAGTCAAATAAAGGACATAATTTGGTCAAGAAACTGAAGAAGAGAGTCATATTCGAGATAAAAGAGGATAATGTAGCAGGAAAATCTATGACTCATGGAGATGAAAATGTTGAAGATGAACAACAGATTAATATTGAGGAAAATGAAATATGAAAGGCAAGAATGAAGGATTTGGAGCATATAGAAGATAGTTTTCATGTAGAAGTAAACCAGGAAGTAAATGAAAATTTGAAAGAAAAAGAACAAGTTCCTATGGAAGTACAATCAGAAGAAAAGGAAAATTCATTGTTTGATGAATCTAGGGTTGACACTGAACACGATGTACATAAACAGTCTGAAGAAGGGGTAATGTCACAAGGGATAAAAAGGAAGGTTGTGCAACTAGCTTCTATCAAACATCAAGGAAAAGTTTTGAGCATGTTAGGGGAAATTGGGACAGGTTGGAGGCCTAAGACTAGACCCAAAAATAAACTCAGATTGAATATGAAAAAATTGTTAAAAACTAAACTAGCTTAGAAGAAAATTACAGTGATTGAAGACTCTTCATCTCAGGAAGAGTTAGCAGACAATGAAGATTTAAATGAAAAGGAGATGAAGGGTAATAAACAAATTATTTCAGGATAATAAATATACTTACAAAAGTGGTGTGTCAAGTTTTTTTTTTTGCATGACGAGGACGATCTCGGCGATAGATCAAGGTTGAGGACGAGGACGATCTCGGCTGGCTGGCGTTGAGGACGAGGACGGGACCTGCAAATCGAGGGCGTTGAGGCCGAGGTCGTGTTGCAGGAGTGGGGCCCTTGCCCAGGCGTGAAGCTGGTCCATCTCTGCCAGATCGTGCTTTGTGGGGCTGTGTGCTCGTGGAGGGATCTGCATGCATGCTCAACCTTGAGCTGTATTGGTTTGGCAGAGTTTTGGTGACCTCCATGCTCTGAGGTGGAGATCCAAGATGGCCGAGGAGACTCGCGGGGATCCTCCGCCTAATAGATCCGAAGCCTTCGAAAAGCTTATATCAAACACTGTCAACAGAACTAGCAAAAGAGAACTCCCGAAATTCGTCAAGAGAATAGAAGATGTGCCGGTGGTTGCTCTCCCACCGGAGGAAACAATCCGGGTTGCCCTGTCACTAGCAGATCGCGCTCTGATCGGGCAGTTCACAGGGCTATGGCCCTCCCCTAAAACCACTGATAGCTGGGTTCAAAGGAACTGGCGACCGTTAATCACAAAAAATGTTGCATCTTACTCCGTAGGCAGGGGATACTTCCTCTTTGATTTTGAATCCAAAGATGACAAAGACCTAATCTTCAGAAATGGGCCCTACTTCATGGGGCCGCAAGGCCTGTACCTCAACGGCTGGACACCGGATTTCGACCCTGAAGCTGACATTCCAAAAGCTGTCCCAGTCTGGGTCAGACTGCCCAACCTCCCTATGCACTGCTGGAACCCTAAATCTCTACAGACTATCGGGAACGCCCTGGGGAAATATATCGATATGGCCAGCCCAAAGGATCAATATGCATACGCCCGCCTCTGCGTGGAGGTCGATCTTGAAGCTGGGTTGCCAGAAGCAATAAATCTCACGGTGGGGAACTGGTCACATATCCAAAAATTGGACTACGAGCAACTCCCCTTCAAATGCAGAGGATGCCATGAGTACGGGCACTTCCTCCGAAACTGCCCCAAATCTCCGGAAAACCAGCAAGAGAAGGGGGAAGGATGGCACAGGGTGAATAGGACCAGACCAAGAACACAAGCAGGAGGAGGCACCAAGAAAGGTGAGGGAAGTGGAGCTAATCCACCTGAAAAACCCCAAGAGGCCTCAAGGCCTAAAGAATTAGCGGAACCAAGGGAGGAATCTGCTGAAATAGAAGATAGAGCTAGCATGGAGAAAACTAAAGAGTTGGAAATAGTCATTTCGGATCAAGGGAGAGATAACGAGGAAGATACAACTGAAACTAAAGAAGGGGAAAGCCACGGGAAATCGGAGGAAGATCCGGACTCGGAGGAAGAAGAGGAAGAAGAAGGGGAAATCGAAATTATAACTCCAAGAATGCATAAAACAAAAGGGAGGAAGACTAGAAAAGAAGAAAGAGAGCGAGCAACCTACAAGGACAAGCTGGAAGGGTCCCAGCAAACCTTGGAAAAACTGCTGAAAAATCCTAGAAACACCCGCCAGCACGGGCATGCCTCAAAAGGGACGCCCGCAAACGCCAAAAGTAAGTAATGAAGGTAATTTCCTGGAATTGCAGAGGTCTCGGTAGTAAAGGTAAGGAAGAAGCTATGCTAGATCTAATATCCCTACATCACCCCGACATCTTGCTGATCCAGGAAACAAAGCTGGAGGAGACTGCATTCCTCCAAATTAGTAAAAAGTTTTGGAAAAAAAATGGAACTGCCGCTTTAAGCTCTAGGGGAGCATCCGGGGGTATAGGAACCCTCTGGGATGATAGTAAATACGAAGTTAAGGACATCAGAATCAGCACCCACTGGATCCTCACAGTGTTGAATAAAAAAGACACCAACTCCACGGTAAGTATTTTTAACATCTACGCACCTAACTCTTATGGTGAAAAAATAAATTGCTGGAATCTTCTCCGTGAAGAACGTACTAATCTGCAGGGTAATGTTATTCTGGCCGAGGACTTGAATATCATCCTCAATCTGAATGAAAAGAGAGGAGGCTCTAGATCTAGAGACCCCATCACTGACATGGTGGAAGACCTCATTATGACCTGGAACCTCATCGACATCAAACCAGCGTCAGGGAAATATACCTGGACCAATAGGAGGTTCGGTCCCGGGCACATCGCGGCCAGACTTGACCGTTTCCTGATTCAGGACAACTTCCTCCTGCCAGGCCTGATTATCTCCTCTAAAATTCTTCCCTTTGGCGGCTCTGACCATAAGCCCATCCTTTTGGAAATGGAGCAAGAAAAAAATCTGGGCCCAATCCCGTTTAGATTCAACTCTATGTGGGCCAAGCATGAGGACTTTTTAAAATTAGTAGCATGCTCT
>LPNX010386007.1:747305-765545 GCA_001517045.1 Pseudotsuga menziesii | reverse complement strand
TCCCCTGCGCAGTCACAAGTAATGACAACGATCTCCTCACCAGAACCATTACGTTGGATGAGCTCAGAGAAGCCATCGATGTCATGGAGGAGGATCGAGCCCCTGGTCCTGATGGGTTCAACGTGAATTTCATCACAACCTGCTGGAATATTGTTAAAACAGATCTGCTAAAAATGGTCAGAAAGTCCCAGGAGTGCACCAAGATCGGAGGAAGTACGAAATCAGCCTTCTTGGCCCTCATTCCCAAGGAGAAAGACGCCAAGACCTTTGACAGGTTCCACCCAATATCTCTGTGCAATATTGGCTATAAAATCATCACGAAGATCATGGCCACCAGATTAAAGCTTATTCTGCCAGGCATTATCCCGGAGAACCAGGGGGGGTTCATTAAAGGAAGGAAGATTTGGGATAACATTATCCTAGTACAGGAAGCCATACACTCCAGCCAGAAGAACGGGGATAAAGGAATGGCGGTGAAAATTGATCTGGCTAATGCGTTTGACAGAGTCAGCCATCAGTTTCTCCTCCAAGTAATGCTGAGATTTGGATTTGCCCCCAAATTCGTCTCCTGGGTCCAGGCATGCATCAGTAAGCCCTGGATAGCTCCCCTCATCAATGGCAGAGCTACCTCATTCTTCCAAGCTACGAGAGGTCTGAGGCAAGGATGCCCGCTCTCGCCTCTCCTTTACGCTATTCAGGCTTCGGTACTCAGTTTCCAACTGGAACATGCCAGACTAGGGCAAGAACTCCCCGGCATTCGGCTGGCGAGAGGAACTAAAGACATTAACCACTCACAGTTTGCTGATGATACTATCCTAATGGGAGGGGCTAGTCAGATTATTGCTCACCAGTTCAAGAAAGAACTGAACCGTTATTGCCAGGCCTCTGGAAGTAAAATTAATCTCCGGAAGAGCCAGATCTACGGATGGAATATTAATCCGAGGGAAATGTTAGATATAACTCGAATCCTAAACATGAATGGAGCTGCAAACTGGGATTCCTTCAAATACCTGGGGGTACCTATAGTTAAATCTAAATCCAAGTCTTCAGACTGGACTCCCATTGTGGAAAAGATCAAAAGGAAAATAATAGGCTGGGGGACTGTTTGGTTGAATCTGGCGGGGAAGGTGGTCTTAGTCAAAGCTGTCCTAAACAGCTATTTACCCTATCAATGTTCTCTGCTCCTAGCTCCTGCCAAAGTCATAAGCCAAATTGAAGGATTAATGAAAGCTTTCCTATGGAACGGAGGGAAAAATGGGGACGGCAAAAAATATGCACTGATCAGCTGGAACACTATTAAGTTACCAAGGAATCAAGGAGGTCTCCAGATTAGAGATCCCAAAGCTCAGAACCTGGCCATCGGGGCCAAACTACTCTGGAACATTCTTGACCCAAAGCCGACCTGGTGTAGTAAAGTCCTCAAAAACAAATACTTTCCAGGAGATAGACTAAGATGTTTAGAAGGAGAACACGTGAGCAAATCGGGATCATCCATATTCAAGTTATGTAAAAAATCGCTGCCTTATTTCATTGAAAGGATGCACTGGTTACCAGGTAACGGTAAAACCATTAATTTCTGGCAGGATGCGATCCTTGAGAAAATTCCTCCTTGTCTGCCGCGCCCGCAAGCATGGATGAAGGAGAGAGATATGGTCACGCTGTGGAGCATCTCCAACTGGGAACTGAATTCCCCTTATCGCTGGACAGAGTGGAAGCTGCCTGAATGTCCCCCTGCGTTGAAGAATGAAGAGAAAATGCTGATTCACCATTTGGCCGGGATAGCACCAATTGCCATCAACGTGAAAGACAGGCGTGGCTGGGGCAAATCTGGCTCCTACACGATTGCAGAAGGGATCAACCAGTATGCTGCTTCAACCAACGGGACAGTGAACCCAACGATCTGGACACATAATTGGAATAATAAGACACTGCCAAAAATTGATGCGTTTATCTGGATTTTATTACACCAGCGATTGCTAACAGGTGAAAACTTGGAGAGAAGGGGGCACGCAGGTCCATTTCGCTGCCCACTGTGTGCTGCAAATACTGAAACTATCTCTCATTTATTCTTCAACTGTCCATACACTATATCAATCTGGAACGGAATAGTGCAGAATGAAGATGCAGGTTTTCATTGGAATGGGAGTAGCCAGGAATTCTTCATTCACTGGGAAAAAATGTACAAAGGCGAGTTAACTAAGAAGAATGGGCTGAGAGCATGCTGGCAGAAACTAGCCAAAATTGTTTGCTGGTGCGTCTGGAAAGAAAGAAATCAGAGAATTTTCCAGAACCGGCACCAACCACCGTGGAAGTTAATTGCAATAATTAATGCTCTTCTGGGTGAGGTGGTGAGTAGATCAATGATCCCGTCTAATAAAGCTGAGCTGACCAGTAAAGAAAAAAAGTGGATGCAAAGTTTCAAAATTCAGGTAAAGAATAGTACATAGGTCATCAAAAAGGAGGAATGGGAAATTTGAATGGACAAAGTCCAGTTCGAGAATTGGTTAAAGGAACAGAAGATCTTTAAATTATTCTTCGATGGAGCCTCTAAAGGGAATCCAGGAAGAGCGGGAGGGGGTGGAGTTATAATAAATCCACGAGGGAAAGCTGAAATTGAATATTCTTGGAGCGTTGGACATGAGTCTAATAATATAGCTGAAGCTTATGGGCTTTGGCAAGGTCTCAAGCAGGTTCAGAAATTAGGAGCGGAGGAAGTTGTGATTATTGGTGACTCACGGCTAATTATTCAAGCGATGATCAGGGGAAGAAGGGGGAAAAACGAGAGGCTGGAAGGATTGTTAAAAAGAATCAGGTATATGGCTAAAAGCATTAGGAAGATTGAATTCTTCCACGTTCTTAGGGAGCTGAATGAGAATGCGGATGAAGCAGCTAATAAATTCATAGATTTAGGGTGTTATGAACTCATGGTAAACTCGAATATTAGTCTAGAAACTCCACCATAATTGACCATTTTCTAAAAATGGAGTCTATTAGTGGTTTTTTGTATCTTTGATCAGTGGTTTTTAGCTGAACCTCCTCTAATAAAATAATCGTTTTTGTTTAAAAAAAAAAAAAATAATTAAATTATTTCAGAAGATAAGTTAGCTTTTACTGAAACCAAAATTTCAGAGATATTTAAGGAAGTTCGAAAGAAGGTAATCTCAGATCATCATCAAGATGATTCGAAGAAGCAACATTCAGTCACATCAAGTTTTTGTGCAAAGAAAGGAAAGGTTGCAGAGCCATCAGCCCAATGCAGTGTTGAAGTTAGTGAATCTTCAGGGGTTCCTGTGGCTATGACAAAGTAGCTGGAGGAAGATGAAGAGATTTTTAAGAAATTGAAAATCCCTTGGATGCCAGAAGAAATGCATCCAGTATCAGAAGGGAGGTGCATTGCTTCAGAGAACGAGAATTTGCAGAGGAGTATTAAACAGTACAGATATCAGATAGAATACTTGCATGAAACAAATGAGGGGTTAGTGACTACTAACAAAAGATTGAGAGAAGATTTAGAAGAGGTAAATAGACACTATCAAGAATTAATTGCAGTTTCTAAGGAGGCTTTGAAAAGGAAAAGACAGACACAAAGTTTGTATGCAGAGCTGAAGCAAACCATACAAGACCTAACACAGCAAAATCAGGAGCTTTCAAAAAGAGTTGAAGACCTTGAAGCTGATCATCAAAAAGCAAGAAGGAAGACTCAAGATTTAGAAGGGATAACTCTTTTGGCAAAGGCTGCTAAGGACTTGTAAAGTGCTTTAAGAATAGTGGTTATTAGTTAGTCTTTGAAAAAGTTAGTTTAATTTGTATGACTATATTTTTATTGAATAATTTGGTAGTATGACCTAAAAGTAGTTTTTTTTCAGTTATGTAACTGTCTTTGGGAAACCAAGATAAAAGTAAGGCTGAAAAAGGACTGGGGGTTCGAATTTTTATACAAGGGGAGGCTATCAAGCTACTGTTTATGGAGCTAAGTGTCAAAAACTCTTATGTATTTTGAATGACTGATTATGGAATATATGCAAACTATAAGTCATGTTTATCTTATCTGCTAGTTTCATTTCTGATTGGTTTAATCACTCAGTTGATATATTCATTTCTTGTTTGAGGTTATTATCCATGAAATTCTTGTTAACTGTGGATGAAATTCGGTGTTGTGCTTCTTGTTTCTGGTTTATGTTTTATATATTATGCATCTCATTCCTTCATTGTTGCATGATTTAGTGTTTGACTTAGCCTTGTGAAGTTTTTACCCTCTTGTTTACAAACTGCACAATAAAACCCTTAAAAAAAAACTTATTTTACTTAATTTTGTTTTATGAGATTGTGCTGGCTTGTTCTTTTGTAGTCTGAGAACAATTTCTGGCACTAAAATATTTGGCACCGCTGTCGGGGACGAAGCTAAAAGCCTGCTTTCTTTGGGTTACTCATCATTTAACTGGTTTTGAGAGGTGGACTTAAACCAACAAATTTTAAAAGACTACATTTCACCAAATATTTCACAGTGGCTACTAAAGGAGTTGGAACAAGAAGTAGACCTAGTTCACCTTTACAACTGGGTGTATCAGACCCAGAGCAGATTTTGAAAACATCTAGGAAAATCAAAAGGTCTCAGTCATCTCTAGCCTTATGTAACCCTGATCAAATAGACATATTATCACCTTTTTCTGTTTTAAAGGGAGAGGAACAAGATTCATCCTGGGTGAAACCTACAATCCTTGTTAGTAATTTTCAGATTTTTACTGATCCTCAATATTTCAAGAAAGCAAAGACTTTATCTCCTAGAAAAATCCCTTTATTTCACCTCAAAGTTGATAAGACTCCTTTTGAGCCAAGTCCTAGTAAAGTTTTTCCTTCATCTAAACTAGTTAACTTAAAGATGGCAGCCCAAAACCAACCATTAGACATGATGTATCGAATGGTGGCAGCTAGGTATGCACCTCTAGTTTTACATCAACCCTTAAATGTTCTCCCTGGTGGAGATTACCAAAAATACTTTCCTAGGTTTAATGGACAAGGTGAGACCATAGCTGAGGAGCATTGGGATGCTTTTCTCAGCTATGCAGATAATCATAATATTGAGGCAAAAGATGTGTGGATGAGGATGTTCGTACAGAGCCTAGATGGAGAGGTCAGAAGATGGTTCAGAGAGTTGCCAACAAACTCTATTACTATAATAGAAGAGCTTCAGGATCTTTTCATGAGACAATGGGGTGATACTAACAATCACACATATTACATTACAGAGTTTGGAGCTTTAAGAAGGAATAAAGATGAAACTATAGCTGATTTCTCTAAGAGGTTCAATAAAATGTATGGTAGAATCCTGGCAGAGATTAAACCTTCTGAAACTTCTGCAAAACTCACTTATGCTAATGCTTTTGATCATTTAGTTTTCTCTACTTTTGAGAGAAAGAAGACTTGTTACTTTACTTAACATGCAAGAGTCAGCATTAGAAGTGGAATCTAATATTCTTGCTTCTAATAGACTAAAGGGAAACTCAGCTCAACAAGTATATGACATAAAGGGTAAGAAATAGGCAGCTCCAGTGGTTTCAACATCCCACTCTGCAGAAGGTAAGATTGATGAGATGGCAAAACTAGTGAAAATCCTAACAGCAAAACTAAACAAATTGCAATTAGAGAAAAATTTAAATAAGCCTATTCAAGAGGGAGACAGAAACCCTAATAATCCAAATCGATTCAGAAGACAGTTTGCACCTCATTTCATTCCCAGAGAGGGGAGAAATAATGATATACAACGAGAAAGCAGAGAAGCTGAGGATCAAAAGGTGCCACCCCCACTTTAGAATAATGTTACTGATGAAGGAGAAATAGAAGAAGAAGAAGAGTTTTCTGAGGATCCAGATCAAGACATGAATTATTTTGGAGAACAGTTGACTGAAGGTTTTGTGACTGAGGAGGATTTTTTAAACTTAGAATATTATGATGCAAATGTTTTTGAAACATAAAATGATTTAAATCTTGAAGTAACTGCTAATATATATCAGACTGATCCAAAGAAAACCCTAAATTTAAGATCAAGGCCAAAACAAGTGATTCAAAATCCTAGAAAGAAGGTAATTTTGCCTCCTAAACAATAGTCTGATCCAGTATTAGAAAAGAAACAGAATCAGGATAAACAAAGGAAGGTTATTGAAATTGAAGAAGTGAATAAAAGTATGCAGAATTTTAATCTTGAAAATGAATTGTGCAAAATTAAAATCCCCATGCCTTTCATTGAGTTGATAAAGAATCCTTACAAAAATTCAGTTTTGAAAATGATTGGTTCAACAAACAGTCAAGTACCCTCTGACACAGTAAATTTACAGGAGGAAAATCCTAAATTTTTTATTGGATCAGCTTTGGCAGAAAAAACTGAAAATGATGCAAGTGCATCTTCTCCTTTTACATCACATTAACCATTCATGAGTAGATGATACATAATTGCCTTTTGGATTCAGGAGCATCTCATAATCTAATGCCAAAAGCAGCCATGGAAGCTTTAGGGTTGAGCATAACAAAACCTTATCATGACTTGTATGCTTTCGATTCTCGAGCTGTAAAATGTTTAGGAGTAATAAAGGATATGGTGGTTAGTTTGGCTCAGCTACCAATGAAAAGTGTGATTATGGATTTAGTAGTGGCGGATATCACACCTAAGTTTGGAATGCTCCTTTCTAGGTCTTGGGCCAAGAAGGTGGGTGGAACTCTACATATGGACTTAACATATGCAACCATTCCTGTCTTTGGAGGTGAAAACAGAAGGTTGTATAGAGAGTTACAATTTGCTTATATTGTGACCGATGACAAGAATCCTACAAATCATCCATTGTATGCTATTGAAAAGGATTTGGGTACTTGTATGTTGCACTTTAGTGATGATAATGATGCTACTGGTATATTACAGGTTGAAAAAGAAAAATCAGTCAAATGCACTAGGGAACAGGAGGATGAACTTTGGCAAATGTATTTTGATGGATCATCATCTAAAGAAGGTGCTGGAGCAGGAGTTGTTCTGATATATCCTGGTGGTGAAGCGGTGAGATTAATGTATAAATTGGAATTTATTACCACTAATAATACAACATAGTATGAGGTTCTGTTGTTAGGTTTGAGAGCTGCAAAATATTTAGGTATTCAACAAATCTCTGTGTATGGTGACTCCGAGTTGGTTGTTCAACAAGTAAGGAATAACTATCAAGTAAAGTAAGATTTGCTGAAAGTGTACATGAATGAAGTATGGGATATGACAGACAATTTCCTTATGGCTTTTAATATCACCTATATTCCTAGGGATCTTAACCAAATTGCTGATTCTCTTGCCCTAGCAGCCACACATTTAAGGATTCCTAAAACAACACAGCTGAAGTATCCTATTGAAGGTAGGTATAGACCTTTTGTGCTTGATAATATAAAGCAATGGAGAGTTTTTGAAGATGATTTTGAGATAAAAAGGATTTTAGAGCTGACAAGTGAGTTTTCTAATTCCTTAATTGACCAAGAACAGAATGATGAAATTGAACATTTAGAGGGTGTTGCAGAAAATGAGATTGCAGGTCACAAGATCATTGAATTGAAAAGTAATTTCATTCCTAAGGGTCTGGTGCCTTTGGAGAGGATTTTTTGAAGGATGATACCCCTTTAAAACCAACTATGTAGTTTTCAAAAGAAAATGTAATGGATTGTAATATTGGCACCAAGGAGCATCCCGGAATAGTGAAAGTCTCAAAGGCACTCACGACAGAGCAAAGAAACAGGTACATAAGGTTATTAAAAGAGTATTTTAATGTTTTTGCTTGGTCATACGAGGATTTGAAGACATATGATACTAGTATTATACAACACAAAGTGCCTTTGAAACCAAATGTTAAACCTTTCATACAAACATTAAGGAGAATCAATACTGCTTTGTTTCCCATTATAGAAAAGGATGTAAAAAAATTGTTAGATGCTAAGATTATTGTTCCCCTTCGATATTCTTCATGGGTAGCAAATCTAGTAACTGTCAGAAAAAATAATGGTGAAATCAGATTGTGTGTTGATTTTTGAAATTTGAATAGGTCTTCATTGAAAGATAATTATTGTTTGCCAAATATTGAACAAATATTGCAGAAGGTGGTTGGTGCATAAAGAATCTCAATGGTAGATGGTTTTTTAGTGTATAACCAAATTGCAATGCACCTTGTTGACAGAGAAAAGACAGCTTTAACTACTCCTTGGGGTACTTTTATGTACAACAAAATGCCTTTTGGATTAATGAATGCTGGAGCTACCTTTCAAAGAGCTATGGACATAGCCTTTGTGGGAGAGAGGGATAAGTTTGTAGTTATCTATTTAGATGATATTACAATCTTCTCACAATCTGATGATGAGCACTTAAAACACTTAAAACAAAATTTCCTGAAATGCAGAAAATATGGTTTGTCTCTCAATCCCAAAAAGTCACATTTTTCTATACAAGAAGGTAAGTTGTTGGGTCATTTAGTTTCAGCTAATGGCATAAGGATAGATCCAGAAAGGGTAAAAGCTATTCTCAAAATTAGTTTACCAAGGAGTAAGAAGGATGTGCAATATTTTATTGGAAAAATAATTTTTCTGCCTTGGTTCATACCAAATTTTGCTGAAACCATTAAACAAATTACATCCATGTTGAAGAAAGACCAGGAAGTTAAGTGGACTACAGAAGCTAAAAATTCATTTAAAAAGATTAAGATAGCTCTTACGGAAGCACCAGTACTAGTAAGTCCTGATTTTACAAAGGAATTTTTGACTTTTTCTTTTGCATCAGAGGATACTTTAGTTGTTGTTTTATTACAAAAGAATAATGATAGACTTGAAGAGCCAATTGCATTTTTCAGCAAGACCTTAAGAGATTCAGAGTTGAGGTACAACACTTTAGAGTAGCAAGCTTATTCATTGGTAAAGGCATTAAAATTTTTAGAATTTATGTTCTACATTCCAAAGTCATTGCATATGTTCCTAATGTTGCCATTAAGGATGTATTGACTCAATATGATAGTGAAGGAAAAAGGGGGAAATGGATTGCAAAGATAATGGAATATGATGTGGACATCAAGCCTACAAAGCTAGTGAAGGGACAGGGTTTGGATAAATTGTTAGCTGATTCAAATTGTCAAACTTTAGGTCTTCATCTCATGGCAGAACAACCAACACAAGAAGAATTGCAAGCAGAGCAGGAGAAGGAAAGAATTATGGACCACTATGAAAAATCCACATGGTATGCAGATATTGTACACTTTCTTTTGTATTTACAATGTCCAGAACATCTAGAAAAGAAAGGTGCTAGGCCATTGAAGTTGAAACCTACTAACTATTGTTTGATAGAACAACAACTGTTTTGAAAAGATCTAGGGGGAATTTTACTTAGATGTTTGGATAAGCCAGAAATTGAAGAAGTAATTTTTGAATCACATGAAGGTGCTTGTGGGGGACATAAGTATTGGAAGGCAACATCTTATAAAATTTTGAGCGCTGGATACTATTGGCCTTCTTTATTCTCCGATGTATATCAACAGGTAAGAGCATATATCCCATGTCAAAAATTTGCTGGCAAGCAAAAGTTGGTATCTTTACCATTATTGTCTATTGCAGTGAATGCTCCTTTTCAGCAGTGGGGTTTGGAATTCATAAGGGAGATAAATACTTCTTCTTTAGGGCAACATAAATGGATTTTGACAGCTACAGATTTCTTCACTAAGTGGGTAGAAGCTATCCCCATAAGAAATGCAACAGACAAGGTAATCAAATATTTTATTCAGGAAAATATTCTTAGCAGATTTGGATGTCCCAAGATGCTATTGACTGATAATGCTCAAGCTTTTAAGTCCAAAGCTATGGTGGTATTTTGTGAAAAGAATGGGATTGTTTTGAACCACTCAACACCTTATTAACCTCAGGGAAATGGGTTAGTTGAGTCAACTAATAAGAGTATTATTCAGAGTATCAAGAAGTTATTGAAGCAGAATAAACGATCATGGGACTTAATGTTAAAATATGCATTGTGGGCAGACAGAATAACAATTAAAAAGGCAATTGGAACTTCTCCTTTTCAATTGGTATATGGTACTGATGTAGTTTTTCCTGTTCAACTTGGTATTCTAGTGATGAAATTTTTTCAAGATAGTCAAGAAGAATCGAATGCTATCCAAAGAAGAATTTATGCACTCATAGAATTACAGTAGCAACGTGAAACAGTAGAGGAAAAAGCTCAGTTGTACAGGACAAATATCAAAGAAAGGTTTGATAGGAAGATCAAGGAGAACACCTTTTCAAATGGAGATATGGTTTTGAGATGGGATGCTAGAAAGGAGTAGAAAGGAAATCATGGCAAATTTGATAATCTATGGTTTGGTCCTTTCATAGTATCAAAGATTTTGGAGAATAATACTTTTGTGTTACAAACTTTGGATGGTGAGGAATTGTCTAATCCAGTTAATGGGTGTTTCCTCAAACATTTTTATAGCTTTTGAGGTAGATATTAAATTTTCATTGTATATACCGATGTGAAGAGTAGAATAAAGAATCCATGACCCAATGGAATTTTTACAGAATAGTAGGCAGTTGAAGTTGCAGCACAGAAGGTACTGATCTACAGGTAGGTTCTTGAAGCCTCACAGGGAGGACTTCATCCCGCAGCAGGAGCCGGATGTTATAGCCCGTTTTTGCTTCTCATTTTAAAGCCTTTGCTTGTTTTTTAAAACATGGTTTTGTTCATTTTTAACTTTGGATTTTAGGTTCTTTTAAATCTTTTCTTTGATTTTTATGTTTGTATTTATGAGTTGATTTCATAGGTTTCTAATTTTGGTTTTACTTAGCGAAATTTATAGTTTTTAGGGGCTTGTAGGATGTTTTATATGACTTAAAGGTTCTAAAAATATCATACTGTTTTGTTTTAAGGCATTTAACCAAAGTTAACTCTTTGCTGTGAGTTTTATTTTGAAAATTATTGAAACAGGTTTTCTTGTAGCGTAAGCCCAAAAAAGCTAAACACGCGCGCTACAAGAAAATCACGTTATCTGAAAATCATGATTTTTGGCTCAAAATTTTCGAAATTCACGCATATGAGAGGTCAGTCACACTTGTTAATGAGTTTGATATGTGTTTTCAGCATGAGTAATCATTGTGCCAAGTGTTAACAGTTCAGGAAAGGACTCATTAGGGTAAGTTGCGGTGATCTGGAAGTTATGAGATATAGAGTAGTGAAACATTAATAATTATCCATAATGAGGGAAATTCTCCTTTAGTTACGCATCTCCTGAAGCGCATGAAGAGCATAGAAGGTGTGACAGAGTTTTGGCAATTTGTAATCAAGGATTGAAGAAGGTCGCTAATTTAGGGCTTTGAAGGGCAACTGTTTGGCACTGTCATCGCGGTCAGAGAAGGATTTTAGAATGAAATTGGACACCTAGCAGACAGGAAAACATATTTCTAGCAGTTGAATCCACTATTCTGACAGGTATGAGGCGAATTACTATCATATTCCATGTATTCAAGTTGACATTGACAGAGGATTAATTATGGAGTTTAACTAAGAATGCTAGTATGTCAACTCAATTGATGCTCAATGTTGAATTTTCTCTGTCAATAGAGCTAAGATACTTGTCATTTTAAGTGATAAAATCCAATTCAAGGGTTTAGTTTCTGAATATATCATTGTCTGTTAAAATTACTAAGATCTGAATAGATTAAATTTCTTTACTGAAGGAAGCAATTTTTAAGTTCAGTTATCTAAAATGAAGAGGAGTGGGGAAACAAACAGAGCTGAACCCTCATATATGTCTTGGGTTCAAGCTTTCCCTGACTGTGCAAGATTATTTTTAGAAGCAGGATGGTTAAGCTTTTTTGAGAAGATTGATGGATATCACACAGAGGTCTCATAAAAGTTTGCTCAGGGATTGTATAAAGATATTGTTGCTTTTGATACCTTAAATATCGAGTTGACCAGAGAACTAATAGCAGAGGCTACATGGATCCTAGATGAAGGCGAATATTGGTTCAAAAAAGTACCCTTTACATTTGATACACATAATTACTTGCTCCCAAATGTTGTTGCAGACTGGGGTAAAGGAGTACATATCCAGAAATTCAAGCCAGAGTGGAGAGAACCAATAAAAATCCTGAAAAGTTATATAACTTGTGAAGGGAGATTTGCATTTGTATTTAAGTATCATTTCAGGTTTTTGCATAATCTTAACCATGAAGCAAAGTTGAACGTTCTTTTCTTTTTCCTTAAAAGTTTGCAAAAGATGTCCAGCAGGGTTAAGGAGCACCAAGACCATACTAAACAGTCTATATTTCATGATGGTCTAATAAAGCTAATCATAAGTACTGTGCTTTGAAGGAAGGAAAAGCATGGGATTATTTTCTATTATGGTCTGGATTTCAATCAGAAAAATAAGACCAAGCTCAGAGAAGACAGTCAAATAAAGCACATAACTTGGTTAAGAAACTGAAGAAGAGAGTCATAGTCGAGATAGAAGAGGATAATGTAGCAGTAAAATATATGACTCAAGGAGATGAAAATGTTGAAGATGAACAACAGACTAATATTGAGGAAAATGAAATATCAAAGGCAAGAATGAAGGATTTGGAGCATATAGAAGATAGTTTTCATGTAGAAGTAAACCATGAAGTAAATGAAAATTTGAAAGAACAGGAACAAGTTCCTATGTAAGTACAGTCAGAAGAAAAGGAAAATTCATAGTTTGATGAAGCTAGGGTTGACACTGAACATGATGTAAAGAAACAGTCTGAAGAAGGGGTAATGTCACGAGGGATAAAAAGAAAGGTACTGCAACTAGCTTCTATCAAACATCAAGGAAAAGTTTTGAGCATGTTAGGGGAAATTGGGACAGGTTGGAGGCCTAAGACCAGACCCAAAAATAAACTCAGATTGAATAGGAAAAAATTGTTAAACCCGAAACTAGCTCAGAAGAAAATTACAGTGATTGAAGACTCTTCATCTCAGAAAGAGCTAGAACACAATGAAGATTTAAATGCAAAGGAGGTGAAGGGTAATAAACAAATTATTTCAGAAGATAAGTTAGCTTTTACTGAAACCAAAATTTCAGAGATATTTAAGGAAGTTCAAAAGAAGGTAATCTCAGACCGTCATTAAGATGATTCGAAGAAGCAGCATTTAGTCATATCAAGTTTTTGTGTAGAGAAAGGAAAGGTTGCAGAGCCATCAGCCCAATGCAGCGTTGAAGTTAGTGAATCTTTAGGGGTTCTTGTGGCTATGATAGAGCAGCTGGAGGAAGATGAAGAGATTTTTAAGAAATTGAAAATCCCTTGAATGCCAGAAGAAATGCATTCAGTATCAGAAGGGAAGTGCATTGATTTAGAGAATGAGAATTTGCAGAGGAGTATTAAATAGTACAAATATCAGATAGAATACTTTCATGAAACAAATGATGGGTTAGTGACTGCTAACAGAATATTGGGAGAAGATTTAGAAGAGGTAAATAGCCACCATCAAGAATTAATTGTAGTTTCTAAGGAGGCTTTGAAAAGGAAAGGACAGACACAAACTCTGTATGCAGAGTTGAAGCAAACCATACAAGACCTAACACAACAAAATCAGGAGCTTTCGAAAAGAGTTGAAGACCTGGAAGGTGATCATCAGAAAGCAAGAAAGAAGACTCAAGCTTTAGAAGGGATAGCTCTTTTGGTAGAGGTTGCTAAGGACTTGTAAAGTGCTTTAAGAATAGTGGTTATTGGTTAGTCTTTGAAAAAGTTAGTTTAATTTGCATGACTATATTTTTATTGAATAATTCGGTAGTATGACCTAAAAGTAGTTTTTTTCAGTTATGTAACTGTCTTTGGGAAACCAAGATAAAAGTAAGGCTGAAAAAGGACCGGGGATTCGAATTTTTGTACAAGGGGAGGCTATCAAGCTACTATTTATGGAGCTAAGTGTCAAAAACTCTTATGTATTTTGAATGAATGATTATGGAATATATGCAAACTATAAGCCTTGTTTATTTTATTTGCTGGTTTCATTTCTGATTGGTTTAATCACTCAGTTGCTATATTCATTTCTTGTTTGAGGTTATTATTCATGAAATGCTTGTTAAATGTGGATGAAATTCAGTGTTGTGCTTATTGTTTCTGGTTTATGTTTTATATATTATGAATCTCAGTCCTTCATTGTTGTATGATTTAGTGTTTGACTTATCCTTGTGAAGTTTTACCCTCTTGTTTACAAACTGCACAACCAAAACCTTAAAAAAACCTATTTTAGTTAATTTTGTTTTATGAGATTGTGTTGGCTTGTTCTTTTGTAGTTTGAGAACAATTTCTGGCACTAACTTCTTTAGCGCCGCTGTCGGGGACAAAGTTGAAAGCCTACTTTCCCTGGGTTACTCATCATTTAACTGTTTTTGAGAGGTGGACTTAAACCAACAAATTTTAAAAGACTACATTTCACAAAATATTTCATAGTAGCTACTAAAGGAGTTGGAACTAGAAGTAGACCTAGTTCACCTTTACAATTGGGCATATTAGACCCAGAGCAGATTTTGAAAACAGCTAGGAAAATCAAAAGGTCTCAGTCATCTCCAACCTTATGTAACCCTGATCAAATAGACTTATTATCACCTTTTTCTGTTTTAAAGGGAGAGGAACAAGATTCATCCTGGTTGAAACCTACAATCCCTGTTAGTAATTTTCAGATTTTTACTGATCCCGAATCTTTCAAGAAAGCAAAGACTTTATCTCCAAGAAAAATCCATTTATTTTACCTCAAAGTTGGTAAGAATCCTTTTCATCCAAGTCCTAGTAAAATTTTTCCTTCATCTAAACTAGTCAACTTAAAGATGGCAGCCCAAAATCAACCATTAAACATGATGGATCGAATGCTGACAACTAGGTATGCACCTCTAGTTTTACCTCAACCATTAAATGCTCTCCCTGGTGGAGATTACCAAAAATACTTACTGTGGAAATTGAACCCAGTGATAGATTAATTTTACTCACAACAATTAACAATTGATCATGCAAAATCACTCACAAAAGAGACTGAAATTGGAGCTGAACACTAAACTGTATTAACTCAGTGTACATTAGCCAACCCTGTAACATAATAGGTTGCTGTATAAATAAAATACATTAGGGATTCAAATGCATGAGGAGCAATTCGAATCTAGCATAAAGCAGGCTTACTAAAATTAAGCAAATCCCCCATAGGTGTAAAAAGCTGATCCCAAATATGTCATGGAGCTCACGAATTAGAAAAATGGCTTAGGTAAGCTAAAAAGTGATGGAATGAAAACTCATACATGATTTTCCAAGGAGAAAAGAGTGGAGGATGAAGAGGACAAAAAACTAGTTCACCTCACCTAGTCAAACTTTCCCTATTGCCTTAAAACACTGAAAAAGCAGGCAATAAAGCAGAAAAAGCAGAAGGGCACCTAGGAGACCAGGAATAAAGCAGAATTGATTCCTTGAGGTTTCCCAAGCACTACATGGGTCAAATTAGGCAAGTTGGACCACTATGGATAGGTAATTGACAACTTGCATAAGGTGGGACACATGAACTAGGCAAATAAGACAAAAATAATTAAATTAATGTCTAAGGTAGTAAACTATGGGTTGATTATTCTAACACCCCCCTTTAAGCTTGACTTATGAGTAATATATAAGAAAATTATAGGGCCTAGCAACAAGGCTTAGTCACCCTTTTACATACTGCATGTCCATACAACCAAGGAAAGAGGCAAAACCAACTTGGGAAAATCCTTCCTTAAACATGGACTGTAAAACAAAATTTGGAAATATTGTCTTCACTCATGCTTCACAGCATGATCAGAAATCCCTTGCATTGATTTGAGATTGCTGAAGGTCTTCTCACAAAATGCTTTGGTGAAGATATCAGCTACTTGTTCTGAAGATGAACAGAAGAGTAGGTGAATGGTTCCATCATGCACAAGCTCTCTGATGTAGTGCATATGGATCTCAATGTGTTTGGTTCTCTGCTTCTGAACTGGATCTTTGCAGATTCGAATGGTACTCTGGTTATCACAGTAGATGGTAGTTGAGTACTTTGATTCGAAACCACACTCTCCAAGTAAACCCTGCAACCACAAACATTGAGTTGCTACATTAACAACTCCTCTGTACTTTGCTTCTGTAAATGAGAGTGCAATGGCACTCTGTTTCTTGCTTGACCAGCTGATTGGCCCTTCTGCAAGCATGAACACATATCCTGATGTGGAATTTCTATCTTTGCTATCACCTGCCCAATCACTGTCTGTAAATCCAATCAAATCAAGATCAGATTTTGCTTTATAGAAGATCCCATGTGTCCTTTTTCCCTGAACAAAGTTAAGGATCCTTTTGGCTGCTTTCCAATGGATCTCATGAGGCTGATCCATGTATCTAGAAGCCACACTTATTGCATAAGAAATATCAGGTCTAGTATGTGTCAGATACAACAAACATCCAATCAATTGCCTATACAGTGTATTGTTTACCATAGGTGAAGAATCAGCTTCTTCCAACTTCACTCTTGAAAGGAAAGGAGTTTTGCTTGCTTTGCAATCCTTCATTCTGAATTTGTTCAGCAAGTCCAAGGCATATTTGGACTGGTGCACCTTGATTCCAGCTTTGGTTTGAGCAATCTCAAGCCCCAGAAATTGACTTAAGAGCCCCAAATCTGTCATGGAGAAGGCTTGGTTCATAGCTCCTTTTAAGGAAGCAATCTCATCCTTTGAGCTTCCTGTAATGAGGAGGTCATCAACATATAACGCAATGATCATTAATGAACCATTAACTAACTTCAAATAGACATTTGGATCTGATTTGCACCGAACAAAATTCAGTGATAGCAAGAATCTATCGATCTTGGCATACCAAGCCCTGGGGGCTTGCTTTAGCCCATACAATGACTTTCTCAACCTGCACACAAGAGAAGGGTTAGTAGAAAAACCTTGAGGCTGCTGCATATATATCTCTTCAGTGAGATCTCCATTTAGGAAGGCACATTTTACATCCATGTGATGTACCTCCCATTGCCTTGAGGCTACAATGGCTAAGGCTAGCCTGATGGAATTCATCTTTGCCACTGGGGAAAAGGTCTCATTGTAATCTATGCCATGAACTTGTGAGTAGCCTTTGGCTACCAATCTGGCCTTGTACTTCAGTGGTGAACCATCAGCAGCAAATTTGGTCTTATAGACCCACTTACACTGGACTAACTTTCTCCCTTGGGGAAGATCCACTAGCTCCCATGTGTTGCTCTTCTGGAGTGAGCTGAACTCCTCCTTCATGGCTGTTTGCCATATTGGATCTCCTGTTGCTTCTTCATATGTTTGAGGATTAGACTCCATCATCAAATAGCATTTTTCAGCAAACATAGGATCCTTCATGCACAGACCACTCTCAAATTGAGATCTAGTCCTCCTTGGGTCATTGGGATCCCCAGCTAGCTCTCCTGCTGCATGTAGTGCCTTGGATTCCCATTTTGGCCTTGTAGGGCTGTTAGGGTCTGCAATAAACTCATCTCCATCAGAAAAATGAGAATCAGCATGTTCAACAAACTCTTTACTTACTTCCTGAGGTTCAGGTGGAGAAGAGGCTTCTCCAACTTCCATTGCTGCAAGGGGTTCTTCTTCAAATTGAACACACCTTTCAATGAAGGCTTTGTTTGTGCTCAAATTTATCAGCTTGTACCCTTTTGAATCTTTAGAGTATCCAACAGAAAGACACTCTTGGCTTTGGGGCTGCAAAGCCTTCCTCTTCTCTGTTGGAATTCTAGCCCAAGCCTTTGAGCCAAAAATATTGAAATGGGTCACATCTGGCTTGTGCCCACTCCATGCTTCGAAGGGAGTCATACCATCAAGCTGTTTATGAGGCACCCTATTCTGAATATAGGCTGCACAGTTGATAGCTTTGGCCCAGTACTTTGGTGGCAAAGTTTTGGCCTCCATCATGCATGTTGCCATCTCCTTCAGTGATCTGTTCTTCCTCTCAGCAACACCATTTTGCTGTGGCGTGTAAGGGATAGAATGCTGCATCTGAATACCT
Source organism: Pseudotsuga menziesii (assembly GCA_001517045.1). Classification (NCBI taxonomy): domain Eukaryota; kingdom Viridiplantae; phylum Streptophyta; class Pinopsida; order Pinales; family Pinaceae; genus Pseudotsuga; species Pseudotsuga menziesii. The sequence continues at coordinate 747,497 of LPNX010386007.1, read as the reverse complement.
GCATCTGCACAATAATTAATAAACTCAGACTTGACATACTCACCACCATTGTCAGATCTGAGGACCTTGAGTTTCCTCCCAGACTGGTTTTCAACCAAAGCCTTAAAAACTTTGAAGAGGCCAAAAACTTCAGACTTGTGTTTCAGGAAGTAAACCCAGCAATACCTGGAAAATTCATCAATGAAAGTCAAT
>LPNX010386007.1:717093-747256 GCA_001517045.1 Pseudotsuga menziesii | reverse complement strand
TTCAGTGAGAGAGTCATCTCCCAGTACTATAGGTGGTCCCTTCGACATATCAAGTGAGGAGAAGGCCTCCTTGGTCGAAACCATGTGTCTTGAAGCTCCGGAATCAATGATAAAACTGGGTGAGCTTGATGTCCTAGCAACTAATGCATGAACTCTCTCTCTGTCATCTGAACTTGATCCTCCTTCTCTCTTCTTTGAGCTGTTTGGAAGGGAGATGCCATTCTTCTCCAGGAGTTGGGTCAGCATGTCTATTTGCTTCTTCATACAAGAGCTTTTAGTGTGATTGCCCTTATTGCAGTATGCACACTTGCTCATTTCACCTTTGTTTTTCTTCTTCTGGTAGTTCTTCTTGGAACCTTGTGGCTCCTTCGGAGACTGTTTCTTGTCTCTCTTTTGCTTAGGTGGCTTTTTAGCTTTCTTTTTGATTTTTGAATCCACCTTTGAATCTCCAGCAATCAGAGCTTGATCTTTGGATGGTTTGATGTTGCCCATCATCACCAGCTTATCCCGTTCTTGTGTGAGAGATTCTATGAAATCTGCAAGGCTAGGCATCTTCCAGGTTCGAGCTGTCAGTTTTTTGGCATAGAAGGTCAAAACAAACACTGAATAGTCAGGGCCTAGCTTCAAGAGAATGGCCAGGACGAGCTGATCATCCTTCTTTTCGATCCCACACTGTTTCAGCTGCAAAACAGGTGCTTTGAACTTGGAGAAATATAGCTGCAGGGATTCAAAGCTATTTGGAATCAGAGAAATCAGCTCATTTTCGATTTGATGTCCCCTCATCTCATCTGTCTTTCGAAAAAGATCAGCAAGCTTCTCCCATACTTCATTCGGTGATGTCAATCCATCAAGATGGAAAAGGAGGTCTCTGGAAATAATCAGACATAGGAGACCATAGGCCTCATCCCTCCTGTTGTGCCATTTTATCTTCTCTACAGCTGCATTGGGCTCTGCCTCTGTTGCCATAGTCACCCTATAGAGGCCTTTCGCTCTCAACAGTATCTCCATCTCTGCTTTCCATTCAAATAAATTGAAGGGAGTCAAGATAGTTTTCTGTGATTGATCCATAGCTTAGAAAATCTGTCCCGGCTGTCAGTAGAAGGCTCCCAGTCACTGATGTCGAACCTGCAAAAAAATTTTGAAGGAGAAAAATCGATCTACAATGGCTCTGATACCATGTGGAAATTGAACCCCTTGATAGATTAATTTTACTCACAACAATTAACAATTGATCATGCAAAATCACTCACAAAAAAAACTGAAATTGGAGCTGAACACTAAACTGTATTAACTCAGTGTACAATAGCCAACCCTGTAACATAATAGGTTGCTGTATAAATAAAATACATCAGGGATTCGAATGCATGAGGAGCAATTCGAATCTAGCATAAAGCAGGCTTACTAAAATTAAGCAAATCCCCCATAGGTGTAAAAAGATGATCCCAAATCTGTCATGGAGCTCACGAATTAGAAAAATGGATTAGGCAAGCTAAAGAGTGATGGAATGACAACTCATACATGCTTTTCCAAGGAGAAAAGAGTGGAGGATGAAGAGGACAAAAAACTAGTTCACCTCACCTAGTCAAACTTTCCCTATTGCCTTAAAACACTGAAAAAGCAGGCAATAAAGCAGAAAAAGCAGAAGGGCGCCTAGGAGACCAGGAATAAAGCAGAATTGATTCCTTGAGGTTTCCCAAGCACTACATGGGTCAAATTAGGCAAGTTGGACCACTATGGATAGGTAATTGACAACTTGCATAAGGTGGGACACATGAACTAGGCAAATAAGACAAAAATAATTAAATTAATGTCTAAGGTAGTAAACTATGGGTTGATTATTCTAACACTTACCTAGGTTTAATGGACAAGGTGAGGCCATAGTTGGGGAGCATTGGGATGCTTTTATCAGCTATGTAGATAATCATAATATCGAGGCAAAAGATGTGTGGATGAGGATGTTCGTATAGATCCTAGATGGAGAGGTCAGAAGATGGTTCAGAGAGTTACCAACAAACTCTATTACTATAATAGAAGAGCTTCATGATATTTTCATGAGACAATGGGGTGATACTAAGGATCACACATATTACATTATAGAGTTTGGAGCTTTAAGAAGGAAGAAATATGAAACTATAGCTGATTTCTCTAAGAGGTTCAATAAAATGTATGGTAGAATCCTAGCAGAGATTAAACCTTCTGAAAATTCTGCAAAACTCGCTTATGCTAATGATTTTGATCATGAGTTTTCTCTACTTTTGAGAGAAAGAAGACCGGTTACTTTACTTAACATGCAAGAGTCAACATTAGAAGTGGAATCTAATATTCTCGCTTCTAATAGACTGAAGGGAAACTCAGCTCAACAAGTATATGACAGAAAGGGTAAGAAAGAGGCATCTCTAGTGGTTTTAACATCCCACTCTGCAGAAGGTAAGATTGATGAGATGGAAAAACTAGTGAAAATCCTAACAGTAAAACTAAACAAATTGGAATTAGAGAAAAATTCAAATAATCCTATTCAAGAGGGAGACAAAAACCCTAATAATCCAAATCAATTTAGAAGACAGTTTGTACCTCGTTTCATTCCGAGAGAGAGGAGAAATAATGATATACAATGAGAAAGGAGAGAAGATGATGATCAAAAGGTGCCACCCCCACTTCAGAAAAATGTTACTGATGAAGGAGAAATAGAAGAAGAAGAAGAGTTTTTTGAGGATCCAGATCAAGACATGAATTATTTTGGAGAACAGTTGACTGAAGGTTTTGTGACTGAGGAGGAATTTTTAAAGTCAAAATATTATGATGTAGATGTTTTTGAAATAGAAAATGATTTAAATCTTGAAGTAATTGCTAATATATATCAGACTCATCCAAAGAAAACCCTAAATTTAAGATCAGGGCCAAAACAGGTGATTCAAAATCCTAGAAAGAAGGTAATTTTGCCTCCTAAACAATAGTCTGATCCGGTATTAGAAAAGAAACATAATCAGGATAAACAAAAGAAGGTTATTGAAGTTGAAGAAGTGAATAAAAGTATGCAGAATTTTAATCTTGAAAATGAATTGTGCAAAATTAAAATCCCCATGCCTTTCACTGAGTTGATAAAGAATCCTTACAAAAATTCAGTCTTGAAAATGATTGGTTCAGCAAACAGTTAAGTATCCTCTGACACAGTAAATTTACAGGAGGAAAATCCTAATTTTTTTTATTGGATCAGCTTTGGCAGAAAAAACTGAAAATGATGCAAGTGCATCTCCTCCTTTTTACATCACATTAACCATTCATGAGTAGATGATACATAATTTCCTTTTGGATTCAGAAGCATCTCATAATCTAATGCCAAAAGCAGCCATGGAAGCTTTAGGGTTGAGCATAACAAAACCTTATCATGACTTGTATGCTTTCGATTCTCGAGCTGTAAAATGTTTAGGAGTGATAAAGGATATGGTGGTTAGTTTAGCTCAGCTACCAATGAAAAGTGTGATTATGGATGTAGTAGTGGTAGTCACACCTAAGTTTGGAATGCTCCTTTCTAGGTCTTGGGCCAAGAAGGTAGGTGAAACTCTACAGATGGACTTAACATATGCAACCATTCCTGTCTTTGGAGGTGAAAACAGAAGGTTGTATAGAGAGTTACAATTTGCTTATAATGTGACTAATGACAAGAATCCTACAAATCATCCATTGTATGTTGTTGAAAAGGATTTGGGTACTTGTATGTTGCACTTTAGTGATGATAATGATGCTGCTGGTATATTACAGGTTGATAAAGAAAAATTAGTCAAATGCACTAGGGAGCAGGAGGATGAACTTTAGGAAATGTATTTTGATGGATCATCATCTAAAGAAGGTGCTCGAGTAGGAGTTGTTTTGATATCTCCTGGTGGTGAAGCGGTAATATTAATGTATAAATTGGAATTTATTACCACTAATAATATAGCAGAGTGTGAGGCTTTGTTGTTAGTTTTGAGAGCTGCAAAAGATTTAGGTATTCAACAAATCTTTGTGTATGGCGACTCTGAGTTGGTGGTTCAACAAGTAAGGAATAACTATCAAGTAAAGAAATATTTGCTGAAGGTGTACATGAATGAAGTATGGGATATGATAGACAATTTCTTTGTGTCTTTTAATATCACTTATATTCCTAGGGATCACAACCAAACTGCTGATTCTCTTGCCCTAGCAGCCACACATTTAAGGATTCCAAAAACAACACAGCTGAAGTATCCTATTGAAGGTAGGTACAGACCTTCTGTGCCTGATAATATAAAGCAATGGAGAGTTTTTGAAGATGATTTTGAGATAAAAAGGTTTTTAGAGATGACAGGTGAGTTTTCTAATTCCTTAATTGACCAAGAATAGGATGATGAAATTGAACATTTAGAGGGTGTTGCACAAAATGAAATTGCAGGTCAGAAGATCATTGAATTGAAAAGTAATTTCATTCTTAAGGGTCTGGTGCCTTTGGAGAGGATTTTTCGAAGGATGATACCCCTTTAAAACCAACTATGCAGTCTTAAGAAGAAAATGTAATGGATTTTAATATTGGCACCAAGGAGCATCCCAGAATAGTGAAAGTCTCAAAGGCACTCACAACAGAGCAAAGAAACAGGTACATCAAGTTATTAAAAGAGTATGTTGATGTTTTTGCTTGGTCATACGAGGATTTGAAGACATATGATACTAGTATTATACAACATAAAGTGCCTTTGAAACCAAATGTTAAACTTTTCAGATAGAAACTAAGGAGAATCAATCCTGCTTTGTTTCCCATTATAGAAAAGGAGGTAAAAAAATTGTTAGATGCTAAGATTATTGTTCCCATTCGATATTCTTCATGGGTAGCAAACCTAGTACCTGTTAGGAAAAAGAATGGTGAAATCAGATTGGGTGTTGATTTTTGAAATTTGAATAGGTATTTATTGAAAGATAATTATCCTTTGCCAAATATTGAACAAATATTGCAGAAGGTGGTTGGTGCATAAAGAATCTCAAAGGTAGATTGTTTTTCAGGGTATAATCAAATTGCAATGCACCCTGATGATAGAGAAAATACAACTTTTACTACTCCTTGGGGTACTTTTATGTACGGAAAAATGCCTTTTGGATTAATGAATGCTGGAGCTACCTTTCAAAGAGCTATGGACATAGCCTTTGTGGGAGAGAGGGATAAGTTTGTAGTGATCTATTTAGATGATATTACAGTATTCTCACAATCCGATGATGAGAAATTAAAACACTTGAAACAAACTTTCCTGAAATGCAAAAAATATGGTTTGTCTCTCAATCCCAAAAAGTCACCTTTTGCTGTACAAGAAGGTAAGTTGTTGGGTCATTTAGTTTCAGCTAATGTCATAAGGATAGATCCAGAAAGGGTAAAAGCTATTCTGAAAATTAGTTTACCAAGGAGTAAGAAGGATGTGCAATCTTTTATTGGAAAAATAAATTTTCTGCGTTCGTTCATACCAAATTTTGTTGAAACCATTAAACAAATTACATCCATTTTGAAGAAAGATCAGTAAGTTAAGTGGACTGCAGAAGCTAAAAATTCATTTGAAAAGACTAAGATAGCTCTTACGGAAGCACCAGTACTAGTAAGTACTGATTTTACAAAGGAATTTTTGACTTTTTCTTTTGCATCAGAGGATACTTTAGCTGTTGTTTTATTATAGAAGAATAACAATAGACTTGAAGAGCCAATTGCATTTTTCAGCAAGACCTTAAGAGATTCATAGTTGAGGTACAACACTTTGGAGAAGCAAGCTTATTCATTGGTAAAGGCATTAAAATGTTTTAGAATTTATGTTCTACATTCCAAAGTCATTGCTTATGTTCCTAATGCTACCGTTAACGATGTATTGACTCAACCTGATAGTGAAGGAAAAATGGGGAAATGGATTGCAAAGATAATGGAATATGATGTGGACATTAAGCCTACAAAGCTAGTGAAGGGATAGGGTTTGGCTAAATTGTTAGCTGATTCAAATTGTCAAGCTTTAGGTCTTCATCTCATGGAAGAACAACCTGCACAAGAAGAATTGCAAACAGAGCAGGAGAAGGAAATAATTATGGACCACTATGCAGAATCCACATGGTATGCAGATATTGTACACTTTCTTTTGTATTTACAATATCCAGAACATCTAGACAAGAAAGCTGCTAGGTCATTGATGTTGAAAAATACTAAATATTGTTTGATATAACAACAACTGTTTTGGAAAGATCCAGGGGGCATTTTACTTAGATGTTTGGATAAGCCAAAAATTGAAGAAGTAATTTCTGAATCACATGAAGGTGCTTGTGGGGGACATAAGTATTGGAAGGCAACAACTTATAAAATTTTGAGATCTGGATACTATTGGCCTTCTTTATTCTCCGATGTATATCAGCATGTAAGAGCATGTATCCCATGTCAAAAATTTGCTGGCAAGCAAAAGTTGATATCTTTACTATTAAATTCTATTGCAGTGAATGCCCCTTTTCAGCAGTGGGGTTTGGACTTCATAGGGGAGATAAATCCTTCTTCTTCAGGGCAGCATAAATGGATTTTGACAACTACAGATTCCTTCACTACGTGGGTAGAAGCTATCCCCACAAGAAATGCAACAGACAAGGTAATCATAGATTTTATTCAGGAAAATATTCTTAGTAGATTTGGATGTCCCAAGAAGTTAATGACTGATAATGCTCAAGCTTTTAAGTCCAAAGCTATGGTGGCATTTTGTGAAAATAATGGGATTGTTTTGAACCACTCAACACCTTATTACCCTCAGGGAAATGGGTTAGCTGAGTCAACTAATAAGAGTATTATTCAGAGTATCAAGAAGTTATTGAAGCAGAATAAACGACTATGGGACTCAATGTTAAAATATGCATTGTGGGCAGACATAATAACAATTAAAAAGGCAATTGGAACTTCTCCTTTTCAATTGGTATATGGTACTGATGTAGTGTTTCCTGTTCAACTTGGTAATCCAGTGATGAAATTTCTTCAATATAGCCAAGAAGAACCCATTGATATCCAAAGAAGAATTTATGCACTGATAGAATTACAGTAGAGGAAAAAGCTTAGTTGTATAGGACAAAGATCAAAGAAAGGTTTGATAGAAAGATCAAGGAGAACACCTTTTCAAATGGAGATATGGTTTTGAGATGGGATGCTAGAAAGGAGTGGAAGGGAAAGCATGGCAAGTTTGATAATCTATGGTTTGGTCCTTTCATAGTATCAAAGTTTTTGGAGAATAATACTTTTGTGTTACAGACTTTGGATGGTGAGGAATTGTCTAATCCAATTAATGGGCACTTCCTCAAACATTTTTACAAATTTTGAGGTAGATATTGGATTTTCATTGTATATATCGGTGTGAAGAGTATAATAAACACTCCATGACCCAATGGAATTTTTGCAGAATAGCAGGCAATTGCAGTTGCAACACAGAAGGTACTGATCTACAGGTTCTTGAAGCCTCACAGGGAGGACTTCATCCCGCAGCAGGAGGTAGATGTTATAGCCTGTTTTTGCTTCTCATTTTAAAGTCTTTGCTTGTTTTTTAAAACATGGTTTTGTTCATTTTTAACTTTGGATTTTAGGTTCTTTTAAATCTTTTCTTTGATTTTTATGTTTGTATTTATAAGTTGATTTCATAGGTTTCCAATTTTGGTTTTACTTAGTGAAATTTATAGTTTTTAGGGGCTTGTAGGATGTTTTATATGACTTAAAGGTTCTAAAAATATCATACGGTTTTGTTTTAAGCCATTTAACCAAAGTTAACCCTTTGTTGTGAGTTTTGTTTTGAAAATTATTGAAACAGGTTTTCTTGTAGCGCAAGCCCAAAAAAGTTAAACACGCTACAAGAAAATTGCGCTATCTGAAAATCATGATTTTTGGATCAAATTTTTTGACATTCACGCATAGGAGAGGTCATTCACACTTGTTAATGAGTTTTATATGTGTTTTCGGCCTGAGTAATCATTGTGCCAAGTGTTAACAGTTCAGGCAAGGAATCATTAGGGTAAGTTGCGGTGATCTGGAAGTTATGAGATATAGAGTAGTGAAACATTAATAATTATCCATGATGAGGGAAATTCACCTTTAGTTACGCATCTCTTGAAGCGCATGAAGAGCATAGAAGGTGTGGTAGAGTTTTGGCAGTTTGTAAGCAAGGATTGAAGAAGGTCGATAATTTAGGGCTTTGAAGGGTGACTGTTTGGCACTGTCATGGCGATCAAAGAAGGATTTAAGAATGAAATTGGACACCTAGAAGACAGGAAAACATATTTCTAGCAGTTGAATCCACTATTCTGACAGGTATGAGGTGAATTACTATCATATTCCATGTATTTGGGTTGACATTGGCAGAAGATTAATTATGGAGTTTAACTAAGAATGCTAGTATGTAAAATTAATTGATTCTCAATGTCGAATTTTCTCTGTCAATAGAGCTAATATACTTGTCAATTTAAGTGATAAAATCCAATTCAGGGGTTTAGTTTCCCAATATATCATTGTCTGTTAAAATTACTAAGATATGAATATATTAAAGTTCTTTACTTAAGGAAGCAATTTTTAAGTTCAGTTATCTAAAATGAAGAGGAGTGGGAAAACAAATAGAGCTAAACCCTCAGATATGTCTTGGGTTCAAGCTTTCCCTGACTGTGCAAGATTACTTTTAGAAGCAGGATGGTTAATCTTTTTTGAGAAGATTGATGGATATCACACAAAGGTCTCTTATCAGTTTGCTCAAGGATTGGATAAAGATATTGTTACTTTTGATACCTTAAAGATTGAGTTGACCAGAGAACTAATAGCAGAGGCTACAGGGATCCCAGATGAAGGTGAATATTGGTTAAAAAAAGTACCCTTTACATTTGATACACATAATTACTTGCTCCCAGATTATGTTGCAGACTGGGGTAAAGGAGTACATATCCAGAAATTCAAGCCAGAGTGGAGAGAACCAATAAAAATCCTGCAAAGTTATATAACTTGTGAAGGGAGATTTGCATTTGTATTTAAGTATCATTTCATGTTTTTACAGCATCTTAACCATGAAGCAAAGTTGAACCTTCTTTTTTTTTTCCCTTAAAAGTCTGCAAAAGATGTCCAACAGGGTTAAGGAGCATCGAGACCATACTAAACATTCTATATTTCATCATCGTCTAATAAAGCTAATCATAAGTACTGTGCTTTGAAAGAAGGAAACAACATGGTATTATTTTCTATTCTGGTCTGGATTTCAATCAGAAAAAGAAGACCAAGCTCAGAAAAGAGAGTCAAATAAAGGACATAATTTGGTCAAGAAATTGAAGAAGAGAGTCATAGTTGAGATAGAAGAGGATAATGTAGCAGGAAAATATATGAATCAAGGAGATGAAAATGTTGAAGATGAACAACAAACTAATATTGAGAAAAATGACATATCAAAGGCAATAATGAAGGATTTGGAGCATATAGAAGATAGTTTTCATGTAGAAGTAAACCAGGAAGTAAATGAAAATTTGAAAGAACAGGAACAAGTTCCTATGGAAGTACAGTTAGAAGAAAAGGAAAATTCATTGTTTGATGAAGCGAGGGTTGAAACTGAACAAGATGTACAGAAACAGTCTGAAGAAGGGGTAATGTCACGAGGGATAAAAAGAAAGGTAGTGCAGCTAGATTCTATCAAACATCAAGGAAAAGTTTTGAGCATGTTAGGGGAAATTGGGATAGGTTGGAGACTTAAGACCAGACCCAAAAATAAACTCAGATTGAATATGAAAAAATTGTTAAACCCTAAACTAGCTTAGAAGAAAATTACAGTGATTGAAGACTCTTCATCTCAAGAAGAGTTAGAAGACAATGAAGATTTAAATGTAAAGGCGATGAAGGGTAAGAAACAAATTATTTCAGAAGATAAGTTAGCTTTTACTGAAACCAAAATTTCAGAGATATTTAAGGAAGTTCGAAAGAAGGTAATCTCAGACCATCATCAAGATGATTCGAAGAAGCAACATTCAATCATATAAGGTTTTTGTACAGAGAAAGGAAAGGTTGCAGAGCGGTCAGCCCAATGCAGCATTGAAGTCAGTGAATCTTCAGGGGTTCCTGTGGCTATGACAGAGCAGATGGAGGAAGATGAAGAGATTTTTAAGAAATTGAAAATCCCTTGGATGCCAGAAGAAATGCATCCAGTATCAGAAGGGAAGTGCATTGATTCAGAGAATGAGAATTTGCAGAGGAGTATTAAACAATACAAATATCAAATAGAATACTTGCATGAAACAAATGAGGGGTTAGTGACTGCTAACAGAAGATTGAGAGAATATTTAGAAGAGGTAAATAGCCAATATCAAGAATTAATTGTAGTTTCTAAGGAGGCTTTGAAAAGGAAAAGACAGACACAAAGTCTGTATGCAGAGTTGAAGCAAACCATACAATACCTAACACAACAAAATCAGGAGCTTTCAAAAAGAGGTGAAGACCTGGAAGCTGATCATTAGAAAGCAAGAAAGAAGACTCAAGCTTTAGAAGGGATAGCTCTTTTGGCAGAGGCTGCTAAGGACTTGTAAAGTGCTTTAAGAATAATGGTTATTAGTTAGTCTTTGAAAAAGTTAGTTTAATTTGTATGACTATATTTTTATTGAATAATTTGGTAGTATGACCTAAAAGTAGTTTTTTCAGTTATGTAATTGTCTTTGGGAAACCAAGATAAAAGTAAGGCTGAAAAAGGATCGGGGGTTTGAATTTTTGTACAAGGGGAGGCTATCAAGCTATTGTTTATGGAGCTAAGTGTCAAACACTCTTATGTATTTTGAATGACTGATTATGGAATATATGCAAACTATAAGCCCTGTTTCTCTTATCTGCTAGTTTCATTTCTGATTGGTTTAATCACTCATTTGATATATTCATTTCTTGTTTGAGGTTATTATTCATGAAATGCTTGTTAACTGTGGATGAAATTCATTGTTGTGCTTATTATTTCTGGTTTATGATTTATATATTATGCATCTCAGTCCTTCATTGTTCCATGATTTAGTGTTTGCCTTAGCCTTGTGAATTTTTTACCCTCTTGTTTACAAACTGCACAACCAAAACCCTAAAAAAAACCTATTTTACTTAATTTTGTTTTATGAGATTGTGTTGGCTTGTTCTTTTGTAGTTTGAGAACAATTTCTGGCACTAACAGATACTAACCTTGTTTCGAATCTTGAAATCACTCTTGGAATTAATTTAAATGCTTTTTCCTCTCATCAAATTCTGAGATCAATTATTCCAAGTCTGGGAGAAAATTTTCAATCCACCCTCCCGTCCCAACTCTTCAAATATTCTTGTATGGGTGTGTCTTTTAATCAAGTTGTTACTTTCAAAATTTTGAATTAGGAGTTTAAGCATTATCACAAAATTAGGGAAAAGGCACTTCATGTCTCTTCTCAGTCATCCGTAATGAATAATTTTTTTCAATTTGTAAATCTGTATTATGTATGGTTGGAGAAGGTGTATAAAGATCAATTTCATCTTTTCTCCATTTTTAAACAATAAATGGGCTTGGTCTCATTCACAGTTTCATTACATTACAACTTGTCCCCATTTGATTCTCCGAGAGTGAATAGAATTGAATGTTCTAATAGGGTAGAGGACAAAACAAAGAACTGTTTGGAGTGGCCGAGTCATGAATTATATTGTCTTCCTCCATCAAGAGCGAACTTGCATTCCTTTTATGACCCTATCAACATCTTGATGGACGATTTTTTAGAAATTCAATCTTATCGCTGGCATGATTTCGTTTCTCTTGATCCATATCTTTCTTTGATTTTCAAAGAACAAGTTATAATGGCTTCAATTTTCATTTAGATTACTTACAAGCCATCTTTGATTTGTTGTGTCATTAATGGTAAAGAAAGCTCAATAGATTTGTTTAGCAAGTGGTTGCATTGGATTTATGATTTTACCTAATATTTGTCTAAATTGGTTAGAGTAGGGTAGGTAGGACTTGAATAATCCTTTCCCGACAATAATGTAGAATCTTGCATCTTTGCTTGAGGCTCACCTTTGAAGCTCTTGGTATAGTTTTATCCTGCAAAATAAAAAAATCAAAACTTTATTGAAAGTTATGGTTATAGATTAGATTTATTTTCTCCTTTTCAGTTTCATGCATCTTTATTTTCAGTATTTTATATATTATCCACATATCTTTCTGACGACTGGTTTATGCGTTTGGGATAGCTCTGGACATGCTGCAGGTAGTCAGTGACATTGTTGGTAGCGGTTGCAGAGCTGGATGGATTGATTGAGGATGCGAGAAGCAGAGTACGAGAACCAGAGATTCTGAGGTTCTCAAGCGCTCTTTTCAGTAGAGCACTTGTCCGAGCTGGAGCCAGATGTTATCACATATATATTAGCCGAAATACCATATTCTATTTTTCAGTTACAATACATTTTTCAGCCAGATCTATTACAAATGAGATGCTGAGATGAGCAGTTTTGATGGATCATTATTTTATTTGTGGACTATTGTACTCTCCCATGTCATGAATGAGTCTCAGGACACTCGGATTTGAAGAATGATGTAGCCATTTAGTCATTATAGAGCAGCTATTGATGCCTAGTTTTATGTCAGTACTTTCTCATTGGACAGATGATGGTTCAGATGGATTGTATCCATGATTATGACTCAGCGTTTATTATATTGTGTTATGGTTATCATTTGCTTTTATACTCATCTTTGTGACATGTATTAACATGTAGTGTCATTATTTGGCAGTCATAATTATATGGACTTGGATGTATTTGTATTATGTATTGATGTCCCTACTCTGACTTTGAAGTTCTTGATCTATACTCATTGGTTTTACCCTCCTTAGGGAGAATAGAGGTAGTCATTCCCACCATTAATTTGGCTTTCTAGTGTTGGATTCATCTTTCACTGTCTCCACCCATCCATTACCTTCCAGTTTTGTTTCTAACCCGACTTACTACTTGACTTGTGGCATGGAGGACCTTTCCCGCTAGAACCTTGTTGGACAAAACTCCTTGTTTATATTGTGTCTCGTCTCTGAGTTGGTGACAAAACTTTCCTTTTGTGAGTTGGATTGTATGCCTAAATCATTCTGGTCAGTTGTCCCAATGTTTGGCACTGTGTAGAACTCCCCCTGGTCACTTGAGATGTTGTTGGATAAAACTGAAAGCTCATGTACTACTTATATTGGAAATGTTTATATACACCCATGGAAAATGAAAATGCTAAAATTGTGTTTCTTAACATATGTGAAAAAGGGCAAGAGCAATGAAATGATAAAATACTCCTTGAAGGGTATAAGAAAAGGTCCAAAAAGGCAATGGTTAAATATATGCTATATCCAAATATTGTTGACCTTATAAATTTGAAAATGTTTTGGATGAAAGATGGAATTAGCTATGCTTTTAGCATTGGTGAAGTCCCCAAAAGGACATATAGGCCAAAAAGGCCATGGAAATAAAATTGAGGATCCTAATGAAACTGGATCAAACTTGATGTAGACATGATGCCTAAGTTGAATAAGCACTCTCTGAACAGCTCAACCATTTGTGAGGCACTACCATTCCTTGTGTTGTTGTTTGTCCTGCATATGGTTATAGTGAGTTTCTCTTTTCCATATCCTAAGTGTCATGATGTTAAATAGGAAGTCATCCTTTGCCCTAACCTTGTCAATTTCAGCTTTCACCCTTCACTAGCAAATTGACTACAACTATGAAGTGAGTATAGACCTGAAAGTCTAATCTAAGTAATAATAAATAAACCCTATATACGTATTTGGTTGATACATTGCTAGTGAAATGACTGATACTTGTTATGATTGTTGCTTAAATGAGTTGTAGAGCATGTCTTAGCCTTATAGCACTTGCAGCAGATGGATGATACTCTGAGTTATATTATTGGTATATGATCATTTACAGATGGTTATATTGTCTATTGGATATGGTTGATGATTAGGTAGAGAACTGAGAGGGGTATGAGTATACACCCTAGATGGATTTGGACTCTCTAATTCTAATGAGATAGCCTATCTTCAGTTTCAGGCACTTGCAGAGATGATCAGGCTCATTTACCTTTCTGTTACATGATGATGTGTCTGAGTAGGGAGATGTTTCATTTGGATCTCATAGGGCGTTGTATGGGAATAGGGGGTGCCACCACTTGATTATACCATAGTACCCCCATCCTAGAGATCATAGTGGGATTAGTTTAACAACGCAGGCACCCTAGGAGGCTGTTTTGGCAGGTACATGTTTCTCGAGGCAAATTAAAAAAAATGATTAAATGGCTATTGAAGAAATCGATTTGGGCTACTGAGGCAAGGAAATGACATGGGATGAATAATGATGATGAGTGTGATGTCCTCCACACCTTCTCTAGCAATTACAACACCTGATTGGGCGCACACCTATTTTTGGGCATTTTTATAGTATTTTTTGGAGCTTTTGGGAGGCTCACGATTTCCTCAAGGAGACACAAAGTCAAAGAATTAACATATTATTTTATTTTATTTTTCCATGGGGCACCTAGAGGGAGTTAGTTAACATCCATGGACCCACCATGTGCTTCATTTATTTCTTGTTTAGTGGGGTACCCTCTTTATGGCTGATTTAGTCCACTTTGGCACTTTATGGTTATATTGATCCATGTATTGTATGGTGAACTCATCTCAACCAATGATTAGAATATTTTATATTTTAATCTTAGCCACTCGTTTTGAAAGTGGTTAGGATTTTGGTTCTCTCAATTCCATTTAAAGGAGAGAGCTTCTCATTTGTAAAGGGGTATTTGGCTCTTGGATCTGATTAATAGAAATATTTTTTGTGGATATTTTCCGAATCTGCTTTACATCTGATGTTCTTCGGTGGTGATTGGAAAATATTTTGCTTCCTAGCATTCAAAATATTTTGTGAGATCAATACCTTTTTTCGGGATCTTTGTCTTGTCTACAGGAGGGCATTTTCAGCTGGAGAGTTTTTGTAGGGGAACCTCAACTCGCTTGAATTGTTTTTGTCTTGTATCAGGGGGTTTTCATTAGCTTCATTGTGATCTATGATTACGTCTTGCTACTTTTATGTATATCTATCCTTTTCTTTCATGGTACAACAAATCTGATATTGTTGAAGTTTGCTTGTGCAGGATAGGGGGGCACATTGATCACTTGGAGCACAACGTTGGTCTTAGAACCACTCATATCTTCCAGAATTGATCGAGATGGCGAGGATCATCATCATCAAGGAATCTACAAGAATTTCCACGTAAGATCTAACAGGAAAGTCTCTTCTCTTTCAGATCTCAATCCATTATACTTGCTTTTCTTCAAATTTTTTGAAAAAATCCTAAATAATAAAAATACAAAAAATATTTAATTGCTAGTACTGATTGGTTTTCCCTAGATATGACTTTTTGATTGCTCAAACCCCAGCGCCCCACTCAAAATTTGACTTTTTCCAAAAAATAGTTACATGGGTGTGTAGATCAGGTCTTCCTCATTCTAGAACACCCCCAACGCTAAGCTAGTTCTTGCTAGGTTGCCCTAGATCTAAAAAAATTGACTTTCAGCCTCCTATCCCCCCTCATCATATTTTGACTTTTCCATATATGATTTTTCTTGAAATTTTCTGACGTGGGTTTGTAGATCAGGCCATCCTGATCTCATTTCCACCCCAATGCTGAGCTGATAGTCTCCCGGTGGCTCTATATTTACAGATCTTCCTATCCAAACCTTAGCACTAGCCCTCCTTCTACTGATTTTCCTGTAACCTGAATCTTCCGGGCCAAATCCTTTTCTGGGTCCATAGATCAGGGAATATCCCATGGGGGTTGACTGAAACGCTGTGTTGATACTGACTCCATCACCCAAGTCTGAACAAGCACTGATCTCCAAGCATAGCGCTAGCCCTTCCTGACGTCTTTCCCCCAAAAGTTGACCATTCCTTGATAACTCATGTTACCTGATACTTTCATATCTTTCACTGAGTCTATCTCCTTGGTACTAGATAGTCCCGACTCTATCCTTGCTCACCCTATCATAGTTACGTTTCCCAAGATAGTGTTCATCTTCATCAGTTGCTAGTACCTAAACCCTAGAGCTAGGGTTTCCATTTACCTTACACCTCACGTACCTCAAAGCCACATTTGATCTGTTCTGCTGTGTAGGTCTGATCTCTCCTATCGGGAGTAGATCCGGGTCTCCCCCATTGCTGTCTTGGACCTAGATAACATAAAGTGAAGACTGCCTTGATTGACATGAAAACCATCCATTTGGGAGTCTAGGAAGTCTTGGTTCCACCTCCCTAGTTGATTTCCCCTCTACCATCCATCCTACATCCATCATACATAGGCAACTACAAGGTTGGTGATAACAAAGAGAAAAGCATAAAAGGTGAAGAAGATCTAGGTGGTGAAGATCAAGGACAGAGCCCTAATTAGAATAATCCAGAGAAAACTTTGTCTACATCAAGCAACATACTTACTGGAGGCCATCTTCCCATAGTTGAAATGGGATTAGTACCATTTACCCCATCCAAACAGTATGATGTGGCATGTTTGGAATATACTCGTTTTGATCCTAAAACGAAATCTATTAAGTGGAGAACAAAGAAAACTTTAAAGGTAGGGACTCAACCATCGGTAACCACTATGAAAGAAAAGACAGTGGTAAAAAATGTGGAGGATAATCCTAAGCAATTGGCTTCCATGGGTATTGAATTTTCCTATTCCAATGCTCACAATGTTGATAAGCTAACAGATACCATTGGCCTTACAAAGGAAAGATGGTAGAGATGAAGGAAGTTTTGAGGAAGGAAGAAAGGGTAGGTAGAGAATCAAAGAGAAAGTATGAAGCCACTCTTTCAGATTATGAGAGGCTTCAACAGGAATACCAAACCCTAGAAGAAGAATGGGATACTTTGAAGTTATCAAACACGAATCTTAATAAAGAGAAAGGAGAATTGGAAAACCGAATTGCAGAGTTGGAAACATAGAAGTCTACGACTGAACAGAAGGAAGGACAATATGAAGCACAAATGGTGGCACTAGAGGCCCAAAAGAGCTTGTTGGAGGTGTTGTTGAAGGTAGCAAACGAACAAAGAACAGACATAACACCTTTGACAAAGCATGCTTTTATGCTCAGGAGCAAAATATATCAGATGTAGGTCCAGATCGTGAAGGAGGTTTTGAAGGCCAAGAAAGTAGAAACTCAACTAGAAGAAATCCCAGTCTTATCTTCTTAATTCAAAGAAAAGACTCAGAATGTCATGGAAATTATTCAAGGAATATTGACATTTTTGGAAACAACCAAGGAGCCCCCAGCGAATACACCAGTCAAAGATTCAGAGAGAGTGCAGCTTGAATACAGATTGATAGGTTTTGGCAATAAAGCTGCTGAGAAGTTGATAGAGGCAGTCAAGAGAATTAAAGACCAATGCATGGAGTTTTGTAAGAAGGTACTGGCTACTCACAACAGATGCCAAACATCCTCCAAGAAAAGGTTATATGAACTTATTGCACATGAAGAACATTTGAAACAATTGCATGCTAGATTGTAGGAAGATGAGTTGGGCATACAGCTGATTAAAAGCTTGGATGAAAGGGTGCTCAAAAGTGTAATTGCTCAAGCAACAGTAAGCGATTTTTGGTTGGAAGATCAGCTCCAAGTGCTTCTAGACAGAATGGTTAACATAAAGGCTCAAGCTGCCAAGCACGAAGTCACTGTCAGATTTTTGGAGCCATCAAACTTTGAGAAAATAGTTACGGATGCTATTGCATGGAAACAATTTATTGATGAGTTATCCGGGTCCACTTAAAGTGTCTTATCTTATTGACACATGGGAAACCTATTTTGTAATATTTGGATTTTTGTCTTAATTAGTGAGCACGCTAGATGACAAATCCTTTTTGTAACCGAATTCTAAAGGAATCCCAAAGGGCAGGGAGACCAAAATTCATTTGGAAATGTATAAGTATAGGTGGAATCGAATGAGAGAAGGACTTTCCCATGCTCTCTTATGTGAAAGGATTTCCGTAAGAAGAACTATTTGTTTTTATAAAAAAGAAGGACTGATTTTTCTACTGGAGAAGGAGTTGTTCAAGTTTCAAATGCATGCTATGTGGATGGTTGAATGCAGAATTATTTCTGTTTCAGCTTACTCTGTGAACTTGTGAGATCATTTTGACTTTTGAATTACTTCTATGTTATGAATGATTTCCTGTTATTTGATGAAGCTTATGTAGCAAATTGAGTAATGAATGTTTTAATCAATATTGAGCTATCTCTCTATTTATCTTTCTACTGTATTTATGTGTTTTGAATTATATCAGTTACCTGTAATATTCTTTATGCATATTTTACAGTACACTACTCACATAAATAATAATTTGCTCCCTGGGGATAGAATAGTTAGTTTAAGTTAGTAATTTGTTTTTCGGTGATTTAGGAACTAAGGAGATAAGACGGGAGGTAAGAACCTATGCTTCACATTGTGAACCCTTTACTTCTTGATCATCTGCATTTAAATTAGAACTTGCATATCATCATAAAACATAAAATAAAAATACACATAAACTGTGGATCGGGTCGCAACAGGTAAAATAGTTTAAACTGCTACTTAAATCTATGGTAGCCGGACCATAAACTGGATGGATTCCCCATACCAAACAATAAACGAGCTGATTGGGAACGGTTATTGGGGAGAATCCCTACTATCGATACCTGGGATTTTCCAGGCCTCAATAGTTTTGGTGCTAGAAGGAGGGTTGCCAGTGCATGGTTGGCCGAGGAAATCCGTTTCCTCGAGAACATTCTACCGGTGATAGTTTTGAAACTAATTTTGCCAAGAGACCAAGCCCTAAAGGAAAATTTAAACCTGAGCCAGATGATACAGAGTATCTCTATCCTATTTCTAATGAAGTAGTAGATCATTTGAGAAGAATCACAAGATCATATGCAAAGAAGCTAGGAGGATTTCCAAATATTCCTGCCCTACCTAGAAGACAAGTTAACAAGAAAGAGCGCCCTTACCTAGAGGATTCTCTGCTGGTCGAATATTTTGAAGAGTTGGTAGATTTAACCTTGCAAGAAATTGATCAACCCCTTGACCAGTTGGGACCTGATTCGCCTATTCGAACTCCTTTCCAATCTCCACCTCAGTCTCCTAAACCGACCATGGCCAGAAATATACCTTCGAACCCTAATGCAAATCAGGCCAATCCACTTGCACCAGCTTGGAGGGCTAGAACACCACTAAATTTTGCTCCTGCATTGCATGCCTTAACACAGAATTATGAAAAGGTGTTACCTAGATTTGACTGGAGGGAAGGCATATCTGTGGACGATCATCTACAGAGTTTTTTCCTGGTTTTGGAAGCACTGGCAGTTGAACATGAGGATGTAGTTTGTAGGATTTTTCCTCATACTCTCAAAGGAAAAGTAACATCCTCGTATTTTGGATTACAAGCCAATTCAATCACTGATTGGGACACTTTCGAAAGAATGTTTAAAAATAAGTTTTGTAGCCAAAGGACCACTGCTACATTAATGAAAGAACTATTGGCTCTAAAAAAGGAAAAGAAATAAAAAGTGTAGTAGTTTCCTCATAGGTTTGCTGCTCACTTAAAAAATTTCAATGCAGCCATAAAACCTGCTGAAGAGACTCTAATCGAATATTACACATTGGCTCTTGGCCTAGAAATGGCCATGTTTTCTAAAAGATCGGTTAAAGCCACTTTGGATGCAACATATGAAGAGGTTGAGTTAGAAAGCGTAAACAAGTATCCGGTAGAGCCAGAAGCGAAGACCTTCAATAATAAGAAACCTATGTTATTAACCAGACCCAAGGATGAAAGATCACATGAATTGGAGGGAGTAGTTAAGATGGTCCATAAGTTATCTATTAAGATTGTTGATATGGAAAAGGAGAGGGAAGCCAAGAAGCAATTCAATCTCTATTGTAAGAGAAAAGATGAGAGTGGTCCCTCTCAACCTCCTACAAATAGTCCTTTTGTCATGTATCTCACTGAAGTTGGGATGGATAACTTTTGCACTTTCCATCTGTAGCCTCACTCTGAAAAAAATTGCCCACAGTGGATTAATTCTATGACTTTAGTTATGAATCAGTTACTTGATTCTAAGTTAACTGAGCCTGTGGATGAGGAAGAAAAGTTGCACAAATCAGAGGAGGTACCGTGTTGGGCAATAGGGCAGACCCAGGTTTAAACCTTTAGTGTCGCACCAACAAAAGACCCACAGTGTTGGCCCTTTCAGAAACAACCTGCGCGCAGGTTGTAGTCTCACCCGAAACAGCTATGGGGTGCCGCAGAATCAGGTTTCTGCAAGCCGAGAGGGGGGGATTACTGTACCTTAGCCTTTAATAATCTTATTAATCAATACTATAAAAACTTTACCATTCCTTCACATACTACTTCGCAGATAAATAAACAGTCGTTACTTGCTCAACCCACTACAGGGAATTCACAGCAAAGCTAAATATTAACAACGATCTAACTTATCAGATGTATACAGTTATTAATGCATAAAAGACAACAGAAACAGGAACAGCACAAGAAACCACAACACCCGATATAACGTGGTTCACCCCCAGTGTAGGGGCTACATCCAAAAACTGTGTTTTATTCAACTTGCTACAAAAACCACAGTTTGATCTGCGCACTCAGCTGCAGATCCCTTCAATCCTTAAAAGCCGCGCACACAGCAGCAGGCCCCTGCGCACACAGCTGCAGGTCTTTCCTCAATCTTCCTTACAAAATTCCCTCTACGCACACAGCTGCAGAGGTCGTCCACGCACACAGCTGGGACTTAACCTTTCCTTACAATATCATCCTTCGCTTCGTCTTAATCTTTCTTACATCATAAAACCTAACCTTTCTTATTTACAAAGATACCTATTTATACATTGCGCTATTACAAAACCATGGCTTCAAACCATGGGCACCCAAAAACCCTAAACCCTGGATTTAAACCACGGGTTTATTACAAAAAATGGGGTTTTGACTTACCTTGACACCCCTAAGACTATTTTGACCCATAACTCCGCTTACCAACAGCCGCGAAGTTACCAAAACTAATAATCCTTAGGATACGCGCCCCAACAGGCCCCTAAGACTCACTAGTGGCCCGTCCCAGGACACTCTGCGAGGACTCTGGTGGGAGAATCTTCTGCGCGAGGATCTGGAAGCGACTGGTGAGATTGTGTAGTATATCATCAGCGGATTTTTCCTTTTCCACCAATTCCTGTAATACTGAAGATGAGTCGGTGTCAGCCCTTTCCTGCGCAAAAGTGTCATAGGTCTTCAAAAGTTTGAGCTGGCTTTCCGCAGTATTGCTCAATTCTAACGCTTCATCAATCAGGGGCTGTAACGCATTCTCCAGCAGTGTTACCTTCGTCCTGTAGGACTCGATTTCCTGCTGAAGTTCCTTGCTGCGCTTCACTTTAAACATCTTCTGCATAGGTGGCAGCGTCTTGATTTCTATTCTGACTGCATCTAATTCATCCTGGCGCAACTTGATGGTTTCCTGGATCTTACCTACATCTGGATGGTCCTGTAGGTTCGCCCATGCTTCTATGCTGTCTTCCATTAATTTTGCGACGCTAGCCACATTATCTGATATTTTTGCTGCTGAATCCTTGATGTCCTGCTAGCGCTGTTCTCGGACCTCTGGTGGGGTCTCAGGAGGGATGCGCAATTGAAGTTCTGCAATCTGGTGCTGGTGTTCTATCTTCATCCTTGCAACCTCGCTACGGGACTGCTGGGCATAGTCTTTCAGCTTAGCGATTCTCTGCTTTGGTTCCTCTGCTCCCTGTATGTCGGAGTCAGAAAGACTCCGACATGCCTCGTCCAATGCTCGCATCAGCGTAGTTGTTGTATGTTCAGCCTCTTTCTTTTGTTGTGTGATTTCTTCTAGGCGTGCTGCAAAGTTTTTGTTTTGTTTGATGGTGTCCTCCAATTGGATTTGGGACAATTGGGTTCGGGTATGGATCTCCTTTGTAATCGCGAGCTGACAGAGGTGCAACTCTGACATAGACATCTTTGTATAATCAAGCCCTGCGGTTATATCCGTCTGGGGCCGGGAAGCTGTGTCAGGCTGTATCAGAGTTGCGTTTGATACCTACCCCTGGTGATCTCTGGGTGGCCATTGCCTAATATCCTGCTACGTGGGTGCTGTAGTGCTACTTGTCACAGTACTGTGCACTGATTTTGCTGCTAGCTCTTTTAGCTCCGCTACTCTGTTTGCGATACCTGAGAGCCCGGCAAGATGCAGTTCCGCAAACTCTGACCATTTTTTAGTAAGCGCTGTCGTAGACTGTTCTAGAGCTTGCTCCAGCGCATCCAGTGTGACAGTGGCTTCTTCCTCAATATCTTTGTCCTTCGACGCTTTTGCCTTTTTACGGGACTGCGGCTTGGTTACCTCGGCTACTTCTGGTGACTTGCGCTTTGTTGGTGGGTTAAGATCTGATATGGTCTTGACCCACTCCTCATCCTGTTCATCCTGTTCATCCTGTCTGCCATCTCCACCCTGGCCGTCGTCATTCATCTGCGAATCACTTAGGTCTTCGCTATCTGCCAATGGGATTTGCTGCTGCGCCTGACTAGTACCTGCGCCAATATTGGTAGCTGGGGGAATCGGAATAGAGGGTTTTTTCCCTAAATCTTTCAGCCATTCGGCCGGCCAGTTCTGAACTATCCGCCTGATATCTGGTTCGGTGACTACATATGGTAATTTGAAGCATTTCCGTTGTGGATCTACACGAGCTTGAATGAAAACATGATGCATATCGGCACTAAAGTGCGCGGCGCCCTCGTATTGAGAGAACACTTCATTGGTAAGTCGAGGTGTTCGCACAATCTCATAGTGAATACTCATAGCATAGAATACGAACACAGTGTTCGTCATCTGCTGAGCTTCCTTATCGGAGGATATCCATAGGGAGGCATACCTCACTGCCCCTGGCGTGCCGGGGTTTACTTCTACAAACTGGGCTTCAGTGGGTTCTTTCCACCCAACTAATGCAATAAGGATTAAAAGCCAGGAATAATGAAAAGGTCTACCTTTTTCTTGCGCATCGCAGGCATCCTCCAGAAACTCCTTCACAAGATATGCAGCCCAATTATAAGTATACCCCTCAGCGCAGTTCATAGCAATCTGGATAACCGGAGCAGGTACTTCAGTTGGCCGGCATTTTCGTATGAGTTTGCAGGCTAAGAGTTCAGCTGCAAATCGAATGGGCTGCTCCTGAATCGCGGAAGTGTGATACCCCCGTTTCCCTTTTGTTAGGCCAAACTGCTCTTTCATGGTTTGCGCGAGCTTTGTATCATCATGTTTGGACGGAAATTCAATTCCCGGATCAAGTCCTGCGATGGGTAACCCCGTGATCTTATGGATGAGGGCAGCGTCAATAGGAATTTGCTGGTCCCCTATCCATAAATAGCCGTCATGCACCAGTGCTAGTAACTGCTTGGCCACGACAGTCACATATATGCCGCGACCGAAATGGGGAATGTTAAGTATCTTGAGTAGGCCAGCTTTGTCCAGGCCCGCAGCCCATGGTTGCACTTCCAGTAGTGTGACCCTATGATCCGGGTACTTGACGCGGTGCAAGTATTCTGCTGGTTCAAACTGTGGAAACTTGCCATGGTCATTGGTGTCGTGATCGCTGTACTTAAGCCGATCAATCTTCCCAGTCATACTTCCTATCAACTGCACTCCCTGTGGGAGCGAGGGTGTGGCTAGTGTAAATTGCTTTGTCCGACGGGGTAGCGCGGTACCTGGGTGTACAGGTGGTAGATATGGTGGTCGTGGTGGTGGAATATTGAGGGCTGGGGCAGATCTTTGCTCAACGGAAATCAACTGAATATTTGGGGTAGGGCCACGGTTGTTTTCCTGAATCTTTGCGAGGAGCTGGGGGCACTGTTCAATCACGTGGTCCACTGCGCGGCAATACCGACAAGTCGTAGTGGGGTTCCGACAGTCGCAAGCCAAGTGACCAACTTGGTTACAATTGTAACACACAACCTGGCCTCTACCTTTTCCAGTCATCCCACCATGGCCGCGACCGCCAAAAGCACCTCTTCCGGAGGCGCCGCCGCGGTAACCATAGCCATCATTATTCTGGGCTTCATTGTGGACTCGGTAGGCGTCAGAGGTGCGCTCTCGCATAAGGTCGTAGATACGACACTCTTCTTCATTATGCCCTACGGACTTACAGAACTGGCAGTAGGGGTTTTTGGGAACTTGAACATATCTCTGAAGAAGATGGCAGTGCTCAGGGTGATGCTGGCCAGTGGTTCGGAAAATCTCACAATATAGAACACCTGCATTGAATTGGTTGGGCATGCCTGTATTTAGGTAGGTTCTGACCATGGGGCACTGGTCCCTATTATGACCCTCAGAACGACATTGCGTACACCAGACCTCCTCTCGACTGGTTGTAGCTTTCTTCATGTCACGAAGCTCCAGGGCCATCGCTGCCAGCTGCGCTTGGATTTGAGCAATACCAGAATCGTCTTCGACGGGAGCGGTCTCTAGCTTCATTGCGATTTCGAGAGCCTCTTGCTGGTCAGCAACCTTCTGTTGCATGAGCGGAGTTCTGATATGCGGCAATAATGCTGCGATGAACCATTCCTTGTGCTGTGTAGGACTAATGGTGAAGCTGGATTGGTCTAATAGAAATTTGAATCTCTGGTCAAAGTCCCACACGGATTCGCCGCGCCGCTGTTGGATCTCTTTGAGTTCAGTGATGCTCTGTGATTCTGATTTTGGTTTCTTAAATTCCTTAATGATGGCGGCCTTGATTGCATCCAAATTGGGGTGCTGATTACTGGAGAATTTCATGAACCAGGTCAAATCTCGGTCGTGAAAGGAAGTAATGAGCTGCGTGGTTCTCACATCCAGGTCGGTAATACTCTTCGCGTTCCAGACGGCCTCACATAAAAACCAGAACTGCTCTGGATCGTCTGATCCCGTTCCTTTGAAGATGGGCAGCTTAATATCATCAGCGAGGTGGCCCATGGTGGTTCTGAGAGGGTTGGGCAGGGAACAGGACGTTGATGGGGGGGGTTTACGAGGGCAGATTGACCTGTGGCCGGAATACTTGGACTTGGTTGCCTGTCACACTACGACCGAACTTTAGGGGTAACAAAGCGACGCTGGGGGGTGACAGGAGGGTTTCCTACCGAAGGGTTTTCTTCAGGGTCTGGTTGTGGAGGGTTTACAGGGGGAAGTGCGGTGGTTTGTCCTGAGGAGTAGGACTCAAAATATCTTTTGTACCTTTGCTCACTTCGCGGCAACCCACTTTGAGCGTCGAAAATATTCTCACTTGCAAACATATGTTAGTACTACTAAACTAACAGTCTGATTCAAATAATAATATACCCTTTTCAACCAATAGTATTTTAATCTTCAAGCTTAAGGAATTTAAAAACTTACCACCGGGGCCTTTGAAAAACTGCCGTTCGGCTTCGCTAAAAGAAGTGCTTGTGTCGATGGCAAACTCTGTCACGAAGGCTTCCAACATTCACGTCGTCCAAAAATCGACAACGCGGGATACCTCGTTGTTCACGTGTGGCACAAGATTGACCCTTGCGGGGGTCCACACAGGAATCCGTCGAGCTTGAAAGTTCGTCCTCCTCTCTGTTAACCTAGACAACCATTGGTGCAACTCTATGTGGAAATTACCAAAGAAAATTTCATAAGCATCACAAAAAACATACCTTTGTAAAAAGTCACTTGCGCTTCGACGCGGATTCGTATTCTCTTGCTGCGCGAATTTCAGACAAGTCTTAGCAAACCAATCACCTATTTCCTTCACAGAGGGCCTCCAGAACATATCCCCAGAGGTACAAGGTAAACCCCTCTTGAGCAGGTACTGAGTTCAACCGGCAATGGAACCAATTTGTTGGGCAATAGGGCAGACCTGGGTTTAAACCTTTAGTGTCGCACCAACAAAAGACCCACAGTGTTGGCCCTTTCGGCAACAACCTGCGCGCAGGTTGCAGTCTCACCCGAAACAGCTATGGGGTGCCGCAGAATCAGGTTTCTGCAAGCCGAGAGGGGGGGGATTACTGTACCTTAGCCTTTAATAATCTTATTAATGAATACTATAAAAACTTTACCATTCCTTCACATACTACTTCGCAGATAAATAAATAGTCGTTACTTGCTCAACCCACTACAGGGAATTCACAGCGAAGCTAAATATTAACAGCGATCTAACTTATCAGATGTATACAGTTATTAATGCATAAAAGACAACAAAAACAGGAACAGCACAAGAAACCACAACACCCGATATAACGTGGTTCACCCCCAGTGTAGGGGCTACGTCCACAAACTGTGTTTTATTCAACTTGCTACAAAAACCACAGTTTGATCTGCGCACTCAGCTGCAGATCCCTTCAATCCTTAAAAGCCGCGCACACAGCAGCAGGCCCCTGCGCACACAGCTGCAGGTATTTCCTCAATCTTCCTTACAAAATTCCCTCTGCGCACACAGCTGCAGAGGTCGTCCACGCACACAGCTGGGACTTAACCTTTCCTTACAATACCAGCCTTCGCTTCGTCTTAATCTTTCTTACATCATAAAACCTAACCTTTCTTATTTACAAAGATACCTATTTATACATTGCGCTATTACAAAACCATGGCTTCAAACCATGGGCAACCGAAAACCCTAAACGCTGGATTTAAACCACGGGTTTATTACAAAAAACGGGGTTTTGACTTACCCTGACACCCCTAAGACTATTTTGACCCATAACTCCGCTTACCAACAGCCGCGAAGTTACCAAAACTAATAATCCTTGGGATACGCGCCCCAACATACCGAAAGAAATTACCATGGTCTTATGGGATTGTGCACCTATGCTTGGTTTGGAAGAAGAAGAACCTGATGAAGAGATACAACTATCAGATGTTAATGTCACAACCAGGAGCAAGGGTCCAATAATTGAAGATAACATACTGCTGCCCAAGATTAAAAGAATTCAGGAAAACTTGAATAAAGTCAGAAATAACACTCAGGCCCAACTCATACCGGATTTCGTCATAACCAGGTAGAATATTCCAACTGTCAGTAAGCCCGTAAAGGATGCTGAAAGAAAACTAGAAGGTGTGAAGAAAAACTCGATATATTGTGAGATGGGGTACGATATAATAGAAGACATCAAGAAGACCAAAGCTAATATTTCTTTGTTTGAGATGTGTACTTTACCCCAACAAAAGAAGAAACTATTGGAAGTATTAAACCCACCAACTAGTAGACCCCAAGAAAACATTCAGTCGGAAGAAGAAATCAGCGAAGCTAGTATTGGTGGGAAGTCCAAATCTAGAACTTTACCTTTTCTGCTCACATTTGAAATTTTCAATCATAATGTGCACAACTGTTTGGTTGATTCAGGAGCATCTGGTAATGTTATGCCTTTGTCAGTGTGCGAAAGGATAAATTGCCAACCCAAGCCATCTGATGGAAAGATAATACAGTTGGATAGAACGACTGTGAAAGTGGTAGGAGAAATGGAAGACGTGCTGATACGTTTATCTGCAGATGAGAGAGTGTGTCAGGTCATAGACATCATGGTGGTTGGTCTGCCGATGGATTAATATTGAGCCGAGATTGGTCTACGAAACTAGATGGATATTTTGCAACTAATTGGTCTCATTTATGGTTACCCTATCAAGTATGTCAAAATAAGATTAAAGTGATGAGAGAGCCGCATATGAGACACAATGTAACTCAATTAGAAGGGAAGAATGAGCTGATAAATTTTTTGCACCCTCTGTTGGGAAATTATTTCATTGATCTAGAACCAGGAAATTATCAAGCTGAAGAAGCCAATAATGGATTAGATACACAGCCCGATCTCCTTTGGTTTTCGTGGGCTGATAAAGTTGACTGTAACATAGTTAGTCTAGTTTCAGATGTAGAAAGTAGTGTTGTAATCTCATAGATCATAGAGGGTTACCAATAATACACATTGAATCATACAAACATAACAGACAAGAGATAAGAACATAGATGTAGAATAACAGATTATATTATATCATGAGGGTCCATACATACACAGAACTGAACTGAGTTCTCATATAGCTCAATAGCCTAATGTATATGATTTACAAATAGTTACATATAACTACCTGTCAGTTCGGTCAACCAACACGACCTTATGCAGCCGACCTGATCTCCCAATCAGTCGGCTGTTCGACTAGTCGGCTCAGCGACTAGCTCCTCCAACATCTCCCATAGGAACAAAATATTTCTTTGTCCCGAAGAAATAGGGGAGGTACTCAAAATTTGTACTGTCTGAGATAGTTACTTTATTGTTTGTTTTCATGGGCTATGCAGTCGGATGGTTGTTAGTTTTTGTATGCATACTTCAACAATTGCTTCCGCAGTAACGACCAATTGATGTTGAAATTATGTCCAACTTTGTAGTACTTTCTGGATGTCGATGGTCAATGTTTTGATGCTTGATAAATCAACATCTTCTCCTGGATGGCCAGGTATGCTATACTTTCCATATCAAGTCCCAAGAATTGATCTTTTTCTTCTGCTGCTTCTAGTAATCTTTTTATCTGCGGACAGATGGTATCTAGTTTATCCAAGCTTGGGAGTGCTTGATGTACCCACTAGTGTGCTTGTCTTTCTAGTCTCTGTAGTTTGGTTGTCTCTAGTACAATTTGATCTTGTATCGGATTTCTCATTGCTTATTTGGTGATTTTTCTCCTTTCCAACGCTTGAATCTATTCTCGAGTCTGGCGGGTCTGTTGAAATACTTGTCCATAATAAGTAGGCCAATCACGGAGTACTTCCTCTGTGATGACAGATTCTTCCAAGTGGTCTTGTAGCACTTTGTAAGCTTTTGAGAATGCTGTGTACTGTTGCATTAATAATATGGATGTCTCTTCTTTTTGGTCTTCTTTTGTATTTTGAATGTGTACTTGTAGGGTCACCACCACACTCTGAAATAGTTGATATGCTTTTTCTAGTGGCTTGTTGGTTTCAGCCTCTAGAGGTCCTGGTATTACTGTTTGAACTAATTTTCTGCATTTTGATAAGAACTTGAATTGTTCATTCTTACTGTTGTCGAGCTCCTTGTGTCTGATCTGGATTCTTATTTTTGCCTCAGTGGCCAGAGTTTCTAAGACTTGTCCCAACTCTCTGTCTCTTAGATTTTTTGTGTCAACTGCAGTAGTCGATCCAAGTTGGCTAATGTGGACCATTGTCCACTGTGATTATTTATGGTGTTCCTTCTTCTTTTTGTCTCCTTTTTCTCTTGTGTTTATGCTGTTCTATCTGCTATTGTGCCTGTGCATATGCAAGTGGTGGATTCTCCTGTGGTTGGTTTTCTGGTTGCTAATCTTCAACGGTCGGTGGAACTTCTGGTTGAATTTCTTGGGTGAGATCTGTAGCTGGATGTGTATATGGAGGATTTGGTACAGATGGTTCAGGTTTTGATAAAGGTTCTGGATTGGGAAGTGGTGGTGGAGATGGTGAATGGTCGGGTGTAATTGGTGTAGTAGGGATATTGTTAGTCGATACTAGATTGTTGAATTTCGGTGGTGAGTCATCAAGGTCATCAGTGAACAATTTGTTGATTACTTTATTGATTTCTTCCATGTCGACCTAGTTATCTTCTTTCATACCTCCGACTGGTTCATTGGCTAGTGGTGGCTGGGGGTTATCTGAGGGTATAATTGATGTGGTTCGATTTGCAGCGATTTCAGAAGAAGTGTTAGGATTTCTTACAAAAGTTAACTTAATGGTTGCTATAGTTCTTGGTTTTTGTGGTATCTGGCCAAGTTGATGTGCTAGGAGTTGGCGTGTTGTGCTAGATTCGACTAGGGAGCACTTGGTAGAAATTTTCTGGGCTGAAGTACATAGTTCTGGAATATTTTCAATGGATGCTTGGAAGTCACCATCCTAGTCGAACCTCTCTTTTAGGGTTTCTAGCATAGCATTTTTGCAAATGTCGATTGGGCTTATGGTGGGTATCTGTGTGGTGTCTTCCTGTGTAATCTGGGTTGGAGATGGGAGTGGAGGTGTAGACACTAGGTTGACAATGTTTTTGTCGACTGAAGGGGTTGTATTTTTTACCTTTTTCGGTGTCCCCTGCTTTGCTCCTGACTCGACGAAGCATCTGAACTGCGTCTGTTA